>JAXDDW010000136.1:0-235000 GCA_034670385.1 Hoplostethus mediterraneus | reverse complement strand
CTACAGAGGGTGTGATGTGTATTAGGTAGGTAGTGGCCTGCTCCTTAATAGTGAGAGAAAATCATTTTCCAATTTCAATTCGGCACCCGTGAAATGTTACAAAAACTGTGTGGAGGACAGAAGATGTTAATGTTTAGGATTTGTTCAGTGAATAAAAGTATTTTCTCGAACGTGTGATTCCATTTGCCGATCCTGTTTAAAAGCTGTCTAGCCTTTCTTTTCCCCCAATTAATTGCGTAACTCTAATTCACTTTTAATGTTACCCAACAAGCTTGTCGGAGCAGCACTCGTAAATAAAGTTGGAGTGCTTTGTGTACAAAATGCACAAATGAAGTGGTGTCAAAAACAGTCCTTAGAGAGCTCTGGGCTTGTATGGAGCATTCATAGCTCCATACATGCCCACATTGCTGAAATGCAATTGGGTAATGCAATCGTTAGTATTTTGGCTGACATTGTGGACTACACACAGACATACACCCACCCACCCACGGACATACACAGTGTGCTATAAGTGTTTGGTAATTGCTCATCAGTCTGCACATTGTGTAAAACCTCCCTCGTCTCTCAGCAAGGCCCATTAGCGCACGCGCACACGCACACGTGCACACACACGCGCACATACACACACACACACACTCACACACACTATAGCTATGTTAATACTCCATCAGAATGTGTTGTAACCTGACAGACAGACCCCCCTGGTCGCTGGGTTTGGTAAACAATGCAAGCTCACCTCTAATGACCTCGTGGTCTCTCTGTCTGTCTGTCTCTCTCTCTCTCACGCACACACACACACACACACACACACACACACAGAGACACATGCACAATACACATATAGACACAAACAGCTCCACCACTAATGACCTTCTTAAGTGTCTAAAGTCAGCGCATTCTTCATTGTTGTTATCTCTCACATCGTCTTGCAAAACAAATAAGGGTGAAGCCCATGGGATCGGTGGCCCAAGAATGTAAGAAGTGCCAGTTCAAGTCATGACTTGACACCTTGCAATCTAGTGACACACCTAAATAAATGTGTATGTGTTTGGGTGTCGCTGAAGTCTCTAAGGTCAGAGAGAGAGCATAGCGTTGTTGTTTTCTTTGATATGACACGATTGACATGATTATTGAAAGTAATGGAGTCAATAGCAGACTAGTCAGATTCCACCCACTAAATAACTGCTCTAAGGGTGATAACCTACAAGAGTGTGTCACTACGTCATCACAAGTGGAATGCTTTGCTTTTGTGTATTTTGGCTCATTCCCCTCAATTTTAGGGACTACAAAAACCCTTGCAGGTGGGGGGTCCCTGAGACAAAATTTCCTCAAATAAGCACCTGTGGCCTAAAATGGATGAAATTGCGGGGCTTTGACATGAAAGACGTGGTAACCCTTGTAATCTGTAAACAGGTACTGTAATCTGTTAGGTCAGTCATTTCAACTCCAGTGACATGTTAAAATGGCGCTTTGCTTATGTATCTGTTTGTTTTGACTGGTTGCAATGCACAAATGTAAAGACAATACATTAAAATGTGTGCAAACAGGCCTGTATTGCCTGCTGGGCTGTCATTCTTTGAGAATTGGCTCTCTGATTTTGTAGCCTCCACACCCACACTGTGCAACATAATGTTTGCTAGCCAGATGTGCTAGTGTTACAATGCAAGGAAGTCAATAAGCTATATATGCTCTTATATTATTATATATATGTTAGGATATTGTTTATAGCAGCAACATAATCCCATTATTATGAAATGTATAGTTCCAGCCCTCATTTCTGATTGGCTGAGTCAGCTAGAAGCTGTTGTTAAATATCCACTAACAAACATCTGTGACAGTCTAACAGTTCATTTCAATATTACGTATATTACGTGATAATATCATATATCATATATGTGTATATAATATTACGTCATTATACCATATATCATATATGTGTATATACACGCCTGTGACCGAATGAATGAATGTGCTATTCGAAAATCACCAATCACACCGCTACTGTGTCCCATAGCAACCACGTTGTTTAGCTGCTGTTCAACAACTATATTGCTTGGCAGAAGAAAATTATGAATGCCTTTTTTTACTTTCTCAAATGAAAAATAGAGGCTTTAGTCGACATTTGTGTCCTTTGATTTTTCTCTGAAGTGATCAAGGTGGTTTAAGTTGACTTAACTAATGTAAAAATCACGGTAAACATCTAACTCTTAAGTAACGGACCGTTAGTGTGACACGGTTATTCTTTACCTCTGGGTTGAAAGAGCTGTCATCTTCCACCCCGTGTGTCCCGAGAGCGCACAGCCACAGCGCGAGAAGGGTCCGTCTCCAGAGCAACCAGAAGCAGCTGTCCCACGAGGAGGCCATTGTCCCAGCGCGCGAACACACTGAGTCAATCCCGGATGAAACCAGCCGTCGTTGTTCCCTAAAAAGCCGCAGGTTGTTTCCCTGTAAACTCTGTGGCTTCCTGCAGTAAAAACACCTGATAAAAACCTGCTAGGCTCGTCCCCGTGACCGATGCTACCACGCTCTCCGCTAATACACTCCCGCCCCGTTCATCCCAGCTTTAAAAGTTACAGCTCCACTGCAAACTAACGGCAGAAAAAATGTTGCTGGCTCAGTTAGTGTTGTGATTGTGAATGAAGACGTTGTGTTACAAAATGCCTCACCTTTCGTTAAGGTAGCGTGATGTGGCGGGCGTGCCCCACGTTACTTCATCGGTACCCGAGAAACCGCGTCTCGTTTATTTCACATCAAAGTCAAAGTGCAGTTTAGTAGTGAGCCGCGGCGTGTGCTGCAAAACCCGCTATCAGCATCTACCGCAGAAAGCCCCCAGTCAATCATTTACTACTAATGTGTTCAAATCTAGTCGGGTAAGAAGAAGACCCCCCCCTCACAATAATGCCCAGTTAAGTGCAATTTCGCTGTAACTGATATTAAAGTTGCAAAAATATAAAACTGCCCAAACAAATAATACGAACAAAGTTCTCCGCGGCTGAAGCGACCCCCTTCGCAGCGGTAAGCGACGACGGCTGTTTTGAATCGCGACCCCTCTTGTAAAGGTTTTATGTGATGGGTTTCTTTGCTCGTTAAATCCAGTTTTTGTTTTCTTTTTTTTTTTGCCCCCGAGGAAATCTTGTTGGAAGCCGTCCTCCTGGTTCCTGCCTGTCCTCTGAATCTCTCTCTCTCTCTCTCTCTCTCTCTCTCGCTGCTCTCTGCCGGAGCAGGACAGATAGTGGTCCGGTGGTGGTGGTGTATCGGTACCTAACGTGGAGCTGCCACTGTCATTATTTAAAGCATGAAACATATGGCTTCCGGTAGTAACTTTCAAAATAAAACTGTCATTGATTAACCCTTTTGGAGTGATACAACTACCCTTGTTAAAATGAAGGATAAACGTAAGGAGGAGTCTACTGAATTAAAATTGTTTTTTCCCCAAAACATAATTTTCACAGTATTGTGATATGATTTTTATTGTACTGTACAGGGGCGTCTTTTCGCTGAACCCGAACGCACAGCAAAGTCTGCATGTAATGTTATTTTCTATAAAAACCTCAACTTATAACGAGGACACATGGATCACTGACTGACAAGGTATTATTATTTGATCAGCGTGATAAATTATTAGATATAAGTAACCAAAAGCACACAACAACTTTTTCTCCATAGAAATTACAAGATCAAATTTAGATGTCTTGCATGCCATACCCAATTGGTTCTCAACACCACAAACATTTCAAAATTATGTATTTTTAGTAACAAATTGCATGCTTTTATTTTTAAGGTAAAATCGCCGGTGTTGTCCTGCTGTCTGTGGCTGGCTTGATGCAGCTGACCACTATCAACCGGACGGAGGTGGAGAAGAGGAGGAGGGGGGAGGAGGAAGGACAGCGGATGCCAGAAAACATGACCCTCCCCCTGTGTTTTATAGCTCCACCACAGTGAAATGACAGACCACATTAAACACACACACACACACACACACACACACACACACACACACACACACACACACACACACACATACACACACTTTCCTGTAGGATTGTTATTATAGTGACACTGGGGAAAATTACCATTAAGTGACTATAAACTCATTGTTTACCACAGACACCCAATACATCTCTCTAAGAATACTACAGGAATTTCAGTGTTTTTTCGTTAGGGAACACACACACACACACACAATCAATTTTTACAGTTTTTTACAATCGCTTACACTCACGATCAATGAAACCATTAACTCATGTACCTACTCTTCAGACCAAAACTACAAGCACATTCTCTGCTTTACACTCAGTTTGCAATTTTATAACACACATTTTGCAAAACACTAAACACAGTTCTCTACCTTAGACACATGATTCAAAACTAAAATCTGGAAAACACTGCCTGTTGAATATTAAACAGCTATAACCACCGCCTTGCTGTGTAGATTATTGAAAGTCTGCCATCACAGGATGCTTTGGTGAGCAGACTCAGACAGGTAAAGGGATTGTCAGAAATGTGGGGCTAAAACCCCCACCTGCATGATTGCTCAATATCCTGTTTTGAAGAATCAGCTATGAAAGTTGTGTGTTCAACTGTATATAATCCCTGTGCAAGTTTGAATAAACTCAGAACCTCGCTGACACTCAAATCGCTTGTTGTTGTCACTTTGTTCTCCGAGTGCTCTAAACTGCTTGTCAGCATTTGATCACAAGTCAGAGACACAGGAGCCAAAGCCAGTGCAGAACATCAAGAGTTTCCAACACTGCCATTCAAAATGCCACACTCATACCAATTGCCTACACCCAGTCCTCTAGTGTGAAAACACTTACAGCGAATTTGTTCACATTAGAAATCCGAGCTTGGGCACTATAGATAGGCCACAGGTAAGCTCTCTTGGTTTGGACCACAATGGGAGCCGATATTGGAGAGAGAGTTAGAGGAAGAGGAGCGCGAGGACAGGGACATGGAAGAGGAAGGAAAACGATCACTAATGAGATCCCGGCCTCTTTAGTTGGCGTGTAGGAAGAGCTACTCATGTGGTGGTTTGTGTGTAGAGTTTTGATGCAAAAATACCATTTTGAGAAGAGTTAAAATAGTTTTGAATGAAGTGTGTAGAGTTTTGAGACAATGAGCCATAGCTTCAGAAATCGTATGTAAGCAATCGTAAAAAAAAAAAGTAAGAGAACGTTAGCCTCTAATTGTTCCAGTGTCATCAAAAGGTGACTGTTCAGCTCCACGGTTTGCCATGTTCAGAAGCAATCAAGAAAATTGAGAATCTGCCCAAAAGACTGAGTCCTGTTGCCTTTAGAAAAAAAGAGGATATCACCATTCGTGGTAGTCACCATGTGGGCCAGGTGAGGAGGAAGCGCCTGTCATCACTGCAGATGGGCTGATAGGACAGCAGAGATCAGGGTTCCTCAGGCTGTCCCTCTCATTCGGTCTCTCTGCGTGGACAGACATGTCTAACAGGTCCAAACAGCTCTCCGGTCTTTTCAGCCTTAGGTCATTACAGAGGAAGAGGTGCCACAGTTCAATGAACACACACAGTGGTAGCCGCTGAAGTAGTCTGCCTTCCTTTTCTCCTCAATATTTCCTGCATTAGTTCAATGTTGAAGGGGCATTAAATAATCTATTACTTTTATTGACCTTTATCGACAGCAAATTGCAACTACATCGACATAGTTTACAGTGGCCTGTTACTGACATAGATAATAAAGTCACATTTTCACGATAAAGAGGAGTAAGCTAGCTGATTAGAGCTGAGATCCAACAGAAACGTCTAGTGAAGAGGTGATAGCACCATGCAAAATACACTCGTGGCTTTTATGACTAGAGGATCAAAATGTATTGCAATGCTGGTTTCTCACTCGCACCGTCCACCAAAACAGAGTACGGGCCAGAAGGCGTGTTTTGAAAGCCAGAAATCTCAACACCTGGCAAAGTTATTGCTGAGTCACTGGTATTGCTCAACAACCCTCTCAAACCTCCATAGATAAGTCATTGTCATTTTGTACTATGGGGCAGGAAAATATTACGTATTGCACCTTTAACATCTGCAGGCGTCCAAAACCCCTCAATAACGTTTTTCCTAATTTGTTCTAATGATATGCTCGGCTTCACAAAGCTGTTGAACTTGACACCCGTGCTGACTTTCTGCTTTGCCGGGCTCTTTCTATCCTAGATGGGATCAAACCCCGCAGGCTGACGGAGCTTCATCAGCGACATCACGTCACTCACCCACATCAGCAATCTCCGTTTCCCCCAACTCAGCCAAACGACCTCTGACTGCTAGAGGTAGTCTCATACATTGATTTAAAAATTCTATTCTATTCTATTCTAGTCTAGCGTAGTCTAGTCTAGTCTAGTCTGGTGTATTTTGGTTCCTCCATGTTGTTTTGGCCACCTGGCAGAGACGCCACCTGCATGCCCAGCTAGTAAACATGTTGATGGATAAACCACAGTGTGCATGGGCAGAGAGGGACTAAGTGATATAACACACACACACACACACACACACACACACACACACAAACACAGCCATGGAATGCATCTATAGTGTCAGCTGGGGCCGTAAACACATATGCGTACAGATGAAACAGGTGGTTTAAAGGTAAGCTGTTATGATGGAGAGAGCAGTCATGTGTTCCAGACCCAACTTCAAATGGGCCTGGCATGGGACCTGGGGGTTCGATTCCTTTTCTCATGAAAATAATAGGACAAATAAAAATCACAACATTTCATTAACTCTGTCATTAGGAGTCTTTCCAGCTCACCACACAGCCGTCTCACATGCAGAAGCGTGAAGGTGCAGCAGAAGTTTCAGATGTGATGAGGTGCTACCGCCCTCTATTGGTGAGACTGGTGGCATGCAACCATTAAACCAAGTGGCCATTGACAGTCCGTGAGCTCACGTGAGATTCAGCATCAAACGGTTGCTCTTCCTAGATCAGGCCAGTGAGAAAACCGTTGACAAAAATATGACTTGGCAGTCATTCCCCCTTCTGCCTGAGGCTACATGTGGTTCAGTCCTGTAATGTGAGCCCATACTTCCAGCAGGTACAGTAGAGATAGTTATTGTTGGCTATCTGCCTGTATGCACTTCCTTTTCTATCTATGAACATTATTTACATGTTCTGTTTGTCCATTCAACTTCCTTGTCAAACCTTTAAAACTCAGCACGCCTCCTCCCCTGCGTTCACTTTCCTTCCTCATATTAGATGACTTGCAGTGCAGCTCCTTTGTTTCGTAAGAAAAATTATTCTGTAACAAAAACATTTAAAGGTATGTGATGGTTTTTTTTTATTCACATGAGGTTAGCACAACCCAATATAATTGTGTTTGTGTGTGTGTGTGTGTGTGGGGGGGGGGGGGGCTTGACCATTTCTCAGCACAATAATCCTCTTATGCACATTGTCAAATGTACAAAGATGTGTCTGGTGGTAAAGAGTGAACTTTTTTTTTGTCCAACTGAAGCCTCTGTCTGTCTGTCTGTCTGTCTGTCTCCTTCGCTAACAGTTAACGGGATGGAGTTGTTGTTCCTTTGCTGGTTGACTACTTGGGTGTCTCACAGTGTAACCGAGAGCCCTTCTGGTTCAAATTCAAGTGTAAAGGCGGGCAGGTGCAAGCCAATAGAAAACCAAGGCGAGAGCACTCATGGTGAGAACCCGTAATGTGTGTGTGTGTTTTGGAATCATGTCACCTGGGTGGGGTCTGATGATCAATAAATCTTTGTTTTACTGTTCAGATGTCTCGGAAGCCTCATCTTGCATGGCATATGTCAATGACATTTTGGAAGGCGGAGACTACGGTGGCACCATAGCGTAAATTAATGAACTATTAATGAACTATTAATGAACTATTAATGAAGCATGCGTTTTGGCACATGTGTTTGCATTTGTGTGTGTGTGTGTGTGTGTATATGCGTAATTTTTTGTTCTTGCTATCTGTCCACAAGTGCCATGAAGCAGCTGGAACAGATTCTAGAGGAAACAACCGTGAATGAGACAACATCAGTTGTCAGCGGCCGATTGGTGGCCGTCTTGCACAGGCCCCAAGGCACCTTCAGGGGCCTCAAAATCTCTGCCAGTGAGACCGAGGTAAAAAAATCATCCAAGTCACTTTACAAGTCACAACGACATGAAACATCTTTCAGCAGGGCAGATGCTTGCAGAACCATTGTCTGTCCAGCCCAGTCACTTCCCTGAAGTCGATGTAAATTTTCTCTTTAGTGGATGGGGATTTACATGTGATGATTCTTTTTTTTGCATTGTCTCCACGAGGCGGTGGCCGACAGAGATACCACCAACAGCACAGTGACTGTACATCTGCCCAGAGAGCTGAATCCCAGTACAACCAACACCATTGTGTTCTGCATGCTCACCTGGCCTGAAACAAACGGGGTGAGTGATTGCATGTGTGTGTGTGTGTGTGTGTGTGTGTGTGTGGGCATGTGTATACAGACACTGCTCTAATTTTGTTACCTCATTCTGTGGTTAAAAAAAACAAAAAACAACATCTTTTTGCAACTTTGCAACTTTGCATAGGGTTCACGTTTCACAATGACATTCATAGTTAAAGGAAAAATCCACCCTAAAACACTGTAGCCAAGATAGACCAGAATGCAATGCAGCCACAAGACATTGAAGTTGAGTAGTTGAGTACTGAACAAGGCGCACAACTCTCACTTTTTTATATGGTATGTAGGAGCAGAAGTAGACGAGGCAGGTTGAGGGGAAAGTGGGTACAATAAAACAGTACACTGCAACACTAAACACACAAGACTGTAGAGATTGTGTACTTTGGGTGCTTGTCAATGCGCCCGGTGCTCGACATGGATTGACTGTAGAACTGTAAATATGATGACTGTACACATTATGGCTACTGAGCCTGAAGGTTGCATTAAAACTGTATGTTGTTGAACGTGTGTTGCAGGTCTTGTGGGGGTGCCCGAATGTATATATGAGCAGACTGGTTGGCCTGAGTGTGAGGGGGAAGAGGGTTTCTGGACTGCGGGAGGCTGTCAACATCACCATGAATCTTACCGTGGATGCACATGTAACTGCAACTTCACTTCACGCTTCACAGCTCATTTCCTGAATACGCTCTCTTATGACAAACGTACGCATGCAGACTTCTGCCTTGTGCCTATAGGTAGTGAAATAACTCAGATCACTACAATACAAACATGTTTTTGTATCACAGGAAAGCAAAAGACCCAGCTGTGTGTACTTTAATTTTTCATCACACGGTGAGTGACTAGATAGTATCATACCACTAACAATGACAATAAATAAACCGTTATGCTTATTATATTCCTCATGATGAGGGTAATTTGGATTGATTGCGGTAATTACGGCACTTCAAATGTGACAGAATCCCTTGCATCACGGGTGACTGTAACCTGTGCCTGTCTACCTGTGTTCTGCCTGTCTGACTGTCTAGAGTATGAGGATCGTGGCTGTTTAACCGTCTGGGAGCCTGGATGGAGCCATGTCACCTGTTCTTGTGACCACCTCACCTACTTTGCCGTGGTCATGGTAGGACCGCCGTTTTTTGCTGCATCGCTGCAGGGAGGGCCTGGTGCTTCAATGAGGTGCTGAAGAAGAGCAGGTGTACTGAGTGCTTAGGGAAAGAGCATACGAAGGGTTTCCCCAGCCAAAACACACTGTATCTATTCTGCTGCCTTAAACACATATTACCTCAAAATAATAAACAAAAAAACAACGCAGCATGCTTTGTTTTCGTGTCAGCGCTACCAAAATGTGTTGAAATGAGGATTTGAAATGAAAAAAATACTCAAATAAAATACAATAAAGTGTAAATGTATTCACTTAAAGTGCCCAAACAAATCGAATGTGCAGACGTTGAAAGTATGTCAAAGGAAATAAATCAAATTCCATGAGTATGTTTAGAGGAATACAGTGTCATGTGATGTGTCATTGCATCTGCTTCAATGAACAAAACTGGACGTTGTGTCTCTAAACAATGAGTTTCCCGCCATGCTTTATCTTATGCTGCCCATTTATATTAGAATGTTCTTGAGCGATGTTCAGTTTCAAGTTGTTTCTGCACGCTTTTAGTTTGGCGGTTACACTGGTGTTAGCATTCAGAAGGTCTTTACCTTTGTCTTTCTGAAACCTGCAGAGACCCTGTTATCGAAGATACTGAAGAACTAGATACTGTAATGCACTAGTAAACATGCAGGACCAACAGCAAGGTCATGTCTGCTCTCTCCTCAGGTGTCTCCTTCCATCTCGCTTAAAGACCGGGAGATTCTGTCTTACATCACCCTGGTTGGGTGCAGTCTGTCTCTCTTTTGCCTGGTCGTCACCGTTCTGCTCTTCATCACTCGGCGGTCAGCGGAGGCTCGTCTTCTCATTTTCTGGCTTTCTTCCCTGGTGGATCTTCCCTTGTCTACTTTTTTCCTTCATGCCCTCATTCCTTTCCTCCTTCCTTCCATTGCCACCCTTCTCAACTTTGTATTTTCTCCTTTCCTTTCTTCATTCCTTCCTTTCCTCCTTCTTTCTTTCCTCTGACACCCTTCTCAACTTTCCCTCCTTTCTTTATTCCTTCCTTCACTCCCTCTGTCCTTCTTTCCTTCCTTTCTTCCTTCCATCCTTCCTTCGACCTTTCCTCCCAACACTCCTTCCTGTCTTCCTTCCTTCCTTCTATATGGACTTATTATCAATACCAACAATGTTATGAACCACTCTTATTTTTGTGGTTTAGGACTGTCTCTCTCTCTCTGACAGTCATGCCAGATCAGACATCTCCATGAAGATCCACATCAACCTGGTCATTGCCCTGATCCTCCTCAACCTGCACTTCCTCCCCAGCCAGCTGGTGGCAGCACTGTCTTTCCCTGGGCTTTGCATCTACATGGCCCTTCTTCTTCACTACTCCCTGATAGCCTGCTTCATTTGGACAGCTCTGGAGGGCTTCCACCTCTACCTTCTCGTAGTCAAAGTCTTCAACATCTACGTCAGGAGGTACCTGCTGAAGCTCAGCTTACTGGGATGGGGTGAGTGGATTCACCGGGGGCCAGTAGAGTTGTGAGCTGGTGACCTCACGGTTGCCAGTTTGTACCCATGCACCACCTTTGGATAACAAGCAGTCTCTCTACAGTCAAAGTGCTCTCAATCAAGGAAATCTCTCTTCCCCTGCAGCAAATAAAAATGTGTTCTTGGTGAATTTGCCTGGGTTAAGAAATGATGCACTAGTGTCCTAGCTAGGTGTTCATAGATGCTGTAATGTTGGGTTGTAGTAGGGATAGCGAGCCCCGTCTTGAAGAACACTTTTCTGTAGGCCTTATGCTTTGCAATGTCGCAATGAGGGACTGTGAAAGAGGAAATGATGCAATGATTGAAGCAACACTGCTGAATTTCCACAGCGTTGCGCATCCATGAATCCCATGCATGATCCTTGTGTTGCAGGCATTCCCGCGGTCATCGTGATGCTGGTGGTCATCATAGACAGAGACACGTATGGCCGGGTCCCTCTGGACGACTCTGGCACCAACAGCACTGCAAAGATGTAGGAAAGCTGCAGGGACTAAAGACCCAGACTAACTCTAACTGTTTGTACATGTGCATCAATATTCCAGTAATGTGTGGGATACCCGAGCATTTGAGTTTTAGAGTTTTTGAAAGCCCTAAATAACCTGGCCCCTCCCTACCTCTCAGACCTCCTCCCCCGGCCACGCCCTAACCCGTTGCCTCAGGTCCGCTGACGCAAACACTCTCAAGACCATCAGGACCAAGCTCCGGACCTGGGGTGACAGGGCCTTTTCAGTTGCTGCACCCTCCCTCTGAAACGCCCTCCCCATCCACATCCGTCAGGCTCCCAAACAGGCCCTTAAAATCCACCTCTTCAAACTCGCTTTCACCTGCTAACCCCTGTTCCCTTTCTCTCCCTTCCCTCCATTCCATGACTTGTTCCGTACAGCTTTCTGTAGTTTTCTTTTTTACTAAAATGTTTGTTTTGTTTTGTTTGCTCTTTTTTGTGTTTTTTGTTTTGTTTGTTCTGCCCTCCATGTAAAGCGTCTTTGGGTACTTAGAAAAGTGCTATATAAGTCCAATGTATTATTATTATTATTATTATTATTATTATTATTATTATTTTGTATTTGATTAGAAAAACCCCATTCAATTCCTGAATGAGACACAATTAATTACCCATAATCCCTCTCTTTGTAGATGCTATATATCCAGTACTGTGGTGAAGATGGTGACTACAGTGGGAGTGTTCAGCCTGGTGTTTGTCTTCAACCTGACCATGCTAGGGGTGATGGTCAGACGCGTTGTGGTTGTCCACCACAGGGAGGCGGTACAGGCCAAACTCTCTCCACTTATCTTACTCTGTAAAAAGGATCTATTTAAAGGAAATACTGCTCATTCAAAGAACTCACACTTCGTTCTCATAGCCTAGGGTAGTCCAATCCCTGGTTTTGTGGACAGTGTGTTTAGCTATGTTTATATACCCACATGAACCAAAATTTGCCCACATCCCCCAGATAATACCCCTGAGTCTTATCATATCCCAAACTTCTTTTTTTGCGTAGTAACACATTTCTAAGTCGAAAATTCAAACTTTAAACTGCATTGAGCAGTAGTGAAGTGAAGCATGACCATTAATTCAACTCCAGTCGTGGACATGAACCGATCCTTTCTGATTTTTTGTCTTATTACGTTCTATTGTTCAAGTCAGGCTGGGCAAGGGTGCACTGGCAGAACCAAGAGAGATGTCTGTACCCTGCTGGGCATCACCAGTCTGCTGGGCATTACCTGGGGCCTGGTCTTCTTCTCATTTGGCTACCTCACCACTCCTGCCCTCTACCTCTTCTGCATCCTCAATTCACTGCAAGGTGAGAACGACCAGCGTGCTTATGGTCGACTCCATTCTGTGGTGACGTCACTGTAAATGTGATAGATAGCATGTGGGTATAGGAGGCAAACCTAGAAACAACGTGCAGTACGTCCATGGGGAACTGCCATAGTGTGACCTTTGTCTAAATTTGAAATAATTGTTTTTATCATGTCATGTCATATCTACAAAAAAAAATCACACCAGGAGCATTCAAGACTACGGGTAACTCGTGCCATCATTTTGATCATTTTGTGCACACACTTACATGATTTCAGTGAACAAACTGACTTCAGTTTCAAACTGATTTTCACTCACTTGCCATAGTTTGCAGTGATTAGTAGGATTTTTACGCCCCCAGAGCAGATCTTCAACTGCTGATGATGGACGACAGTTATTACAGTATTTTGCATGGTGATTTATTACCTGTTCACTAGACGTTTCATTGGTATTGATCATTAACCATGCCCCCACATGTGGTTGCATGGTTAATGACCTATTTTGTGCTATGGGGCAGTAAAAACCTGACTTATTGTTCCTGTTAAGCTGTGTGTGTTTGCTCACCTATGTGTAATAATTTATCACACTGACCAAATAATGAAATCTTGTTCGTTATTAGTCATTCTTCCACTTTGTCCCCTGAAATGTAATCAGTGTAAGCAGGTTTGGACGTTTTGGTGGCAAATGTTATTAGATGCAGGGACATGATTCTCTCTCTCTCTCTCTCTCTCTCTCTCTCTCTCTCTCTCTCTCTCTCTCTCTCTCTGACTCATGCAGGTTTCTTCATCTTCCTGTGGCTCTGTATGTCTATGTGGAAGACTAGCACCGCTGCTACCAAGACAAGCAGTGAAACACGTAGCACTAACACCTAAAGACCAGGCCGCTACCCAACATGCAACAGACGCCAAGCTACTGTGTGTGTGTGCGTGTGTCGTGTGCAGGAATACACACTTAAAGGTGGATCATTTTAAATGAAAACATACTGTATGCCATTCTTTTTTTTCCCCTATGTGACTACATGGCTATTTATTTGAAGAATGTGAAAAGAGCACAACAAATGTGGCCGAGAACCAAATGCGAAAACATCTTTTGGACGGTATTTCATCAATAATAGGCCAGGAAAGTTTGGGCGTCCGTTTGGGACTTTCAGATTCCTATTAAACTTAAGGGTAATTCCGAATAACAATCTGAGCCCGTCCATGACAAAAACAAGCACTTTTAGTGGACGTACTTTGACCGGCCGAATATGCCTTTACGGATTACGTTGCCGCCATCGAGCCGCCGTTACGCTACTTAAAGGTATGAAAAGCGATTTTGTGGACATAGAGGCCAGGTTGAAAAATCCCGGAATTACCCATTAAGATCCTTTTTGTGGATTGGCAAAATGGATTTTAGTTCCCACGAGTGCAGTTGTGTAAATTGAAATGACACAGCACAAAGTTAGAATATGTTTTATTACACCTCTTCATTTTCGCCATATTCTGACTGATTCTGACAGGGTCCAGACTCAGAGTCCTCTATATGAGCAGAAAAATTATGTCACTCTTTCCTGATCTATTATTTGCTGCGTTCCCTCTGGGGTTTTTTTTTCTAGATGATGCGGTCCGAAATGAACTCCTGAGGATGTGTTGTGTACCAGTGGTGTAATCTACTTCCTGTTTGTCTCTGTTACCATTGGTGCAAATTGCACTTGAGAGGAGAAATCTGTCAGGAAATCAACAAGTTACTGAGAATTTCAAAAGATTGTGATCAAGGCATTGTGCAATGATGACTTTTTAAAAGGATGTATACTTATACAACTGATTGCTGATATAAAAGGTAAAGTAAAAGTCATGATGGAAAATAATTGATGGCAACTATCTATATTTTTGAAGTACTGTAAGTTTTTGAAAGTCCCTTTCAATTAGACAAAGAATGTATAAATTGCAAGATAATAATATACATATGATAATAATATTTCTTATCTCACTTTCATCACTGTATATTTTTTTAGTTTGCTTAATGTTAATATGGATGCTGAATAAAACTCCTCTTGAACAGAACAGAACAGTATGTGGTAGGGCTTTTTTTTATTTATTGGCTTTCTCATTTGATTCCCCCACCCAGTGCCGGGTACAAACATACAACCTTTCAGTTACGCGCATGCTTGTCTAACTGCCAGGCTACCGCCGCCCATACTCACCTGACCCCTAAACAGACCCAATAAACCAAATGTGTATACATAAATGGTAAGATTCGATTGTGACATTTCTCAACATACAGGAAGACAAACTTGTAATATGCCATGAAAAGATTTGCATTAAACAAATGTCATCCTTGAACATAATGCGAGCACTGTGTTGAGCTATTAAACACTAACCAATATTATAACCCGAGCAAAACTGATGCCACTCACTTCACTAACAGTTGGCTACACGTACCCTGTTCATAGGTAAGTAGTATCTATTTAATAATGTAGTATTTAGTCAGTATTAGTCTTATGTATGTGTGGGGGGAGGGTGATTTGTTGTTGAAACTTAATATAGCATTTTGTTGTGTTTGAAGACCTTCAGTTTTAAAGAGGTTTGTCACTGTGCTCCACTAATGTTTCCTCCTTCAGTGTAATTTTCAGGCAGACACTGCCATGTTAACTTTGGTAGGCCTTTAAGTGACATTACCCCCCATTTGTGTTATTGCAGTAATGGGTGAGAAATACATTACAGTCATTTAGCAGATGCTTTTATCCAAAGCGACTTACAATAAGTGCATTCAACAGAGGTAGGCAAGAGAACTACTAGTCACCAGAAATTGTAAGTGCATTTCCTTCTTAAACAAGCACGTAAGAGCAGAACCAGTGCTAAGGTAAAAGAGCAAAGTTAGCTACCTACTTTTTAATGAAACAAATGAGACAAATAAGTGAATCAAATAACCAAGAGCTAATAAACAAGAGCTCAGACAAATAAGTGAGGACAAATAGGCAAGTGCTAAGAGGAAGGGTCAGGGTAGTGTTTCTTGACAATAATACCTATACAAAAAAGAGAGTACTGAAATTTTCTTAATACTAGTGGGGTGATCTGCCTTTTTCTGCCTTGTTTCAAGATTTGTTTCCTTATAAATTCCCTGAAACAAGTATAGTATACCTCACTGGCAGAATGCTTCACTTAAAAATAAGATCTTAAGCTGAACATGAAACTAACTGACTTGTTAGGATATCTTTTGCACATAAACTGACGTATATCTGAGGCTATATCTTTATATAATGCCCCCTTTTTTTAAATCTACTTTCCATTTAGTCGGTGTCATATTTAGAGGACGTACAATGGTTCTCCTACTGCTGCTGTTACTGCTTCCAGAATCGCTGGCCAATGAAGGTATGTAATAAACTGGTTAGTAGGGTTGGAGACAACTCTGTTTGATTTGGTAAATAACATATGTGGAATTCATATGCTCAGACATGTCAGAGAAAGGGGTGCATTTATTGTGTATAGGGAGAAAAAAGAATCAGAATCAATACCCAGAAATCCTGTGAGGTGGCGTCTGTAACTGTTATTCACTAGGTGACAGCTAATCATCAACAGACTAAGATATGTTGTTTTTCTTCCAGTTTGTTTTAACATTTCAAATGGGGCCATCGATATGAACCTGACGGTGCCGGATCTTGAGCCCATAGGCGATGGAAAAGTGGGGAGTGTGAAGTGCACGTTGAAGGGGTTTCCCTGCGTCATCAATTGCATCTCGCAGTCCCGACCAAGTCAGTCGTTCTGTGGGTCTGATTGTCACAAGATAGAGTTGTCGGGTCTATCTGAGATTGTTGAAGTCACCATACCCTCAGGTGAGTACACAATTTCTGGAGTGGGCTATGAGGTGCATACAGCTCTGCTCAAACTGGCTAGCTCACCCATTAACGCAATTACTGCATTTCCTCTCTCTCTCTCTCTCTCTCTCCCCCCCCCCCCTTTCCCTCTCCCTCTTTCTCATAATTTGCGTCACTCTTTACTGTATACTATGCAATGCAGCAGAAATTACAGCAGAAAAACTATGTATCAACAAATGAAAATATACAAAATCTGAAACATGATGCACTGTCTGAACTGCAACTACTGCTAGGAATGGGAGCGCTGCGTGCGGCTCCCCGAAACAACAAAGTCTCTCTCTTCCTCATCTGTTACATTCTCTCTCTTCCTAGTTAGCAATTGCACCATACATTTGTGCACTGAGGATGCAATCCTGTCACTGATGGAGATGCTGAATAACACTGGCCAGAAGGGGCTGGTGCAACTCTTCTATATCAGGGACACATGCAGCCTGCTCTTCAGCAACAGCCTCAAAGTAAAAAAAGCTTTTATAATGTAAGTGTCAGACTCAGTTACTACTACTCTTCTCTGTACCGTTCTCTGTTCTGCTCTGGGTTGGATTAGACTCGACTCGCCTTGTCTCGACTCAAATCGACTCTACCCTACTTGACCGACTCAAAATGACTGTACCCTACTCGACTCGACTCGATCTGACCAAACCCAACTCGAGCCAACTCTACTCTACTCTTCTCTACTCTACTCTACTCTATTCTACTCTACTTGACTCTACCCTACTTGACTGGACTCAACTCACCTTTACTCTACTCTATTCCACTCCACTGTTCTACTCTATTCTGTAGGACCTGACTCTATATTATTATAAGTAGTAGTAGTAGCAGGAGTAGCAGTAATAGTAGTAGTAGTAGTAGTAGTAGTAGTAGTAGTAGTAGTAGTAGTAGCAGTAATATTAGTAGTTGTAGTAGTAGTAGTAGTAGTAGTAGTAGTAGTAGTAGTAGTAGTAGTAGTAGTAGCAGTAGCAGTAGTAATAGTAGTAATATTAGTAATGGCAGTAGTAGTAGCAGTAATATTATTATTATTATTAGTAGTAGTAGTAGTAGCAGTAGTAGTAATAGTAATATTAGTAATATTAGTAGCAGTAGTAATAGTAGTAATAGTAGTAGTTGTAATAGTCATAGTAATAGTAGTAATAGTAGTAGCAGTAGTAGTTGTAGTAGTAGCAGTAATAGTAGTAGTTGTAGTAGTCGTAGCAATAGTAGTAATAGTAGTAGCAATAGTAATAGTAGTAATATTAGTAATAGCAGTAGTAGTAGCAGTCATAGCAGCAGTGGTGATGGTAGTCATAGTACTATTAGTAATATTAGTACTATTATCACACTACTGAATTGTGCACTACTCTGTACTGTACACACTACCCCTCCTCCTCGTGACTCTGCTGTCTTCCTGCAGCATTGAAAGAGGTTTGATCCATCATATCATGAGAACGTCCCAGCTTGAGTCCGGAGGGTCCAGGTACTACAACCTGAAGGAATTGGCTCTGAACGTGGTCAACATCAGTGAGGCTAACCTCACCTCCGATGGCAGGATTCAGATAGACGCTCCACAGGTACAGAAGCTGTGATGAAGATGGTGGTGATGATGATACGACCATGAGAGAATGATGACGATGATGATTTTATTCAAATATGATCATAGGCATAAATCTGGGGGTGACAGGGTGAGCGTGCCCCCCATCAATATTAAGAGAAGGATGAATTGTCCTCCACCGAAACACATATTGGGCCGGATCTACTAAAGGTTTGCGTGTGTAAAAATGTGTGCAAACTCATAGCACGCGCAAATAAATGTACAAACTGATCTACTAACAGTGCGCACTGAGGACTGCGTCTTGCAAATGTGCAAAATAACACGCCTTATCCAGTTAGTACTTTTGCCTCAATGAATATGCAAGATGGGGCGTTTACACGCTATTTAGCAAAATACTGGGAGGAGAAAATGTAAATAGATTAATGTAGCACACGCACTGTGATCTATCAAACCTGAACGCAATTTCGTTGATGGAGACTGCGTCTGTATTTAATACGTTTCAAAAGAAGGTGCAAACGCCCTGCATGCGTAATTGTGCACAAATGACTGCCGTTATTGTAGCGAGAAGGAGACATAGAAACTGCACTTGAACTGCACTTGTTGCTCAATGTTAGTTAGAGGCATCTCTTCCACCGTGCCCCCACCTGTTTTCTTTGCTGAGGTTTTATTATAAGCAAATTTTTCTTTTGTTCTTCGTCTTATATCTTGCCATCTTCTCTTAATTTCATCCGTTGTTCTTCTTGTTTTACCAACGGCATTTACTTTCTCACAGGTGATCTCCCATATAGTGTTCTTTTTTGTCATATTCAGATTTTTTTGCTGTAGCTCATCCAAATGTTTATTTGCCTCTTCCACTAACACCTCTAATTCTATAGGCGCAAATTTCATTTTGCGCTTGCGGTTCTGTTGCCCATCCAAACTCTCCATGGTGCAAAACATTAAACACGCAAAACCCTCATTTAAATACTGCTGTCTCCACCACGTTTGCACCTGTTGTCATTTACGCACGCATTCTTAGTAAATCACCCGCAAAACGCCCATCAACCACACGCGCAAACTTTTAGAATGCACACGCAAATTAGTACCCTTTGGGGCGGATCTACTAAGATCCCAAATAAAGGGTACTAATTTGCGTGTGCATTCTAAAAGTTTGCGCGTGTGGTTGATGGGCGTTTTGCGGGTGATTTACTAAGAATGCGTGCGTAAATGACAACAGGTGCAAACGTGGTGGAGACAGCAGTATTTAAATGAGGGTTTTGCGTGTTTAATGTTTTGCACCATGGAGAGTTTGGATGGGCAACAGAACCGCAAGCGCAAAATGAAATTTGCGCCTATAGAATTAGAGGTGTTAGTGGAAGAGGCAAATAAACATTTGGATGAGCTACAGCAAAAAAATCTGAATATGACAAAAAAGAACACTATTTGGGAGATCATCTGTGAGAAAGTAAATGCCGTTGGTAAAACAAGAAGAACAACGGATGAAATTAAGAGAAGATGGCAAGATATAAGACGAAGAACAAAAGAAAAATTGGCTTATAATAAAACCTCAGCAAAGAAAACAGGTGGGGGCACGGTGGAAGAGATGCCTCTAACTAACATTGAGCAACAAGTGCAGTTCAAGTGCAGTTTCTATGTCTCCTTCTCGCTACAATAACGGCAGTCATTTGTGCACAATTACGCATGCAGGGCGTTTGCACCTTCGTTTGAAACGTATTAAATACAGACGCAGTCTCCATCAACGAAATTGCGTTCAGGTTTGATAGATCACAGTGCGTGTGCTACATTAATCTATTTACATTTTCTCCTCCCAGTATTTTGCTAAATAGCGTGTAAACGCCCCATCTTGCATATTCATTGAGGCAAAAGTACTAACTGGATAAGGCGTGTTATTTTGCACATTTGCAAGACGCAGTCCTCAGTGCGCACTGTTAGTAGATCAGTTTGTACATTTATTTGTGCGTGCTATGAGTTTTTCAACATTTTTACACAGCAAACCTTTTGTAGATCCGGGCCCTTTAAAAATTTTTGGATCTTTTAAAGGTAGATTTTCCCCCCCCCCCAAAAAAAAAAAGTGGGTTTTATTATTTTTAAATTTTTTAAAAAAACCCCCCAAGGGGGCCAAATTAAAAGGGGCAGGTAAATGGGGAAAAAAAAAAAATGGAAAAGTTTTTTGGGCACCCCCAAAAAAGGTTTTCCCTTTTATATAAAACAAACTTTTTCTAAAAACCCCCACCCAGGTAATACTTAGTAATAGTCTAGTAGTAGTAGTAATAGTAGTAATATAGTAGTAGTAGTTAGTAGTAGTAGATATAGTAGTAATATAGTAATAGTAGTAGTAGCAGTAATTAAGTAGTAGTAAGTTTAATTAGTAATATTAGTGCAGTAGTATAGTATAATGTAGTTTTGTAATAGTCATGTAATAGTGTAATAGTATAGCAGTAGTAGTTGTAGTAGTAGCAGTAATAGTAGTAGTTGTAGTAGTCGTAGCAATAGTAGTAATAGTAGTAGCAATAGTAATAGTAGTAATATTAGTAATAGCAGTAGTAGTAGCAGTCATAGCAGCAGTGGTGATGGTAGTCATAGTACTATTAGTAATATTAGTACTATTATCACACTACTGAATTGTGCACTACTCTGTACTGTACACACTACCCCTCCTCCTCGTGACTCTGCTGTCTTCCTGCAGCATTGAAAGAGGTTTGATCCATCATATCATGAGAACGTCCCAGCTTGAGTCCGGAGGGTCCAGGTACTACAACCTGAAGGAATTGGCTCTGAACGTGGTCAACATCAGTGAGGCTAACCTCACCTCCGATGGCAGGATTCAGATAGACGCTCCACAGGTACAGAAGCTGTGATGAAGATGGTGGTGATGATGATACGACCATGAGAGAATGATGACGATGATGATTTTATTCAAATATGATCATAGGCATAAATCTGGGGGTGACAGGGTGAGCGTGCCCCCCATCAATATTAAGAGAAGGATGAATTGTCCTCCACCGAAACACATATTGTGTTTTACCAATTTTACCAAGGCAAATATGGCAGGTTGAGGGAAAATGGGTACACCAAAAAAGTATATATATAACACTTCTAACACTTCTCCTTACTTTCTTATTGTAAATGGTTATCTTTTGTGAATTGAAATGAAGGTTACTACTCTCCCATAGTATGTCAGTGTGATTTCCCCCCCCCCCATCCTTTAGCTGCTGCCTCAGAACAAGTCATCTGTCCCAGAGGTGTGGCTGCCTGTGTACGCCCTGCGCAGCATCCTGGCGGCGGAGAGGATTGTTGGTCTGGTCAGCTATATGTGGCACGACCAGTTCGAAGTATGTCCTCCACCATCTACTCTCAATCAACAACTCAGATAAGACTTAATCACAATCATAACTGTATGGATTTTTTTATTATTATTTGTTATTATGTGTCCATCCTACTGAAACTCCTACTGCACAGTTTGAACAGGAGGATTTCTCCTCCATGGTTATCAGGATAGAGCTACTGGGAGAGGAGTGCTTTGTTAACCTGACCACGTCAGTTAACATGTTTTTCAATGTCACCGCTCACACAAAGACCGCTGTAAGTGTGTTTGTGGATGCATGCTTTAACATACCCAACCTGTCTGTCTGTCTGGTTCCAAAGTTTGATTGGATTTGACTATTGCATTTTCTCACCTGCCATTTTAGTAGCATTGTCAACCTCAACGTAGCTCTTCATTTGTTTTATTCCTGCAGCATGACTCACGGTTACAGTGTCACTATTTTGATGAACACGGTGGGTATATATACATTTTTGTTTACAATAGAGTAAACAGTAGTCAACAGTCACTTTTATGGTAGTGTGTTCCCAGCCTTAGTATCTCAGTGTATCTGTGTGTTTCTCTACCTACCAGTTCATTCTTTTTACTGCTGAACGTTTTTCATTTATGTAGTTTGGCACATTGTAGAAATTCAAGTTCACAAAGAGGAAAAGCTAACATATTGCATTTGTCATGTCACAATTCAGTTTGGCATGTGATCCACCTGTGAAAACATTCTCACATATGAAAAATCTAAATTATTATGTGTAAAGAAAAACATTCAGTTTACTTGCATTCACATGAGAGCCCCCTGAATGCAAAACGTAGATACTTTACATGGCGTTTTTTTAGTCATGTGTGAACTTTCTAGTATGTGACATTTTTGTACAGTTGCATGCCTCATAAGTGGATTTTTGTTCAGACGACTGGCACTGGAAAACAGATGGCTGTGAGACTAACAGAAGCACCTATGATGACCACACTGAGATTCAATGCAGCTGCAACCATACCACACCTTTTGCTGTCCTCTTGGTAAAGGAGATACACTCGACTTTTATTGATTTGTTTGCGATGTTAGATGTCAGCGTAAACTGTTTTTTCAATACTAGAAGGAAATATAGCACCATAGAGTGAGAAAAATCCGATTTCTGATGTCTGTCACTTGTCTGATGTCACTTTCCTGCAGATAAGAGAACCTATAGCAGCTGTCCACTGGACAATATTGTCTCATATCAGTTACATAGGCTCCGGCCTGTCTGCTTTCTTCACCGCTTGCTCCATCGTGATATATGTCTTCAATTGGTAAGTGTGCGTGTATGTGTGTGTGTGTGTGTGTGTGTGGCCAATGCCAGTGAGCCAGCTGGCGTTCCTGTGTATTTTATGCTGCTTTGTTTACACAGTTGTGAGGTGCATCATTACCACCATTGTCTGGGATATCGTGTGTGACGGATGGACGAATGAAGGAACAGAAGGAGACTAAACCATAGTCTCTACCCTCTAATCTGGTGTCTCTCTCCTCTTCAGGAAACACGGAGTGGACTACTCCATCTCCATCCATGTCTCCCTGAGCTTGGCCTTGTTCCTGCTCAATTGCTCCTTCCTGCTGACGGAGTGGGGAGCTACGGTGAAGCCAGACTGGGTATGTGTGTTCATCGCTGCTGTCATGCACTACTCCCTGCTCTCCTGTTTCACTTGGATGGCCATAGAGGCACTGCACCTCTACCTACTGCTGATAAGGGTGTTCAACACACACTACAAACACTACCTCGTCAAACTGTCTCTCACTGGATGGGGTGAGTCCCTGCGTCTGCTTATATTCACTAAATGTCTGGGAACAATGTGAGGTAATGACTGATGAGTGACAAAATATTACTATTTGGTCAATGTGTGTGTGTGTGTGTGTGTGTGTGTGTGTGTGTGTGTGTGTTCCCCAGGGATCCCTGGTATAATCGTGGGCATCTCTGTGGGAGTGAATGATGTCAGACAGTTTTATGGCTTTTCAGGATTGAACTTGGCTGATACCAACCAAACTAATGCCATGTAAGTCCATGTGTCACTGCTTTCAGCAATGGAGCAGATACAGTCAAACAAATTCAATGTAAATCCTACTTTACCCTGTTACAGCCACGGACAATCTGTCTGCTATGGCATGGTATAATATGAAACAGTGTCACTGTCCCATGGGTGAAATGTAATGTCCCACAGCTGCTGGATCACAGACGACTCCTTCTTCTACGGGGTGAACCTGGTGTATTTCACCCTCATATTCATCTTCAACTCTGGCATACTGATAGTGGTGGCCTCCAATATCTGTAAGCTAAATGGATGGTCCAGGAGAAACCCCGGTGTTGGAGCAGGATCTGGCCAAAAGACGGCGGGAGCCCCAGCTAGGCTGACTTTGGCCTGCAGGAATGGCCTCACTGTGTTGGGTCTCACCTGCCTCCTGGGGACCACCTGGGGCCTGGTGTTCCTGGGCTCAGGACACATCAACTACTTCATCCTCTACCTTTTCTGCATCTTGAACTCAACACAAGGTCTGTGGATGCCTTTTCAATTGTGGCTGGGGTAGAAGTTTGTTCTGACCAGTGTGTTTCTCTGTTTGAGTTAGCTTTTTCTAACCAGTCTGTATCCCTGTTGACGTTATTGCTATCAAATATCTCTGCTCAAGTCTCTCAAGTCTGTGTCTCTTTGTCCAGGTTTTTTTATCTTCCTGTGGATCTGGGGCTCAGCCAGGCAGCAGAGAACGAGAGCAATGGAGGCCAAGCTCATATCAAACCCTATGATGATTTCAGAAATCAAAAATTAAGTCTCATTACCTGGCGTCAGCCGAGATGATACTAAGGTAACCACGGGAAGAGTAACCCTGCTGATAATAACCCTACCAGTTACCATAGCAACAATAACCTCACCTGTACCCCACCATACAACCCTAATAATAGTAACCTTACTTGTAAATATATTCATAAATTCTCATGACAGTAACTTTTTCTGTCAATCCTCTTCTTTCTATATCCATTTTTCCCCAGTAACATGAATGTTTTTTGTTTTATTTTGAAACACTGTTTGTGTGTGTAAAGCCTTACTGTGAAAAATACTGGAACATGTTTGACTTCACTGTTTTGACATTTTAAGCATAGCAACACTGGCTGGATGGTTAACCCTTAGATGCATAAAGGGGTCAAAAATGTCCCGCTGCAATAACATCATTAATCATTTCATATTCCAGGTATTTCTCAAAAATACTGTTTTTCATGTCCCCCATTCAGATTTTTCTTTAACATATTTCACTTTTTAACAAAACAGTTTTTGTATAACTACCCCAAGTTTCCATAAAGGGGTCCAAATGACCCCTATCCAGTAGCGGAGCCAGAAGGGTGTCCGGGGTGGCACTGGACACCCCTGATATCTGATTGGCCACCCTAAAATTGAATTCGCTATCACTGGCAGTTTGATGCCGATTGACATCTCATTTCACCTCTTGTTGAAAGAAGCGTTTATTTTGACATCCGACGGCGCCTTTTTCAAATCGAGGACGAGGAAGAGAGAATATTTTGCACAGCTCACGAGTCACACGAGCGACTGACAGAGCTGTGGCAGACCTGCGGCGAAAGCATCATATTGAAGTAAGTTTTAAGGTTTAGCATCGGGTTGAGGTTTCCTAACAACTTTTATGAAAGTTGAGTCGCTGTGTAGATGCATATTGGCAATTAGGCTCCATAACAGACAGTTAATTAGATAAGAGACATCGGTATTTGTGGTGGGCTCGCTACAGTACCGGGGTCCGTGACAGACAGAGACGTAGGCAGGAGGAGAGTAACTGGCCAGCGGGCCGTTTTATTCACAAAACCCGCAATAAACCCGCAATAAACCCGGCCCCGGCACGCGCCTCCTCCCTCCCGGCAGGTCAGCCGCGGAGCACCAAGGCTGGTTCCAGTCCGCCGGGTTTCCAGGGGTGTCCCGCCCCAACCCCGACTGGCCAGCCCTTCCAGGCTGCACCCGGCCGCATCCTCCGCAGAGCTCGGCAGGTCGCCGTCGCCGCCTTCGACACCCGCTCTCCCACTGCGTCTCAGCCGCTCGCACCCTCGCCTCCGTCCCAGCAAACCCACCACGGACCTCGCTAAGTCCCACAGTCCCACACTCACACGCAGGTTAAAAAGGGCCCGGCTGCAATCAGGCTGAATTGGCCACAGCTGGTCTAGGATCCAGGGTAGAGTCAGTCCACCGACTCAACTCTCCCCTGGATCCAAGTTAAGCCTCACCCCACCCTCCTCCCAGCTGCCACAGTATTTTTTTTTTCATTTACTCCCATAAATAAACTATGCAAATTATGTCACGCACAAATGCTATCTTATCTCCTTGGTGCTTGAGCTTTATTTTCTGAAAATATTTTTGGATGTTTAACACTTATAGACCCAGATTATATATTCATGAAAACAGTGTGTGTGTGTGTGTGTGTGTGTGTGTGTGTGTGTGTGTGTGTGTGTGTGTGTGTGTGTGTGTGTGAGAAAGAAATTGAGCTGCAGTTCCGAGGTGGAGACACTGGCTATGTTATGTTAAAGAATTGTAGTGAAGTAACCCTAGTGGACCGCGCTATCTGCCACATTGAAGAACTCCAGGTTAAGTGAATTATCACTTCTACCTCTAATCAGCAATCATAGGATTCATTCATGCTCCTTAGATGCCAGGTTAGGATTACACACTAATTTTCTGTCATGGACTATGGACCCCATGAAGTAGCCTTGGCCACCCCATGTATAAAACTCTAGTTCCGCCACTGCCTATGTCTCTTATAGGAACCTTCAATCCTCAATTGTTACTGTCAGGAATGTATTTATCGTACACCACACTTCAACTGTCAGAAGTGTCACCACTCAGCGAGAGTATTTTACACACCTGTTATTACCATGTTATCAGCCCACCTTTCTGTGGTACAACCTCCTTGATGTTGCCTCCATGAATGCCCCTAGTTTCTTCGTTGCTCCGCACCCTGACTTTGGAGTTGGCAACAACGCAACAAGACAACTGTTCCTCAAGGAGCTTGCTGAGGAACTTGTGGTACACCACACATGACGAGTTGACTGCAAGGCAACACCCAACTACAAAATGATATCGGTGAAGCAAAGGCATAGGGTATCAGAGGTGTCAGATCTGCAGACATCAACAACAAAGACTGCAATTCAAGCAGTTTGTGGGTGTGACACACACACACACACACACACACACACACACACACACACACACACACACAGAGTCATGGAATGCAGCTATAGTATCAGTGTCATCTATGCAACAGTTACAGCTGGGTCCGTAAACACATATGCATGGGGATGAAACAGGTGGTTTAAAGGTAAAGGATAGGAGGGAGGGAGGGAGGGAGGGTGAAAAGCAACTGAGCTTCCTCCTGGGCCTCGAAGGCGACTGGTTGCCCCGTCGCTCAGAGGCCCCTGCAGCTGATCTACCTGGTCACGGCTCTTCTCTGTCCTGGCCCCGCAGTGGTGGAATGAACTTCCCACTGAGTCGCTGCCCATCTTTCAACACAGGCTGAAGACCCACCTCTTCAAGAAACACTACCCTGACCCTTCCTCTTTTAGAAACACTACCCTGACCCTTCCTCTTTTAGAAACACTACCCTGACCCTTCCTCTTCAAGAAACACTACCCTAACCCTTCCTCTTAGCACTTGCTTATATGCTTCACTTATTTGTCTTAGCTCTTGTTTATTTGCTTCACTTATTTGTCTCATGTGTTTAAATAAGAGTAGTAGTACTAGTAGTTTCTCGTGCCTACCTATGTTGAATGCACTTATTATAAGTCGCTTTGGGTAAATGCGTCTACCAAATGACTGTAATGTAATGTATCAAAGGTAGGTGAATTCAAACACTGGCACCCACCTGGGGAAACACACACAAGTGAGGAAGTGAGACATACCATCTCTGGGCTAGAGGAGAACAGAGTCAATTTCATACAGGAAAGGGCTGACTGCTGAAGCTGCCATCTTTGTAATCTCCAGGACTGCAGTGGCGATATTGATGATGCATTACCTTGACTCGAGGCCGAATGACTGCTGACATTTGACATTTTTCCACAGCCGTACTGTTTTTTTCAGAAGTGTATTTCTGATGTATGCTTTAAAAATGGCTTAAAAAATGACAAATAAACATATTCAAAACATTAATAACAAAGTAACAATATAGACGTAATTATTTATGCTTTTTTTATATTGAGCAATGATCAGTAATCACATTTTTCCCTACAAATACATCTGTAATGTGTGCATTCAACTTTGGAAACAGTTATGTCGTCAGTTTCACTTCCACACAAAACGGTGTGTCTCAGAATGAGCTGGCAACCATTACACCTCTAATGAATTTTTATCTGCTCCTACATAAAGATGTTTTGAAACTTCCTCTTTCTGGACAATGATGTGGCTGATTTTGTCATAGTGTCTGTGAAGAAATGCAACTAGAGTCATGGGAAGTCATGGCAGTGTTCTTGGTAAAGGTATGGTTTGTTTTTCTTTTAGTGAATTATATTTTAGACCAGCTAAATGATGACATCTTGGCTCAGTGCTCCATACATATGGAGCTCTATGAATCTATATTTTGACGATCCCACAAACATCACCATCAACCATTCAGTGAGTTTGAGTTAAATTAGTTCAGATTTGATCGACCACAATCCTCTGAAACTGATAGTTTCCTGTATGTAGATAGACGTCCGCCTCACCACTACCATGTGATTCATATAGAGATGTGAAACTCCCTGGTCGCCCCAACAAGGAAAGCTCAGACGAGCAGAATAACCGCATATGTCATGTTATTCTCTGAAAAGCTGTGAGACAATGATGTGGCTCTCCCTTTTGCTTGTCACACTGGCCTGCTCTTCTACACTCCAGTATAAGGGTGAGTCCTTCAAATGTGTTTGCTGTGTATGTTTGTATGTCTGTCTGATCGTGTTCATTATTAATATATCACGGTCAGACACCGTGAGACACCGAGTCAAACGAGGTCCTCTGCCACACGGTGTCACATACTCAGAAAAACCAACATTTCTACGGAGGAAATGGTGACGATAGAGTCAAGAGAGTGGAAACATTTTCTCTCTTATTGCACTGAAAGTCAAAGTGGGATCTGCCGTCTATCATTCAGATGCTTTGTCTCATTTAACCATGCTGTGATTCTACTGTCTCACTTAACAAAAAAATAAGTACTAGTGGCTAATTTTTAGTGACTCATATATTTTAGGGAGTAAATGACAAAACGGCCTGCCATATGTTCAGCCAACAAACTGACTTCTCTCTCGACACTCCAACAGACCTCTGTGAGAATGTTATTGAAGAATGTCGTCAAGATATCTCCACCTGGACCAGGTAACTACTTCGGTGGATAGACGGCTACTCACGTGGACCTAATACTCCACTATTTGAGGATTAAGAAATCTTTGAATAAAAATGATGTTGTATGATGTTGTGGTATCGGCTCCAGCCCCCCGTGTCCCTGAATAGGAAGAAGTGGGTAAAGACAATGAATGAATGAATGAATGAATGAATGAATGAATAAAATATGTATAATGTACCATATATGTATAAACTAAATATTTTAAGTACTCATTCCTGTGAAAGTAACCCTCACATGGTTTTTCATTGGGGAGAATAAATTATATTCTTGTAACATGAAATCACATTGATGCAATATCTTTTGGTAGGTGTTATGCGGATAGAATTGGCACATGTAACTTAGTGAAGACTCGAGGTCTGGTCCGATCAGGCATGATACGTCGGAAGGTCAACTTATCTCATGAGGTGAGGCAGTATGTTGGATATATGATGACATTATCACAGTTGGATTGGAAATCAGCTTTTAGAGGTAAAACAATATGAAACCTCTTTTATATGAAATATAGGAACAAAATGCGGGAAAAAAAGGTTCAAATGATTATTTGGCATCTGGGACCTTGGAAGATCCTTCCAATAGCCAATCCACATCATACTGATATGCAGTCTGATATATTAGAGTTTATGCTACCTTGAGGTCCTGGGAATCATCTCACATTTTATGACTAACATTCCCACACATTATAGTAGCAGTCGCGTTCAAAGGAAAGATGAAAAGAAAATGCATGCATATTGAATTGATAGTTGTATTTCATGCACATATAAAATACATGTGTTTATACGTGTAGAGATAATGTGTGTGCGTATGTTTGTTTGAGCGGTAGTGTGTGTTCCTATCTCCTCTAGGCTGAAGAGAATCCTACGTCACAACACAGGGTGCACATCCCATCCTCGGCTCTGCAGAGAAGCAGAGGGGCTTCGCCTGTCGGCTCTGAGAAGGAAGTCCTGATGGTGATCGATATGCTCAACAGCTCCCTCTTCATGGTCAGTAGCTCCTGTCCTACTGTATATTGCAGCACCTTCATTGACATGCTGATTTCCATTGATTTCCATAAATTCTGTACAACCTCAGTCATGAGGACACCTTGCATGCTGTGAAAAACAAGGGTAGGCACAAGGTGAGGCTGACAGATAAAGTTGTGGCTTCTACTGCGTGTGTGTCGGAAGCCGTTTTACATTAAACGAGTCTTACCCTCGCCTTCTGCTCTGTCCTTCCTCTCTCCAGCTCAGTCCAACTCCAAGTACTCGGGGGAGAGGGCTCATACCGCATAAGTCTGCCCACTTGCAAGGCACTGTTATGGGGCAGTTAGTCCTGGCAGTGATGGTAGGGACCCATGCAGTCAGTAACCTGTCAGAACCCATCAGACTAATCTTCAACCACGACGAACAGGTAAAGTTACAGAAACAAGCCGTATTGGCATTACACTTGGACAACATTACATTACAGTATTTAGCAGATGCTTTTATCCAAATCCTGGGAATTGAACCCACAACCCTGAGACTGAGAGTCTCATGCTCTGACTGAGCTGTCCGGGCCAGACAACTGGTTCAAGATACTTGAAGTTGCCTGTGTTCACTTTAATCTGTCTCCTCCTCTGTTGTATTTTGCTGCATTGTGTGCAATTCTGTTTTTATCTACTTTATTGTTCTGTAATCTGCTTTTGTGTTTCAGAAAGAAAATGGGACTTGTGTGTTTTGGCAGGACTCCGTGAAGGAGGATGGAACAGGTGTGGTACATATGTCGGTCTACAGTACACTTCACCATTTGGCATAATTGTTGCTCTCACAAAAATAGCTGAGCTGTAATCAGTGTGTGTGTGTGTGTGTGTGTGTGTGTGTGTGTGTGTGTGTATATAGGTCACTGGAGCACAGAGGGCTGTGATACCACCTACAAAGGAAACAAATTTATTTGCACTTGCAATCACCTCAGCTTCTTTGCCGTGCTCGTGGTAAACTGATTATTTCTTTCAACAGAATATTTTCTCTCACTAGCGTTGTTCACTTCTCTAACCAGGCCACTGCCACCCAATGTGATAGACAACTTACCTGTTACATGTTCAAGCCTGTTCAAAAGCTAAGTACAAAATTATCAACAGGTCTGCGCAATAGCAACCTCTTACATCACTGGAAAAGTAGATAGTAGATAAATTGTGCTTATTTGATTGCAACTGTTGCATGATAGCTTTTGTCCAATTTTTAAGAGCTAGCAGGTTATTGGCCATAACATCCTTTTGTGTTTTTGTCATATATTTTCCTCAGAACCCAATAATATCAGTGGACCAAACTAATGCTGTGAGCCTCGACTATATCACCTACGTCGGATCAGCTCTTTCTGTTATCTTCACAATCATCAGCTTGGTCATCTTTATATGTTTACAGTAAGCATTCGTTTGACTTAGACTGAATATTTCAATGAGCTTGACTACATAAAAAAAAACCCCCATAAATAGTAAGTTATTAAAGCATTTTATTATAAAGTATCAGTTCCTTAGTTTTGTTATGGTTGACAAAAGTAAAGTCATTAGTCTTTCACATTTTTTCAAGGTTTTGAAGAGCTAAGAGAGGAAGTGTGTGTGCGTGATATCAAATGAAATCAATAGCCCAGGTCCATGAAAGTACCGGTCCACTGGGTGGATGACATTGGATTTTCCCCACAGTGCAACGTCCACAAGTGTTTCCTTGCCAGCAACAGCGAATTTGATATTTTGGCTGCTTTGCATAGTTGGACTGAAGTCAAACCAGGAGGTAGAGGCACAAGGTCCAGTAGTCTTGTTAAAGCGTAACGCCTAACTCCATTTTCAGTCTATATTCCCATCATCTTCCATCATTCAGATTCTGACCAAATTCTCATCAATTGTTTAATTATAGCACTGCTTGTATCTATAGCTATCTATAGATACATGGAGTTATGTGCTACATAGATAAAACAAATATAAGATTTTGATGTATACTGTTGGTCTTACAGACGGCGGCGTCCTGAGAAGGCCATCGGTGTGCATATGCAGCTAACAGGGGCACTGCTCTGCCTGCATCTCAGCTTCCTGCTCTGTGGCCTGTTGCCGCAGTTCCAGGGTGAGGACGGGTGGGTGTGCCTGGTTCTGGGGCTCCTCCTACACTGGTCCCTATTGGCCACCTTCAGCTGGACAGCTCTGGAGGGTTTCCACCTCTACCTTCTCCTGGTCAGAGTCTTCAACATCTATGTCAGGAGATACCTGCTCAAACTCAGTTTACTGGGATGGGGTGAGTGGAGTCTGGCTTGGACAGTGGCTCTATGAAGTGGTTTGTGTTAAACTAATTGGCACAGGAAAAGCACATGGTTGATGCTGGTTGGTCTTCTTAATCCTGTTATCGCTGAAAATAAATGGATCAAAATAGCCTTACTGCAGTATTGTTTTGCACCAATCTGTCAGTGTCAGAGAAGTAACATGTGTTTACCTGGAGCCTAATATTTCATTATTAAAAAAATAGCCAAATTTGAAGAAAAATGCCTCATGTGAACACCTCAAATGGAATAGACCAGCCCATTCCCAATTACGTTTTGTTCAGTATAAAAAGTGTGGTGTAAACCTTTGATAATCCATTCAATATTAGTGGATAACTGTCATGTAAAGACTCAAACAGAGTATTTTAAAGAATATTCCATATTCACATATTCACGTTTGTCCACCCAGAGTAAGTGACTTCAACGAGTTTTCGAGAAAGTCTAAAACATTCCTCTCAACATTTATTCTGATTACATGCTTTGGTATGTGTAAACAGTTCAGATGGAATTTTTAGTTGGAAGGAATTCATTCGCAATGATAAAATATCCTGCGTCAGTGTTTCAGCTAAAGTATATGTTGTAATTCTGCTCCTTGTTTGTGCAGGTATTCCTACTGTGATTGCAGTGGTTTGTGGGATTTCAGGTGTCTACGGCAAATACAGTCTGGCCTTTAATGATGCCACCAACCGCACATCAGTAGCTGAAATGTAAGAGACAGTAGTTCATCATTGTGATTTTAAATTATATGCAGCTATCTTGGGTGTTAGAAACTGATAAAAGGATGAATTTATTGGCATGATTGATTGAATTTGTAGCGAATACACTCACTGACTCCAGCTCTGCCTCCTCCTCATCGATCAGGTTTGGAATTGTTCATAGTTTACTTGATCTGGCTCATTTAAGGCACTTGATCTTGAGCTGATTTGCTATTTCTGTTTGATTGGTAAGTGCTCTCATTGAACTCACTGGTCTGTTGGGAGTCGTTCTACTGGGAGCAAGTGTCCCAGCATTTTGGCAACTGGATCAGCATCCAATGGCACGCAGAGCTGAATAACACAATTCAAATGTTTCACTCATGCAAAACATTGTTCATCATTGGTGGGAGAGGGAATCAATCTACAGAAATTCAATCAAAAAGAACATTTACAAAGAAAAAAGCATTCATTTTTGCAACAACCCCAACACAAATTCTTGATACTTTCCCCCTCTTTTATCACCTGCAGGTGCTGGATCAGCAGCAATTTCCCAGACAGGCTATTGGTCAGCTACATCACTGTGGTGGCCTACCTGGGCCTAGTGCTCCTGATCAATTCCTCTATGCTGGGGCTGGTGCTGGTTAAGCTCTGGGGAATGAGGGAAACCACTGGGAGGGCCAGTGGGGGCAGAGAAGGCAGTGGTGGGTGGAAGAGGAAGCACACAGAGAATAGAGCTATGTTATGGAAGAACTGTGCCACATTGCTGGGCCTCAGCTGTGTGCTAGGGTTACCTTGGGGATTTGCCTTCAGCACCTACTCCTCCATCTCCCTCCCTGGGCTCTATCTCTTCACCATACTCAACTCCCTGCAGGGTCAGTATGTGTATGGTCCTCTTATATGCAATGGATGAGTTTGTAAATGTCTGGCTTGAAGAGAGAGTGGGGGGACAGTATATTATAATTTGAATTCCCAACTTTTCATCCTTCTCTCAGGTGTATTTATGTTCCTGTGGTCCCTGGCCTTGACCTGCAAGTCTCATTCAGGCAATAACTCCTCAGTCAAAGACCCGTCCACTCAGAAGATGATGGAGACCAGTTTCAATAATTGACATTCAAAGCTAAAGCAAATACAATGCCAAACTGTGACTAGCCTATATTAGGTATTTCACGCATACTCAAATTCTAACGATAACTGGACTTTCTGATTGTCTTGCTGCTTTTGTAAATAAACATTGCTTTGAAAGCATATATATCATGGGCCCACCCCTTCTCCGTTTTTTGCGACAATTGCCACCTTTACGGCAAGCAGACACAGGCAGACAAAGATGGTCTGTTTTAACAGAGGAATCACTCAATAGCAAACATTGTCCACTTCCCGTTCTGCAAAAATGGACATTATGCTGCATACATGTCATAAAGGAATAACCAGATCAACTTGATAGTTAAAAGCAACGACTTGGAAGTCTTCACACGTTGCCGTGACTTTCATTTTCTGTAGACTTTGCTTGCTCCTGATCAGATTTTTCACACTTACAACACATGCACCTGGTGGGTGGCACATCTCAGTTCATGTTTTACAGCAAACCAAATATAGCAATGTCAACCAAAAGTCTAGCAAACACTGGAATTTTCAGGACTGTGGTCATCATGAGAAACACTAGAAGCAGTGACTGCCAAGGCACAGGACAACACCGAAAGCCTCAGCTTCAGCTAACTGAACCACCAGTGTTGCCAGATCATGGCATTCATTCAGTTGCATATAAGTGTATTTGCTAGAGTCACACAAACTGACAAAGTCTTCAAGTTGGACGCTCCAACTGGATGCTCCTGATGTTAGTATTACCCCGCTCCTCCCTCCACCCCCCACCTGCCGGACCTCGCGATGACGTTTGTGGTATCCGGAAATAAAGCCAGAGTGAGAGCTCTTGCGTTTGCTCCTCTCTGCAGACAAACCAGACAGACACACAGGCGGACAACATGGACCCAAACACGACGATTCTGCGAGTCAAAAGAAAACGGGGGACCGATCCCGCCGATGCTTTGTTGCTGGCGTGTAAACGTATACGGCCAGAGACATCTCAGAGCACGGGGGAAACGGTACCGGAGCCCAATGAAGCCGAGGTGGAGAACTCCGTCTTCAAACTCGTTGCGACCGTAGCGACACAGGTAAGCGGGCCGCTGGCAGACCGCGGGGTTAGCTAGCCTAGTGTTTGGCTAACGTCAACGCAACTGGCAGTGAAGCAGAGGGAAACGTACCAGGTTTTAGCTGTAGACACAGCTAGTTCGTTACAACGTTACATACGTCAACTGAGTGGTCGGTTGGAAGCGAACTAACGCTAGTTACCATACTTAGTTAACGTTAGAACACAACGTGTCTAACCGTTAGTAATTGTGACATAATTGGTGAACAGTCAACGTCAGGTAAATCAACGTTAGCTGACGTTAGCCTCAGATTGGCCCTACACTACATTAGCCTTAGCTACCGTTAGCTCACTTGTGTTGTTGAAACCAGCAGGGTGGCTATAAGGTGTCTGCAGGTCTTGGAAAAAAACCTAGTTATTTCATCCGAAATCAATGTCTTGAATAAGGTAAAATAAAACACGTTAAGCCATGATGTCTCTTTTCTATGGAGTGTAAAATGTTGTGGTTGTGAAATCAGCTCAGTCACGCAGACTCTGCTAAACTACACTCTGGGTCGACACTTGTTTACATTGGCACGATTATTTAATTTGTGAAATTGCTGTTATGTCATTATGAATTGCTTCAAAATGTCAAAGTCTTACATCTGCAGAATTTTGGACACATAGTGGGCTAAGGCCTCCATGGTTACTGTGTGTTTTCCTTCTGTGGCAGTCCACTAAGCTAAGCTACACAGCTGCCTTGTGATTTGGGGGAAAAAAGCGAATGGCGCCCCCCCCCCCCTCCAAAATAACGGCCGTTGACGTGCCCTTGAGCAAGGCACGCGAGCCCCAACACTCCAGTTTAGCAGCTCGGTGGTCAACAGTAGAAAACTACACTTACTCGTCGTTAAAGTGTGTTGATAGCAGTAGGAGTGTGATGCAAGGTTTTTTTGGGGGGAAAACAGTATCTATGCTCAACGTGTGGGTGTTTTGCTTTTTTTAAAGGAGAATTGATTGACCTATAAACCTTCTTAATAAGTCACCAGTGATCAGCACATCACATTTCAACTGCCCCATCCAGAAAAGACAAAGTTTGGATAGCTGGATCAGCAAAGTGGTCAAAATGTTTGTAGAGGCATGTTGTCCATCTGGCATTGCCAGTTCAGAAATGTTAAGAATTTCACAGCCTATGAGCATGGCATAGCATGCTCATAGGCTTGCATGGCATGGACTGGAACCAGTCCAATATATTGTGGCAATAGGTGAGTAAGCACCTCAGTAGAGGTGAGTAGAAGTAGATGTGTTTGGATAAAACCGACGATTTATTTATAATGGATAGGCCAGCCATGTCATGCAGCCACCCCTCTGGATCCCCGGAAGTTGCCATTGGGATAAGCATACAACACGCCTCCGACCTGTATCTTTGTGTCACATGATTCCAGTCGGCATTTTCCTCCACTTCCACACTGTTTGTTGTGCATGGTGTTGCTCCCACTTGATTGTCCAGCAATTTAGCTACAAGTAATGTTAGTAATAAAAACGCACTGATGGAATATTAACCAGATATAAGCCAGGTCTGTTTGTATATCTTCTATACCCACCACAGAAGGAAACAAAAACTGCTGTCTAGCAGGGATGTTCTTGCCTGTTTGCCCATTGTAAATTGGTAAACAGATCAGTGATCAGCTGATCACACTGTTTGAATTGGCCCCAGAAACCTGATTGGTGCATCCCTAGTCCAGGCTATTTTTGTCACTTGCCAGGCTGGGGGATGCGCACCTCTGACACATCTGTTTGACGACAACATGTTTGAGATTGACAGTCTTTTGAAATTTCTGCCCACTCCGCTCATACTACTCTAAATCTTCAGTATTTCGTCACCAATCTGGGTGGAGCTGGCGGTGCAGCAGAGCTGAAATTTTCAATCGAAGGAAAATGGATGGATTTTTTGGCCCTGAAAGCAGCCTGCTGAAATTATATTGGCAATGTTAAATTTACAATCTTGATAGTTTTCACCATTTAGAAGTCATGCAAATATGTTTACAGGTCCACAAACTTGATTTGATGTTTAATATCTCTTTAAAAATATGAATTGTTGTCTATCCAATTTGCTAATTAAGATCCATTTAGAGTCTTGACGTTTTCTCTGCCCTCTCATCCCCAGGATGCTCCTGTTCAGACGCAGGTTCGCGAGGCTCTGGCCCGGCCCCGCGTGGCCCATGCATTGCGCCCCTCTGCTGCCAGTTCACACCGGATCATCGGGGATCTACGGAGTGCCAAGTGGAGCACTCGGCGAGAGGAACGCTACCGAATTCTCTCCAGCCACCGTGCAGGGCTGTTGAGCCCGACCGAGCAACAAAGCCCTCAGACAGACGCTGCCGATGGGGTAGAGGAGGCACGACGAGCTGGGAAAGAACAGGAGAAATGTTCAGTCTGGGGGAGGTGCAGGTGGTTGATCTCCTACATGAGGATGTCGGTGACCAGGAAAAAGCTCCTGGCAAGGTGAGTTGGAGCTAGATTGGTATTACATGTGTAATACTAATGCTGTAATTGTAATACTAGTGGCATCCATAATTTGAATCCAGTATAAATAGCCATGTCCGCAGTTTTCCGTAGTCCATAAAGTTACCTCTCCGGAGCAGATTAGCTATTACTCAGAGGTCATCTGATAATTGACATAATGTAATGTGGTTAGAGTTTTGGTGGCTGGCAGATTGCCATATAGAGGCTGATGGCTCAAATAACGAAAGCTGTAGTGCAGGAGATTTTTGACCTCAGTGCAAATGCATCAACCGACATTGATGAACATTATTCATACAAAGGAGGAATAAAACAAATGAAATCCCTTCGGGAGATGGCAATGTGGCAACTTGATGTGATTTATCTGTAGTATGGCAGCATTTAGTTAGTAAGTAGCTAGCTGAAATCTGAATCAATGAAGCATAGATTCCTGCAAATGAAAAGGCTTGTTGGTTCCTTCATCCAGTCTAAATGGTCCCCTGGAATAATGATGAATAAAATTACATTGCAGGACCTCACCTGGTATTACCTAGTAATGTTGTCCAGTGCTGCCTTATATTCCTTATACACTGTGTAGTGCTGGCCTGTTTGGTGACTCAGTAATCCACCATAGTATTCACATCTTTTGCTTGTGGATCACAAGAACTGCTCCATTGTATGAGGCACCCACGACACCTGTCCAGTAGACCTACAGAACCTGTTACCTAATAGTCTTGTGACTTCTACTGATAATTTTGGGAAAATTCATGTTTGTGGGTGTGATTTCTGCATCCTGATTCAGTGACTTGTTGATTTTTCCACAAATGAACAATAACTCAACAGGAGAGCCTGTTCTCCGGTAAATTACACAGTCAAAGAAACATGGAATCCTGGAGGGACTACTCAAAGATGTATTTGTTAATGCTTTGTTTAGGGAAATTGGAGAACACTTTCTCTAGACTCAAATTGTAGGCACACAGCAACCAGTCAAAAGTGAAGTGCTGCAAAGAGAGAAACTTGTTATACAAGCCCAGATATTTTGCGTGAACACATTACTAACACAGATGCCTCTAGTAGTGCAACAGTGATGAACTTATTCACTCTCTCCTTTGGTTTTCCGCAGACGTTGTCCGCAGACCCCGAAGTGATCCTGTGTAACAACATGAAGATGCTCCGGGAGCGTCTGAGCGTGTCTGGGGAGGGACCGGGGACAGAGCACCGTGAGCAGGAGGACGACTTTGTCTACGACCTTTACTATCAGGAAACGGTCACACCCGGCTGGATCCAGGACATCCTGTCTGTCAGAGCCTACGCCGATGAGGGAGAACTGGTGTGTATGGATGGATGGATGGGTGGGTGGGTGGATGGACAGATGAATCAGTATGAATTACTGAATAAAGTGGTGAAGGCACATGGAAATATGATGAGGGAAAGACGTGTTCCGAAATTAACATTTGCTAAGCACCAAATACTCCCCACACTGGGCCGGTAGGGATGTAACAATACATTTAGCCCACAAAACAAAAGATGCAAACCATGAACCCCAAATAAGCCCGTGTGCGCAACCAAGTGGTGCAAACTAGAAAAGTAGTGCGAAGTGAAAGTTTTTTTTTTTTTTTTAAGACCAGAAGTCATGTTTAAGACTCAAACACAGACTGGAGTTTGTCATCACCGTAATGTTAGTTGAAACTTAACATTGTTCCCATGTGGTGACACATAGCGGGTGTGATGACAATCAGGTGAGCCAAAAAGTTAATTTTGTACACTGGAAAGAGTCAAGTTGGTGATGGCCCAGACGCCAACTCTGCGTAGTGTAGCTACTCACATAGCTGAAATATCATTTGCTCTAATAGATGCTGCTCATGTACCACAGCAACATAAATGACAGGCTTTCAGCTGAATGAGTGTGGTTGTTGTTTATCCCAGGTCCCAGACCGCGTGGTTCACGAAGAGGAGGTATACGAAGATGAGGATGATGAGAACGAAGAAAGCAACTGGAGAAATGACTACCCTGATGAGGGGAGTGACGAGGATTGCGAAAGGGAGGAGCGCTATGGTGGTACGTCCCCTTTTGCTGTTGTAGAGCACAATATTATTGAGGTGTTATTAGTTTGCCAGTTTGATTCCCTGAACTAGCTGGAAAAATCAGGGTGGAGAAGTGAACGAGCACTTTACCGAACTTTAACAACTGAGCAAGGCACAGCTGGTCCACTGGAACTGCTCAGTGGTCAACAGCAAGAGACTTCAGTAAATCAAATCAAATCAAATCACATTTATTTGTATAGCCCTTAATCACCGTTACAGTCCCTAAGGGCTTCACAGTGCCCAACATGTGAAAATAATAAATGATTAGTACACGACATCCCCCAGCCTTAGACCCTCACAGAGGACAAGGAAAAACTCCCACAAAAACCTTATTGGAAAATTGGGAGAAACCTTGGGAGGGGCTACTCAGAGGGATCCCCCTACCAGGACGGTTGGGCGTGCAATAGATGCCGAGTTTGGGCAAGAAGAGTATACACAATATATGAAAGTTCATTTTGGTGGGACATCCACATCTGATGGGGCGGCATCACAGCAACGGCAACTCAGTCGATGTCATCATAGGACAGTAGCTCTGGACACCTAAATTACCTGTAGACCCTAGAAATTTGGAAAATGTATATGAGGGAGGCAATTTTAAACTGCCAAAATTCAGCGTGGTGTTTAATGTGACGTGAAGAGGAGTGTGTGAGAGTATAAGAGGAATAAGAGTATGTGGATCAGTAGAGTCCTATGTTTAACGTTTGAAGATCATTTGAAGTTTGAAAACCGGAATTTAGACATTAATGCGGAAACCACAGAATTTTTAGTTTTTGGCAAAATTGTTGTGGTAATATTAAAACATTAATTTTGAGAAATCTCATGAAAGGATATTACATATTTCAAAAACATGGCAATAAAGACAAGCATATGTGTGCATGTGCTTATCTGTACATCAGAAAACCCCTGTTTGTCCGGTTTGCGATGAAGCCAAATGTCAGCACAACAATCATCGACCATGTAGGCCTAAAAAACAAATTCAAACCATATAATCGGCAAGTATGTGCAGGTAGGCGTGTTACAACATGCGTTCAGCGGGTGCTGCACTCAACTATAGCCGGCATACTACATTTTTGCCAAAGTTTTGGTTTTGGCACAAACATTAAACAGTGTCAGATAATGGTTAAAATGATAAACATTGAAAGATAAGTGTTCTATGCCTATTATACCGAGATATATTTTTTTAAGACAACAAAACTGGGATTACAGACATTAACTGTGAAAACACTGAAATCGGGGATAAATAACTGAGGCTTGATTTATTTAAAAAAAAAAAAAAATGTCTACAGTGCTTTTATCTTGTGTTCTTAACTGTTTTTATCTTGTGTTCACAACTCTTACAACACCATATCAATACACAAGTCCTTTGGAGTTGTTGTTGTGAGTTGTTGTGGCTGACTTAAGTTGTTTGGTTTGCTGTGAATCAAACTCAGATGCATCTCTGTATTTGAAAAGGCTGAGAATGATTATCACAAGCAACCACCCTGCAGAAAACATGGTGTGTGATGGTTTTTTCATTTCATATGGAATGTCATATGGCTTGAATATTTCCAAGTTGTTGCTTTGAGCCATCACGTCATCAATTAAGTGGGAGTTGTTAGTCATCGGCTCTTCACATCTGGCCTTCTGTGCAGGTTACTGGGAAGAGGAGCATTCCTACAGCCGGAGGAGCTGGGAGCGATACCAGAGGGAGGTGCTGCACGAGCTGGGTCGCCATGGTAAAGAAGAAGACGACGACGACGATGGCGACCAATATGATTCTGACTGATCCCCCCCTACACCCACTTTCATTAGTGGATGCTCCCAGTGTCCTCTCCACAAATAACACCATACTCCATAGACCTCTGTGTAGGTGACAGCTGCGGGACAAACAAATGCTAGAATGGCACCTAGTAGAAGAACTCGTACTCTCTTGATCTGAGAAAAGTCAACTTCAGGAAATTCCAGCTTACAGTGTAGCACTAAAGTGTATTAAGATGTTTTATTTGAAGTATTAAAGGATGATGAAGACCAGTGTCAATGTGGGCATCATGAGGTTAAAACGCTTCCTAATTTCAAATAAAGCACATTTACTGGGGAGCATCCTATTCCACAATAAAAGCCCATTTAAAAAGCCCCTCTCTGTCACAGCATAACTTCATTTGTATATGTCCTCTAAATCGGAAACCCTGTAGGTCACCAATAGTTAACCAATAGCAAAAACATATATCAATAGATGGCATGCTAGACTGTCAGCTTTTGTCAATCTGGTAATTAATTTGCCTCATTCCATTTTATCCAATGATGAAAACCTCTGTTCTACATGGATGTTAAAGGAGTAGAGGTGTTATTTCTAGAAGGATCCAGAGTGTCTTTATTTTTTAACTGGTGGAGTGAATTTTTGTCTGGGTGTTTGTGGAAGTGTGTTAGAAATGTTGCACATTAGCGTGGTATGCCTTGTATGCTTTGTGCAGTTAACACTTATGTTACGTTACTGAGATGTCTTGGGCCGCGTGTGTGTTTGCAATTTAGGGTGTTTGCATTTTGTGCATGGTAGTGTGTGTACATGTAAGCGTGTGGTAGATTGTGCATAATATGAAAGCGCGGTGCATATTTTTTTGTTGTGAGTGTGCGTGTTTGGTTCAGCATTCCCCTTTCACCATTCTGATTGTTCTCTTGGATGCTTGTTGAATTAAAAAAACTTTTTTGTAAATATGTAGATGTGTATAAAAGAAAGCTTTCAAAATAAATGTACAAGATCTCAAACTCATCATTAATGCATAAAAACACACCACAAAACCGCTTCATAGTTCAAGATAATTTTATTGATAAACCATATAATAAATTAGATAAAACTACTCAACAAGTCAGCTTGGGGGTTGAATGTTTGATCCCAGAGATTGAAGATGCAATGAAAATAAGCAGTCCAGTGACAAACAACTAAGGTTTAAAGGATTCAGGGTTGAGTATAAATGTTTTTCTCTTAGCTGCTGTTAAAAAAAAATTGTGATAGTGAAAGACTGAGACAACCGTGCTCTTTGGAGAAATACTGTATGGCTCTGGTAACAAAGCCACCTGATAAGGAATATTGACATATGGTTTGTGTTATAGGTCAGACATTGTGAAAGCTTTGGATCTGAGAGGTCCAGCCCCCTAGTGTAGAGCAAAGCATAAACTAGGTGAATCAAACCTGAACCCGTAGTATAATCAAGACTTAAAACTTGACTAAAGCTATTTAGAACAGTTGAACAGACTGTAAATAATTAGAGAAAATTGCATAAGATTCAATGCTACATCGTTTCAAACCTGACATCTTAACAGCAGATATAACAGTCCCAGCACAATATTTCCTGCACTCCGAGATGCTATTGGAGTGCGTGGATTCAAAACACACTCAACCCAAGTGCTTCAAATGAATGTCGCTGAATATACCAGAATATATCGTTTATAACCTCAAGCAACGAGTGAAACACGAACAACACGCGATCAACACACAAAACCCTTTCAGAAGATGACTCTTATGTAAAAAGTCAAACAGACCAAGAACACTACAATCAATCCGAACATATTGCACCTGACAGCAGATATTTTGTTCCCTTTTTTCCATTCAAGAAACTTAATATATCATTTACAATACTTTGACCCTCAACAGGCAAGATTAGGCATCTCTTGTTCAGGCATACACACCATCACCTTCCAGGTAAGACGGGGTAAAAGCATTACAACTAATATCTGTATGCTTCATTACGTCCCCGTGGCAGCTACTGCTGGGATGAAAATCGACATATTTCATCTCACAGAAAGGCATATTTAAAATTAAAATAAAAATGTTTTAAATAAAATGAATAACTATAAAGACAAATTACTCATGCTGGTGGTTATCAGATAACGGGTTGGAGATTTGTGTTAAAATTACCCACGATATACAATATTGTTGCTGTGAAAAAGGAGAAACCCACCAAAATGTTTTTTTTACGTTATTCCAAAACGCAGACATTTTCTTAAAATTTCCAATAACTTTTTGTCTGTGATTTGAAAAAAAATATTTTACTCTTGGCACAATTGAATTGCACTGCCTGAAATGATCGTAAGAAAAGATTGCAAATGTTTTTGTTTTTTTATATCTATCTTAAGTATCCAAAATTATAAAAAATAATGCAGGTACAGAAACATGATAATAAAACATACTTTCCACCAACTCAAACAAGGTAAATTGATGGCATTGGATTGAATTTTCCTTGATTTTAACAACGTATGCCTCAAACTCTTACATTAACAGAAAATGTCTGCTGTTCCAGAATAACAACAAAAAAGAATCCTCTTGAAATCCAATGCAAGTGTGTATCAGTAATGTACATGTAAACGTATGTCTGTGTGCACTTATACAGTAAAATCCTCAATATTGTATCTCCATGGTGTACAGTATAATAAAAGTGACATATATTCCACTTTTCCCCACATAAGTAGGTGGAAATTCCCTTATCTGGTCCGGGTGACTGTTGTACAGTTGCAGGGGCTGCTGGGTAATGTAGTTTTAAAGTGTCTGCGATCCGCATGACTACTCGCTTTTGTCCATCTCTGTCAGCACACAGAAGCAGGTATACTGGGTGAAATTAGTGAGGCAACCTGGAATAAGAGACAGAGAAGAGAGGCCAGTTGCATGAGTATGACACATCATTTTGGCTTTTGAGTCAATTTTGACAAGGGGGGGGGGGGAGCAACAGGTACCAAGGGGACAAAATAAGGTTAGTTATAAAATCTGTGATGAAAGAAGCACTTCTGTGCAGCAGTATTATGGTAACACTTGTCACTTGAATACAATTTGTAACATCTGATCACACACTAGGACAAAAACATCTAATGACCGAAAAGGCCAAGTTTTATATAAATATAAAAATAATAGCTTGTCATTTGTAAAACAATAAGAAATCCATTACCAGTTTTTTCCACAAGCAGTCAGCCAAAGAGGTAAAGTCAGGGGTCATGCTCCCCCAGAAAAGCTCCATTTTGGTGTCTTTTGGTGCATTCTGACACCTTGCACCAGCACCCCTCTTTATTATTGAGTATTTTAATGTTTACTTTCTAGCTTAATTATGACCATTGAGTATTGAAGAAACCCCCTCTCTCAGGGGGACTGGAGTTACAAATGTAAACTACGCTAATGTACCACCGAACTGGAACACAGTATGTAACAACTAAAATGTTGTCATGTTGTTTTACTCTGTAATCAGCTGTCTAGCCAGCACCTGCTTGTGGAAAACACTGCATTACCTGCATTAGATCAGTCAGGTGATCCAGGTGCCTTCACTTGCCAAATCTCAAACGCACACCAAATGTCAGTATACCATAATACCAGCCCTCCCTTCTTTGTGAATCTACACTGATCTCATGCTGGGTGCCGTTCTGGAATCCAAAGAGTGGGAAACCTGAAAATTGCCTTTTCTGCTTTTTCAAGCAATTTTCAGGCCAACTGTGAGCATCCAATCTCAGTGATGCAATCTCAGTGGTGCAATCTCATGAAATCCCATCTTTAGAATCAGACCTGAAAATTGCATCTGTATGACAAGTGCAACCGTCACCTTAAAGTGCAGGATGTATGGTAAACTCACGCAGTAGCTTGGTTATGATAGGCGGCCGCTTGGACTCGGGCAGATGGACACCAAGTAGGTAGACGGGCACTCCTGACAGGGCGATGCCAATGCCAATCAGAGAGTTGATGGTGTCGCTGTAGAGCGGCACGGCCACCAGGAAAATAGTGCACATACAAAACACCACCGGGTAAAACAAGGTTAGCTGCAGAGAGGAAAATAAGGAGGGAGAAAAGGAATTAGACAACAAAAACAAATTATGTTTTCTATTGGTTTATATTTGCAGTAGTTTAAAACCTATTTCATGGACTTGCTTTCATGTGATGTCCTTTATCCTATTATTTTTCAATATAATGTTTTTACCCTCTAATTCTTTTATCTTGTAGCGCTCTCTTGTTTTTACAAATTTTTTTTTTTTACAAAGTTTTGATTAAAAAGTGTGCTATACAAATAAAGTTTATTATTATTTGAAGGTGTTGTCATCAAACAACAGCCTTCCATATGCCACCATTACATGACATTAAACATCTCACTTTTAACAAGAATTATATGAGATGTATCTTTTCAATAGGGAGCAATTGGAATTGGGGTTTATGGGAAATGTGGTCGTATTTTTGACAAACACTAGCATTAACAATACCTCTGGCATCTCATCTGTTTACGGTAAAATAATTTGACAATGATATACTCATGTTAAAAATGCAACACATAGCACCTTTAAATTCCTCGCCTGCACAGAAATGTTTAGCTGGTCATACCTTGAGTGGTCTGGGTCGGTCAGGCTCCTTCCAGCGGAGGTAGATCTGGCCAGCGATGGACAGACCCATGAAAAACCAGTAGCTGAAGCTGTAGTAGTTGATGAGCTGGAAGACATCCTCCACTGTCAGGTAGATCAATGCCATAATACACTGAAGAGTAGATGGATGAAAGAAGTGTGAGAGAGAACCGTGAGAAAAAAGCAATTACATGTCAGTGCGTTTTAGTCGGACAACTGCACAACTGTCCATTATCACCACCTCGAAAATAACCATCATCGTCTAGCTAGGTTGGGTAAATGGTTAAAACACAGGAGTATCATATCTGCAGGTGAAGAGTAAGTCATTTTACTTGTGCATTAATTCTACCAAACTGCAGGTGGAGTGCTTATATTTCCTATTTTGAGTATTACCATTTTGAGGAACATCAAACTTTCAAATCAAATATTCACATTTATGACAAAACCTGCATCTGCTAGTTACTAGCTTGGAAAATTTTACCATAGTTTATCATGAGATCATTCAAACTTCGAACCTCAAAACAGCTAACTTAAATGGCAGCATAAGCTGAGTAAGCATAACAGGACTATCAAGTTTAAACTACAGGAGGTAATGCTTCAGAAATAAAACTCTCAAATGTAATATAGACATTGTATTGAACATGCACTTAAATACTTCAATTCCATGATTTATTAGTATTTAAAGAATATTTTTTTCATTTTTACTGGAGTGAATTATATCAGGTTATAGTGGTAGTGGCCTAGAGGTTAGAGAAGCAAGCTTGCGACCAGAAGGTTGCCTGTTCACATCCCGGGACCAGCGGGAAAAGTGAACGAGTGCCACTCGCCACTCCTTCAACAGCTATTGTCGAGGTGCCCTTGAGCAAGGCACTTAAGCCGCAACTGATTTTCCCTGGATGATTAAAGGTTAGAAACCTACTTTCCTACAACTGAAGGATTTGTGTACCTCCTCCACTACTGTTGACACGTTGCTGAACCTATTCTTACATTGAAGAGCAGAGCAGGGATCGGAGTGAATCTCTCTATGTGGATCATGGACAGAGCATCTGGAAGGTGACCCTCACGAGAGCCCACAAAGAACAACCTGGAGAGACCAAACACGCATTAATGGGATACCTTGACATTATACACATATGTTAGGTGTGGAAGTGTGGAAGTTTCGGTATTGGTGCATTTAGCTAGAAAACCGGATATTCTACATTTGAGAAATAGATGCACAACCCTATAGAGGAATCTGCTCAGAGCCCTAGAGCGGATTCCTCTATAGTTCGCCACCGATCACACCAACAATATGAGTTTGAAAACACCCTTAACCACTCTAAACCGAGGCACCGATGGTGTTGTGTTTGTTTGTGTTGTACCTCGATGCAGCTATGATGGAGGCGTTGAGGCCTCCATAGCAGGACATAGCTACTGCGATGGGGATGGTCCAACTCATCACCCCTAGAGTGTGATCTGCAAATGTCTGAAACACACACAGAAACTGACTCAGCGACTGGAATTTCAGCACTTACACACACAAACACACACACACTTGTTTTTCATCTGCATGTCCTTTGTTGTTCTCTAAAAAGCATACCTGTGACAGACCTATTTAGCTAAAAGCACTCATATCAAGTTTGACTTCATTTCACCTACACACACAAAACGTATACTAACCACTGCCACAGCATCACTGGCCAGTATAGCGCTAATGTCCAGCACAGCGTAATAGGCCACATTGGTCAGGATGTAGATGATGGTGACTATGGGCATGGAGATGGCAATGGCCAGGGGCAAGTTCCTGTGACAGAGATACATAAAGTAGATCATTGCCAAGCTGACCCAGGATTCAATTCCCTACATTGTTTCCCACCCATCCTTCAATTTGAGAAAGAAAGAAAAAAGAAAACGCATCGTGTGGTATCAGAAGTTACCTTTCGGGGTTTTTGATCTCCTCTGTGACAAAGTTGAGGGTGTCCCAGCCAGAGTAGGAGAAGAGGGCAGAGTAGAGTGCCAGTGCGATGTCGCCCGGATCTGTGGACGATCCCTTGAAGGACGACTCAAAGTTGCCCGTGTAACCTGGGACAGAGATTCGGCGGGTTACCTGTTAGCTAAACAAAGCAGCGATGAAATACAGCATGAAGGCAGGATGTGAGAAGGTGATTACAGTAGTAGCACCACTCACCCTGGCACAGCTTAACAATGCCGGTGATGATGATAATGATGAGGGCTGCCACCTTGGCGTAAGTGAAAGTGTCCTGCACCCGGGTGCCCCACTTCACGTAGGCAGCGTTGATGAACGTCAGTAAGCCTGGGAAGAAAGGCAATGAGGAGAAAAGGATATAAAGGAGGGAAGGAGGGGAGAGGAGGAGGTAAGTGGAGAAGGAGAGACAGAATAAATTCAAGTAATGGCTGTAGAATGAAGTTAGACAATGCTTGGTTTGAGGCTGGGTACAATCTGTTGGTAGAGGTAATGCTGAGAGAAGCAGCCTAGGCAGTATTTGGACACAAATTTCAGAGGAGTCATATTCAATTAGATGAGCCTTATCTCAAGCAGTCCATTTGAGTATCGGATCTGTTCACCTGCTGAAAGCAAGTGGGTGGCTATCTTGCTACTGTAATCAGATAGCCTACACTCAAGCGAACAAACCTCCAATTCATCAGTAGCATCAATGCTGATAGATATCACGTCATCGCGCCTTATAACCTGAGCACGATATAAGAGCAGATCATGTGAGAGTGTAGAAAACATCAGCTGCCTTTTCCACCATTTACTCTGACAAACAGAGGTTTTGTTCAGAGTCGGATGTTGGCCTTAATTTAACTGTTCTCTCCAGTTACTGAAACCGCTGCTGGGGGTGTTGCTCATTTAATACCTCTCAGAGAGTAAAAGTCTGGAACCTGTTATGACAAGTCATTCACTGTCACAGTGGTTCAGCTGTTCAGTCAGTAAGTGAAGTAGAAATGCACCCAGTAAACATGTTGTTGAGGCAGTGGGCCAACAGAATTAACAGAATGGCTAACAAATGGGTGTGGAGGAACACACTCACTTCACAAATAGTTTCTCAGTAGTTTCTTTTTGTCATTTACTTTACCATGTGAGCCCAGACCACAGAGTAAGCCCACAGAGTGAAAGAGTGAGTAATAAAGAGTAGAGTGAGAGAAAGAAGAAGGGGAGCAAAGGAGGAGAGATAAAGGAAGTGGACAAAAAACAATAACTTGGAAGTAGCTAAATTAGTCATATTAAGTTGAATGACACTTTTTTTCAAAACATAATGAGGCAACAAACACAGATATAAAGAGGCCAAATAGTTGGTGCCTGAATTGCAACACAACCTACAAAATGATTGAATGTGGGAACAATATGATTGGAAATCATAACAACACATGCTAAATGCAGACAAAGTGCATCAACAAAGAAGAATAAGCTGAAACTGAAACTGAAATGCAGGCAGACTTAACAGGATAGTTGCTTAACACCACAAATCTATGCCCTCAATAGTTACAACACCACTGAATTAACTTCTCACCTCCCTGACACTGTCTCAACAACACCTGTACGTTGTGAGCTTTGCAAAGCTGGTGTTTATGGCGAGGATCCCATTTGTAAACCAATCCCAATTCACAAAGACAACTACCCTGGTGTAAAGGGTACAAAACCTGGACCCTCGAACCATGGAAAAATGGGTTTACATTTGGAAAAACATTAGGATCTGAAATGGTCTGGGCAGCCATCTTCTGGGAGTCACTAGGTCTGATGATTGCATGGTTGTATAAGGAATAAGTGGCCATAAGTGGCCATTTCACGGGACCAGGACCACCACCAGGGTACAACCATTATTTCCTCATTATGTTCCCATATTCCAAGATGATAATGCCTCCATGCAGACTGCTAAACCAATTCAAGAGTGCTTTCATGAACACCAGTATGAAGCCAAACTCTTTCCATGGCCACAGTCAGCATCCAGTCCACAGAACTGGAGGGTTTCCTTCTTGAAGAAAGGTCCAATAACCCACTACAGACAGTTCAGAACTTGGGCCACCAAATCCTGAACTGTCTGTAGTGGCCCGGCTCCTTAATTAGTAATTGAAATTCATATATTGTTAGGTTTCCTTTACATCTTCCACGACCCCTGTATATCTCAACAAGATTAAGAACCAGAGTAACAAAGAGACAAGTGGGGAACAAGTGTGCAAGAGGGTAGACTTTAGCAAACAAGAGTGGACCATACTATAGATCAGATGTACTCACATATGCACGCTGCAGCGATGAGCCTGGATGCCAGGTATGGCGGTTCGCATGTGGGGAAAAGGGGTTGCACCAGGTAGTTGGCAAAGGTAATGGCTATGACCGCCTGGCTGGTGGGCTCAATAATCAACAAAGATGTCCACAGACGGATAAACGCTATGAATCCGCCAAACGACTCCAAGATGTATGCATAAGACGCCCCTGACTTGGTGATGGTGGTGCCTAGCTCAGCATAACAGAGGGCCCCCACCACGGAAAATACCCCCCCAATGACCCAGATGACCAGCGACAGCCCATAGGAGGCGCTGTAGATCAGCACGCCCTTGGGGGAGACGAAGATGCCTGAACCAATCATGTTCCCTACGATCAGGCTGACACCGTTGACGAGTGAGATCTCCTTCTTCAGTTGCATGCTCTCCTTGGGCGGCTCCGAGGGGCCAGCGCTGCCATTCAGCCTCTTGGGTTCTCCGTCGTCGCCCATGGTGCCGTCGTTTCAGGGCCTGATCGGTGGTGACTGAGGACCAACTGTGGATGCTACAGGCCCCTCTCTGGCAACCTCTGGAACAACCTGCCCTGTGGAGGGAGAAGACCAAAACAAGTTGAGAAAGAGACGAGTGATGGGTGTTGAAGAAAAGAGGGATTCCTTGGAAAATGAATGAGGGAGGGAGAGCCATGCCTCCTTCTGCCCAGGGTTTACTGGTGCTGTGTCTTGTGATTTCGCATTGATACTCTAATTTGAGTAGTAATGCAGGGTCAAGACTAGGGGGTTGGACTGGGTGGACTGGGGATAGAGCAGCGAAAGTGGTGAAGCTAGTAGTTAGGGTAGGGAAGAAGTGGAATATAACATGTCCTTAGCTCAGGGATTGGCAACTATGTGCCACGCAGGGCCGAGAGTCTGCAGGTTTTCACTCCAACCAAACACTACAGTAGCTCATTTCACTGAGGAGGAACTAAACCTACACATGCCACATGGTTACTCACCCCTGCCTTAGCTGAACACTTTTATCTGAAGCACCTTTCAGTCCCATGAGTACAGACGTTAAAGGATGGGAAATCTTGCGGCTGAGAGACCAAAACTCAAACACCAAAACACAACTCAGGTTCTGAGTATTTCAATATCACCTCAAAATAGTTATGATTTAAAGGGTAATTCCAGGATTTTGAGCCGCCGTTACGCAACTGCAGGTTGAGCTGATCGACCTGGAACAACTCCGAAACTTTTGGGATCTACTTAAAGGTATGAAAAGCGATTTTGTGGACATAGAGGTCAGGTTGAAAAATCCCGGAATTACCCTTTAACTATCTAATCTAATCAAATGTTTTGGTGGTTTTTTGCTTCTTTCTTAAAAGTAGTGTTTTTCTCTAAAAGAGTTGTGTGATTCAGAGTGCCAAACCACTGCTTGTGGTTTAGACCTGTGTGTATATATATGTATATATATATGGATTAAAACATTCTACAGCACACCAAGGGCATCAATCACGACTAACAAACTAATCTGACAAAACGTCACACTTCACACAGAGGCACCAGACAAGGATGTCCAATCTCACCTTCACTATTCACTCTTTTCATCAAACCATTGGCAACTGCAATACGCCAAAACAACAATATCACAGGCATCAATACCAATAAAATATTACATAAAATCAGCCTATACAAATACAAGTAAATCAATCAAAGAACTTATCAATGCCATCAACACATTTCGGATCTTCAAGATTTCGGATTAGGAGAAAGACAGATCATGACTAGGAGCAGGAAAGACCAGCAGGCATTAACAAGGAGCTCTGGACAAGGCATCTGCTACTAAAAACAGAACCAACTCTCTTAGATCCAACAATCGGCAGAAGGGCAAGAAATTGGTCACCTGGGCTAAACTGGAGACACTCGCACAGCGATCATACAGTCGCTTCATTTTATTTTGTGACTCTGCCAATTTCTCTTTTTGCCATTTTTCCAGCTGCATAAAGTCTCTGTCTGAAACCATTCACATAGTCCAGCAAATTTGGGAGGCTCTGACATTTTCCAGTCATTCTGCAAGACAGCTAAAGGACCATGCACAGTGTGCCCAAACACAAGATCATAAACCCAGTACTTTCTTGTGTCACTTCTCTAGCTGATAGCATGAGCCATGGCAATCCTTCTTCCCAATCCCTTTCCATCTCTGTACAGTAAGCACGCAACTATGACTTCAGGGTTTGGTGGAAGCGTTCCAATGCACCCTGACTTTGAGCACGATAAGCAGAAGACTGGCTGTGTTTCATGTGAAGCCGTTTTAAAATCTGATCAAATAGGTGGGAAGTAAAGTTGGATCCTTGATCACTCTGAATGATCTTGGGTATGCCAAATATTGAGATGAACTGAGACAGAGCCTTCACCACCTGACCTAGTTGTAATTGTACATAGAGGATATGCATTACAGTTCAATAGGTAATTGCTGCCAGCCTTAGATCAGGGCAGAGGACCAAGACAATCAATTATTAAATGCTCAAAAGGTTGACCAATGGCTGGAATGGGATACAGAGGGGCAGGTGCTATGCCCTGGTTTGGCTTTCCAGTCAATCGGCAGGTGTGACATATTTTGATGTAAGCAGAAACATCTTTTTTCAAACAGGGCCAAAAGAAATACCTGAGAACGCGGTCATATGTTTTTCTAACACCCAAGTGTTCTGGGTTGTCAAGGGATGTCTGCAAGACCAGGTTGCGGAGCTTAGTGGGTACAACAATCTGACAAACAGCCTCACCAACAAAACTATCACCATGAGGCACCCACTTTCTCATTAACAGGCCATTCTGAAGGAAGAAATACTCAAACCCTTTCTATGATAGAAAGGGTACAGCCCGTGACAAAGGGTACAATTGTGAACCCTTTTTTCTGAGTGTATGCTATATATCTATATTATTTGCACTATGTATACCTTTGAACCATATATTTTGTACCCTGTTTAGAATATCATTATTATTTATACTGTACATATCTAGAGTATTCATTTCACACTGTTCATACTGTCAATATTGTCCATACTGTATATATCTTAGCATATTCATATGTAGCCCTGTTTATTTAATGTTTATCTTCCACTATACATATGTACATACTCTGCACTTACTTCTGGTAAGATGCCAAACTACATTTCGTTGTTTCAATACTTGTACTCTGTGCAATGACAATAAAGTTGAATCTAATCTAATCTAATCTAAACCATCATCCACTTCCGTATGAATACTCGGTGATCTGGATATACTCAACACATGTTCAACACAAATCACAATACCTCTACTTGTGGCCCTAACTATCGCCAAGAAAACAATACAACTAAACCGGAAAAATAAATAGATAAAAAAACAAATAACAATACATAAATAAATAGAAAACAGCTCAACATCTCACTACTATTATTATTATTGTTATTTTTTTGTTGTTGTTTTGTTTTGTTTCCCTCTCTTTTCTCTCTCTGTCTTACAAACTACCCCGTTACTTGTCTTTGCCCTTTTTTTGTTTTGTCTAGTTTCAAGTTTCAAGTTTCAGGTTTATTGTCATATACTTGATAACAATGCAACATCATTACCTGTAATGAAATTCTTGATCTCAGGGCCAACTCAACTTTACATAGTAAGTAAGATAAGACAAATAAGTGTTTAACATTTTATAGTAAGTCTAGTCCAGTAAGTCAATATTATTTGTTGTCACTTTAGTATCTGTTAGTATGTCCATATTGTCTGTCCCTGTATGCACTAATTGGTGAATTAAAAAAAACAAAACCTGTGTGTGTGTGTGTAGTGCATGTGTGCAACCGTTAGTTCAATAATTAGTCATCCTTTCCACATGCACAGACCGGCCGGCGCACCATCTGTTTATCCACTGATTCAGACCAATCAATGACCGAAACAACAGAACCACTGTCGTCCTGAGACTCGTTACTCAATAACAGACAGACTCTCCCACACCTCGATCAAAGGCATGGCTATTCACAGCCAAAGAATGAATGGATGGATGGATGGATGGATGGGTGGGTGGATGGATGGATGGATGGATGGATGGATGGATGGATGGATGAATGGATGCATGAAAGTGAATGTCCCTAACTCATTGAGTCACTCTATATGTCAATAGAAAAGAATGGCACGAACATATGCCCACACACAGCAGCACATTGTTGAGCTCCATCAAAGACTGACAGTCTTCTGCAATATTTCTTTACTGTGTGTTCATTATATAAGTGTTTGCCTATGGTGCGGGACATACCAGTAGACACTGCTTGTCATCTCCAAAGAACTGGTCCAACTAGCATTACTATCCTTGTTTTGCTCACTGCTATAACTATCACTATATTCTATACCATCATTTGATTTGACTGGCTGAGTCACATTTGAAGGCATTGTAAGACACCTGACTAACCATAAATCACCACTCAAACTGATATGTCACCCGGCAACTACTTTGTTTAGCTACTGTTCAGGCACAATACAGTATATAGCACGGCGGGAGAATAATTAATTGTCATTATTTATTATTTAGCTGTTGTGGATTAAAAGGAAAAGATATATTTCATTTTGGCCTCATACTTAACAACACCTCTTTCTAAGATCAGTGATCGTGTGAGGCTGAATGGGCACAGCAAGTCCAGTGAAGAACCCTTGTTGACAGTTGGCCGTGGTGGGCCTCAGCCACGTATACACCATGCACCAATCACAGCCTCTTCTACTGAGAGGGCGGGCTATTTAAACCGGGTAAACTTATCGGTCTGCTGTGCTTCTGCTGCTGCCTGATAACTTGTCTCCACCCCACCTACCACCTGCTATGTACTGTATGGGGTGGTGCTCTCAGAAAACTTAAAAACATATTGTTTCTTTCAATACAACTGTTTCAAGTGTGTGAGTTTCCTGACTGAAATGAGGTTATTTGAGAAGTGTTTTCAACCTGCCACAAAAGTGAATTAAAGAAAAGCTCTCTGTCACATATTGAGTAACAGGAGACAATGCCGTAGGCCGATCCAACCTGAGACTCAGTGGTGTGAGACTCAGCGGGCAGGCACATGCACAGTGAACAGCAGACACATGCACATGATATTTTTGTATTTAAAGGCGATTAACTTCATGTAATTTGCTGATACCCTCCTATCCTACCCAGGGGTGGTCTTATGGCCCCACAAAATACAAGAATATCAAGTACTTTTATCAGTTTTACCTGTATCAGGTTTTTTTTTTTTTTTTTTACCTGTTTTACCTGTATCAACCCTCTTGTTACAACAAAAGGAGATATTCAAATAAAAATTTTGAGTCATGGCCACCCCTCTACTTGGTCAGGCTACAGTTAGGGATGCAGTGATTAACCTATTTCACTATTAACCACACTTTAAAACGTCACGGTTTTGTAACCGTAAAGGCTCAGCTACACCCAGTGTTTCTGTTCTCCATTTGTTTTGTTTTGTTTTGTTCAAAAGGGAAATACTGACATGGATGTTTACAGAGGTAGCTTATATTTAATTCCAAAGAGATATATAGACTTTTTGTTTATTTATTATTTTGTACTGTATTATTTAGTTACTGTGTTATTTCTGTTTCGAAAGGCAGCAACTGTTAAAAACAAAAGCCCACAAAGAAATGTTGTGGGGAAAAAATACAATAAAACCTCTAATTAAAGAATGTTCATGTGATTTTACACATCCGTAGTGTTGTGAAATGAATGCATAATAATCAGTGAAACCGTGAAACAGACGCAAACCAGTGGGGGAAAAAGTGGGAAATAAAAGCTTTGTTGACAAGTTTTTTCATCAAAGAATCAAACTGCTGCTAATGTTTGTTGCTACCAATATTAACACTATATTTCGCTCGGCCACAGCTTGAAGGTAATTCATAGAAAAGATGGATTGAAAAGAGTAAAGGTTGGGATTCAGGGGGGCCCCATGCATGCTTTTGCCTAGGGCCCCCATAATCACTAAGTCCGCCCCTGGTCCTGATCTTTTTGTTTCTTCCATCGGCATATCCACTGATCCGCTTGTTCTTTGCTATTTCTTTAAAAGACAAAAAGCATGTCCATTCTACTTCCTAATTCCCCAGGCCAAGCTATTCTTGATCACTGATGAGTGAGCAAAGTAATAAAAAAATTACTTTGCTTATAGTCATTATAAAAAGTCCAACTCTATAGCTGTTTTTCATACGACAATCAATCCTAAATCAATCCGAAATAGAGCAGTGTAGAAAGCAGCGTCAAATCAGTGAAACTAGTGACGTAGTGGTAAATAAAACCGGGGGTAAACTACGAACCTCCAGTCGGTGATTATCACGAGGAAACAACATTTAAAAATCAATAACATAAAAGCGTTATTTGATACTCTTTTCCCCCTGACAAGACCCAATCCTCATGCTCACGTCAGTTTAATGCGATTTACTATGATGTATGCTACGGATTTGATTCATAAAATTTATGTGAGGCTAGAGGTGGATATACTATTCTGTCAATAAAAAGCAGAACCTCTTCGGTCTATATGGCTAAATGCTTGTCCTGTACAAATTGGTCTGATTTGTGTTTCTTTTATATCTGACACCCTTCTTTATATCCAATCTGTCACATAATAGGCCTGATAATCATGATAATTTAAAAAAAAAACCTTACCAAGCGCAACCCGGTTTGGCATCTTCCTCTTGCGAAAGGAGCCGGTGTCAAGCCAAATTGAGTTACAAGGAACAACTTCCGGTGATAACTTTCAAAATAAAACCCAATCGATGAACAGCTGCAAAATGTTTTAGGTAATACAAAGTAAAAAAGTGAAAGTAAAGAATACATTCGAGGAGCAATCTGCACGAAGACTTTCCCAACAAGTCATTTTCATAACAGACATTAATAGCCACATAGACCTAGGCTAGGTGCCATTTATGAGTGTTTCACTTCAAATGTAACATAATTTTGTTTTTACTTACTCATTGCCCTGCACTTTAGACACGTTTAATGTTTTTTAAATGCACGTTCGATACATTTGCTTAATCCTACAGTATCCTGGTGTCATTTGAGGAAACAAATACAAAAGAACACTCACCTTATGGTAAGGTGCTAACTAACGGAAAATAAACAATGAAAAATAAAATGAAAGTCGCACAGCCAGCAGCCTGATAAAGGAGAGTATAGTGTGCGACCTTCATTTACTTTTTCATTTACCACCAAACCTTTCAAACCCTTTTATACCGACTGAATTTCACAATTAAACCAATGAGCAATTAGTTAATATTCTAACTATAAACTATCATCTTAGAGGGAAGATTGGTCTTGAATTCTCCCCTTATGTTTTTTTTTAGATAGGTATAGCTTCCAAATGAGAACCGAGGTACAAGACGAAGTTAGAAATATCTTCATCTTTCAATATATTCTAAACTTCTTTCATACCCAATTTACAGCTATGGGATTGATTCCCACTGTGGCCTCCCATATTAAAAACATGTCTGTACTCATAGTGCTGTAAAGCGCTTAGGATCAAAGCATCAACAAAAATGACACATGCAATATTAAGGGCTGAGACTCATTTTATCCTAATTTTGAAGTTAGAATGTCCTGACTTCCGGTAGTAGGCTGCCTATCGCTATCTAGCTTGCGGAAACAGCAGTCATCTAAGATTCTTCTTTTGTCCCAATGCTGTATGTACATCCAGGTCTTCCGCTATTACGTTCTCGTGATTGCGCTTGAATAGAAACTATCCTTGCCCAACGTCTACATGTGTAGAAGGTCTTTGAATCTTACCTGTGTTGTTTCGCCTCTCTACCGGTTTTGACAGCCTGCCAAAACGGCGTCCGGTGACAATTGCGGTATCAAGGACCGTAAACAACTGGCTGCTGCTCTGCTCTCAGACCAGCCTGTCATGTGACACCGCCGTAATGTAGGCTATAGTAGTCACAGCAGGAATACCATTATACATAGATAGATAATAACAAAATACTGACGATGATGTGTAATATACTATACCTGAAAAGTATACATTAATGTTGTAATATACCTTTGAAATATACTGTAGCTAATATAACGACAGTAGTTCTGCTATATTGCAACACTATCAATCACTATCAACAACCACTATCAATACAAAAAATTTGATTTTTTTTTTTTTTATGTCAGCAGAATATTGCAGAAATTGCAATTGTACAAATCATAGAATTTAAAAAGCGTACTGCAGAATGTGAGATTTTTTTTCGTATTATAGGACTATTCTAGTGTTAGTGTCTAGTATTTTGTTGGGATATCATTCTCAGCCTTCTCAGACAGAAATACAAATGCGTTAAACGTGTTCTGGTCCTCTCTGCAACAGGTTGTCCATTCCTCTCTATCCACCACAGTCAGCATTCAGATGTGATTGCCATTCAGGTGCAACCAAAAACCCAACACCGCAAAAGCATGAACAACAGGCATGTAATTAGAGCTGGCCTGCTAAGGAGCGTGGAGCCATTGAAGAGTACGTGCCATTGACCTTTATGTTAAAGGTCAATCGCTCTCGCTGTTTTCGCCACCCGGTGCAAACAGCTCCGCTAAACTTCACTCCATCGAAAACTTTAGATCACCGAATCCCACCAGACAACTACAGATTCGGTTTATTTTATATGATTTGATTTGATTTGATTTTTTTTTTTCTTTCATCCAACAATGTCAATTTTTCCACCAGCGTATTTTTTGATCTCAGCCGCCGGCTTCCCCGTACAACCCGATATAGTCTCCCAACTATAACGGCAAGGGTAAGCATGGCTTCTTGTTCTCCGTGCCCCTCTTGTGTCCTCGTTTTAGAGAGGTTGTCTCTGTTAGAGAGACGTGTCTGTCAGTTAGAAGCAGATAGGCTGATTACCTTAGACGAGACAGGCACCCCAGACAGTCTAGATACGTGGCCATCTAGCCGGCTCACGAGTGCTAGCAATAGCCTGAGTGTTAGTGAAGATAGCTTAGCTCCATTGGCAGCGGGTGACGAGTTTGTCCCAGTCTCCGGACGTCGGAGAGCCCGCCGATTCCAGCCGCCAGTTGTGCGGCCCGATTCGCCACCGGTGCTACCGATGGCTAATCGTTTTACTGTTCTTGCTAGTTTCGCACCCTAGTTATTGACAATTCCATCACCCGTAATGTTAGGCTTGAGTCGCCGGCCGAGGTTTTCTGTTTACCCGGGGCCAGAGCTACCGACATTGAGGCTAACTTAAGGGTGCTGGCGAACAATAGGTTCAGACACAAGGGTAAGAAAGAGGCAAACGGTCCACCCAGTGAGTATAGCAACATCATAGTACAATGACATCAGGATGAGGCAATCGGAGGTCACCAAGCTCAACATAGCCAGGACATGTGACCTCGCTAAGAAAATGTGTCAGAATTGATTAATTGTCTCTGGCCCCTTACCTTTCGCGAGGGGCAATGATGAGAGTTATAGCAGATTAGTCTCTCTCAACCTCTGGCTGGCGAAGTTCTGTGAAGAAAAGGGATTAGTCTTCTTAGGTAACTGGCCCTCCTTCTGGGGCAAACCCAGGCTTGCTGAAACCTGACAGCCTCCACCCTAATGGGGTAGGCGCTGCTTTATTATCTAGCAACATAGATAGATGTTTAAGGGAAAGCTGACATCTGTCCGTAGAGCTTGCCGGGATGCAGGCGATTAGAGAACCTGCTAGGCCTAGAAAGGGTGTGGAGCAGTGGCGGCTCGTCCATAGGGACGCTAGGGGCGGCGCCCCACTTGATTGGATGGAGAAAAAATAAATAAAAAAATAAATACATATATATATTTTATCTGAACACATTTCATAGATTGTATTTATAATTCATATCAATTTGTTCTAGTCAATACATATGTTGTATGTATGTTGAATAATTTTGGTTGGTTTGCGGACTTCATTACCATCTCTGTTGCTCTCGGGCGCCGAGTCGTACTTCCCTCAAACACTACATTGACGTGCATTGTCACCTAGTGGTTGTTGGAAGGACTGCACTTTAGCTTGAGGTCTATGACAGCATTTGGGGCGCTGGGCAGAACGCCCCGGCCATTCTCATTTAACCCCATTCAAGCGAACATTGTAGTCATGGTCAGTAGATGGCACAAGAGAGCACAGAGACGTGATGAGTCATATTTGATTGACTGCGCTCTGGCACAAAAAAAAATAGCACAACTGTATATAATATATATTTGTATACTACAATAAAGAAAAGCATTATAAAAATGGGAATAACTGGTTATATTCAAAAAGTATGACTTGATTTAACTTCATTCATCCCGTAATGGTGATTGTCTCTGTTCCCTTTTTCATTATGGCCTATATTAAAATAAAATATGTATTAAAATAATTAATAACACTAGTAAAACTATTAGTAGGTTGAAAAACATTCATATGTGCATTCATTAGTTTCCTTAGATTCTCTCACCAAGCTAACTCTGTCTTCGAAACCCACAACCTGCATACTAGACCCTCTGCCTGCTAAACTGCTTAAAGAAGTTTTCCCTATCCTAGGACCCTCCATTCTCTCTATGATCAATCGGTCGCTGTCCACTGGCACTGTGCCCTCCGCCTTTAAAACGGCCATGATCAAGCCACTACTGAAAAAAACAAACCTTGACCCCGAAGTACTTCAGAACTATAGACCAATCTCACATCTGCCATTCCTCTACAAATTACTTGAACGAACAGTAGCCAGTCAATTTACAGATTTTGTGTAAAAAAATAACCTACTTGATCCCTTCCAATCTCGACCGAAACTGCACTCACGAGAGTGGTCAATGACCTTTTGTTAGCTATTGACTCCAACTCAACCTCAGCACTATTGCTACTTGAGTGCAGCCTTCGACACAATTGATCATACAATACTCTTGAACCGTCTTGAACATTATATTGGTATCCAGGGATCAGCCCTTTCTTGGTTTAGGTCTTATTTACTCGATAGATCACATTGTGTCTTTTACAGCAACATGACCTCAGAGTGTTGCAATATGGACTTTGATGTTCCACAAGGCTCTGTCCTAGGACCATTGCTATTCTCTATCTATATGCTACCACTTGGTGGCATCATTCGCAAATTTGGCATTAACTTCCATTGCTACGCCGATGACACCCAAATTTACATACCAGTCAAACCAACCGATAACACCCAATTGCAAAAACTAGAGGCCTGCCTAGCAGAGGTTAAATATTGGATGTCCCTAAACTTCTTATGGCAGCAAAACTGAGATGCTGATTGTGGGACCAGCTAGACATAGACACTCATTTGAGAATACTACTCTCAACTGTGATAGTTGTGTATTCTCCCAGAGGCCATACGTTAAAAACCTCGGGGTAAAATTCGAACCTACTCTCTCATTCGAGTTGCACATTAAGGAGACGACTACTTTATCATCTTCGCAATATTGCCAAAATTCGACCCATACTAACTAACAAAGGCAGACGCGGAAATCTTAGTACATGCCTTTGTATCATCCAGAATCGATTATTGCAATGTCCTCTTTTCGGGCTTACCTACTGGCCGCACTAAAAAACTACAACTGGTCCAGAATGCTGCTGCCAGAATCCTGACCAAAACTAGGAATTTCGACCATATAACTCCCATTCTATCCTCATTACACTGGCTACCAATTCAGGCCAGGTGTGACTTCAAGGTGCTTCTACTTGCATAGAAATTATTACATGAGATGGCACCGTCCTATTTATCTGATTTGATTAAACCATATAAACCGCCACGCGCCCTCAGATCTCAAGACGCTTGCTACCTGTCAAACCAGCAGTCAAAAAGAAAACTGCAGGTAACAGAGCCTTTTCTTACCGGGCTCCCTATCTCTGGAACAGTCTGCCTGCCTCAATCAGAGAGGCAGGCTCTAGCGAAGTCTTTAAGTCAAGGCTAAAAACCCATTTATTCTCTTTATCATTTGACCAGCCTTGAGGGTTTGGCTCAGTCTGTTCTCAGAGTAAGGCTAGACCAGTTAGCTCACCCTAGCTCAGGTTCCTGCCGATGGATACTAGCATCCTGTCTACATGTCCTATTCTCCTGGTCTACCTGCTCCTGTCCACTGACACTGGTCATGTTTGTCTGTGTGAGTGAGAGTGCATGTATGGGTGTGTGTGGGTGTGTCTCCTATCTGATCCCTCTCTGAGTAGCCCCTCCCTCTCTGAGTAGCCCCTCCCAAGGTTTCTCCAATTTTCCGTGAAGGTTTTGTGGGAGTTTTTCCTTGTCCTCTGTGAGGCTGGGGGATGTCGTGTACTAATCATTTATTATTTATTTTCACTTGTTGGGCACTGTGAAGCCCTTAGAGACGTAACGGTGATTAAGGGCTATACAAATAAATGTGATTTGATTGATTTGATTTGATTTGAAGTGCCACGGATATAATAGATTTAAACACACCCTACAGTATTAGTAGTATAAATGTGGAAGATCAGAAATCATTAACAAGTTTATTGCCAAATATGTTTTCATATACAAGGAATTTGTCTTAACCAAAAACATAGAAGAATAAGAACAAAGCAAGAAAAAAAGCAAGTACTGTAGAGGCAAAGGTCAGGAATACAATATAAAATAGAGAAATCCAGAGCAGCGATAGCCACCGTGGCTGAACAGACAAAGAAAAGAGCACCACCTACAGAAACTCAACAGAAAATCCAAGGAGAAAGACGTCACAGGTGTTTGATTGACAGGTGATCTCTGGGAAGCGCAGTGCAGAAACACCACAGCAAGAAGCTGAGCAAGATGGAGACTAAATAAAAAATCTTGCAGATTACTACTCATGAAAATCTAATAATATCGATGGGCGTGTGGAGGTCATAGTTCCTCACCTTAGGTCACCTTAGGTCACCTTTTTATTTACCATTACATCCCTGCTGTCACAACCTAACACCACCATTCATTATCACTCCAAGACCTGGCATGTCTGTACAGGGTGACACTGGAGACAGAAAGTCATGCAAGGGAGTAACAAATAGGATGGGTGGGGGCTGCTGGTAGCTATTATGTGAGCTCGTGCCAAAACAGAATTGGCTGGTTCTTCATTTGCTGTTGGGGGGAAAAAAAACAATTGTAAGCACATGTTGTGGCACAGGGAATTGGGAGAGTTTGTTGACAGTGAATTCGCAAACAAGCGGCATGTTTGTGGAGAGAACAACAGATCCAAAATGGAGAACCTCCAGAGAGGAAACACACAGGCACAGATAAGAAGGGGAGGATGGCTGTGCAGGAAAACAGCAAGTCCCAAATGTGCTTACTGTGCACTGACACACACACGCAAACATGCACTTGCAAACACACACACACACACACACACACACACACACACACACACAGGCGGATATGCGCACACATACAAATATACAAATGGCATGATTTTGATATCACTTTCAGTTCTTTATCTTAAACATTTTTATTAAAGCACTATATACATACAGATGCACACAAAGAACCAATATACGCAATAATTCCAGTGAAAGATTTTCTATAAATTCTCTATACAAGCAAAACAAAAAAGTGCAAACATCACAGTATCTCAAAGACCTGTTCTTCTGTTCCAAAGTCAAGCAAATTATTGGATTCACGTCACTCACGGGTCTTACTGAACTGAAAAAATGTCACATTCACAAGATCATATAATCAGGAACTGAAATGTGCTGGTTTGAATTGTCTCGGCTGTGCTTACTCAATTGTACTGGGGATGGAGACTCCAGTTGTGTTTCTGGTCCACTGTGAATACCGAAGACTGTCGTATTTTATGTGACTAAATGAGGGCTTGCTTCAACCTAAATCTAATGTGAAGACACACTGGAGAAAGTCACACTGAAATGGAGTCATTCTAGGTACAGTAGATTGGCAAAAATCTAACAAAACATTTTATATATATGAAATGTCCTCTAACAAGTACATTACAAAAACATCTTGTCAGGCTTGTATAAGCAATTAACCATGACTGCCTTTTTTCTTCTAAGTTCTATAAGTACAATGTGTAAGAAAATAAAAATCTAAAGTGCTACTTCAAAAGACTGAAATGAGCTATGAAATGAGCTTACAGAGTACAAAACTTGAAAAAAAGCTTATCAAGGGTTCAAACAAAACATTATTACTTCTTTCCACTGAAAATATAACGGCCATTTCAGTGCAGCGACCTGAATTTCCAGAGTATTTCACGTGCAGAACATCCGCTTAAAGCTTTGAGCTATCACAGGCTAACTTACACTGGTGCTCTCGCTTCTACAACTAGACTCAATCTAGGTATCTCAAACGGTATAAAATACAGGCTCCAGTCCTGTGCTATAAGTTCCTGAGTGGTGGTGGGCGTTATTTCTTCTTCATCATCCCAGAGAAGAGGATCAAGTTTCCACCAGATGTGGGTAATATACTACTACTCTGTGTTTACTTTAACCTGCTTGGCATACCGGAATCGACGGGGGCTACTGCCTCAGGTTAACTGAAATAGCCTAAACCCCCAATCTGGTCCTCCAAACACAGCAAGCTAAACGCCACAGACATTTTTTCCAAATATTATTTGATCCAGGTCTTGTGTCCACAGATAGAAAAATCCCTGGTCGTTCAAACTCATGAGCCATTTGATGAACAGATCGCCATCAAATACGTAATTTCATCATCATTTGGTCTCTGGACAGGTGCTGATAAACCTAGCAGCTCATTTCACCTGCTTAGCTGTTGCTAACAAGTAACAGCAATGTAGGAGACCTACTAAATTCAGCTTCTCATATTGGCAGTGAGAGGTAACCGTTTCAACGTCAATAACCATAAATCATCAGTTACAGGGGATGGGACACGCTGTTCTGTTTCTTATAAGACAGGTGTATTTTTTTACCATGAAAATCTTGCCTAGTGCAGCTTTAATTTATCCCACGATTTTCTCTTTTTTATCTTTGAGTCCAGCCCTCCTTCACTAGGTGTTCTCCTGGGTCCGCAGCATGTGTTGTCTGGTAGATCCGGTGCTGCTGGAGCCTAGACTAGAGCCGCCGGCCTGCTTCCCCATCCAGCCCAGCATGTAGAACCGCAGCATCAGGAAGAAGCCTGGGGGGGGGGGGGGGGGGATCAGAGATCAAGATTAATTTACTAATTTGTTTTCTCTACCAGCTTAGTCCTTTTCAGGGTGATGGGGGGGCAGGATCCTATCCCAGCATGCATTGGGTGGATGGCAGGCAGAGATCCTGGACAGGTCACCAGCAAAACCAAGAGGCTCGGTTTAATACTCACATAGAGAGACCACAGTCATATACCTGCAAAGGCCCATTTATAAGATCTCAGAGCCCATATAAAGAATTCTATAATTCTTAACTATCTACATTATTGCACTGCAAAAATAGGAATCAAAACAAGCAATTTAATCTAATATAGTCTCAAAAATAGTCTTGAAACAAGTGACAATTTAATCAAGTAACATTATCTTGTACAGAAGCGCATTGCCGCCACTTAGGAATTATTATTTCCTCCTCGTTATCGCATTATCACGAGAAATGATCTCGATACAATGAGGAGAAAGAGGTCGGCGGTAGGTCGCTCTGTAGTTTTTGTATGCCACTGTGGATATGTACTGTGTCCTCAGGCTATGGGACAATAGCTCCTATTTTATTTAATTTACAGACCGATCAATGGGACTCATTTGCAGAGTCATTTGACTATTTAAAGTGAATACGAGCTGCAGCATGAGGGGATCCATGCAGAATTACATTTGTGCTCAAAGGTTATACAGAGTGGTACAGTGTCTATGTGTCAATTATTGTGTAATTATGGCATTGAATTTGAATCTACAGTATCTAAAACCTTTGGAAAACGAAAGCCATGATCAAGCAAATCTAATGCTCTATGTTTTGTCCATTATGTCCTTAACTAGTGATAGGAGAAATCTACTGTTTAATCTCTAGCTTAGCAGACACGTGCAATGTACAAAAGTTCAGTCTATACCATACTGTCCACATTTTATGCAGTACTAGACTAGTGTGAAATTGTGTCCCTATGCTACCAATGCACAGCAAACATGGGGTTAACAATTTGGATATAGAGAGTACTGCATGTGAGAGGAAACAGGTTTTTTCCCCGATACGCTGCGGTAACCGAAGGCCTTGATTAACAGGCCATTGTCTCACATATAGACACAATGGACGTCTGGCTCCAGCTACATGGAGCTGAGTCACCAATCTCTGAGCCAACACCACATCCAATTTAGATGTATTGCAACTTCAGCTCATCGATAATGAAGGGCTAATGGGATAATCCTTCTAAAAATATCGTTCACATTTTCTGCACTTTAGCGCCAAGACCTGTAAGGCTGAAGGTGCGTTCACACCAAGCATCTTTGGAGCAGTTCAACGCTATTCAAACTCTGGTGGCACCAAATAAGTGCATCGAGACGCCTGCAGAACTGTGGTGCGCTCATGTATCTGAACAGTTAACGTGCTGCAAACCAACTACAGGAAATGACACCAAAAAACAAGGTTTTGTGAGTAGGAGACGGATGTTGACACCTGACAGCCAGCAAAGCATAACACAATTGAACAAATCACAGCAAACCACTCATGTTCAGTTTATTCATGTGTTCTTTTGTGACTTTTGTAGACAAACAAATGACTCAGGTGACACTCTGAAATCACGGACTACAAGCACAGACCTTGTAAAGAGTTGAGGATGCAGGAGAGGAATAGGACGAGGTCGGCGAGAGGTCCGAAGTCCAGGAAGCTGAGACCCCAGGTGGTCCCAAAGAGGCAGCTGAGGCCCCAGATGCTGAGGAAGGCCATGCGGTTCTGCCTCCATTCCTCCCTGGTCCGGATCTGCCTGTAGACCAGGAAGAGCATCACCAGGCCCGATAACACCAGCACGGCCAGTATCGTCATGTTGGTGACGTAGTGGGCCAGCAAGGCCTTGTGGGTGTCTTTCATCCAACACCTGGAAACACACACACACACAGATACACATACTGTAGTGCAGGCTCTGTTATATTTAGCATCATGTCATATTTTGTTGTCTAGTCTTCCTGGCTGCTAGAAACACCCCCAAAACACCCTGTAGGTCTTTAGGTGGGAGAGGGAGCACAAAACATATGTTAAGATTATTTTCACTTGAACAAAATGCACAGGTGTGTTTCATAGACTAATGATAGAAATGATATGTAATGATACAAAATTGTAGGAAAAGCACATAATACCCTCCTTTAACACTAGAGGGGGGTATTTTCTGCTTTTCCGACACAGGTACTTTTTTTTGTTTTTACCACAGATTAATATAATCCTACAATATTTACCATACCATACTATTACATGTAGGAGTCCTCACTGTCAAAAGGGTGCAAAAAGGGTGCAATCCCCAACCAACAGTTCGAATAGATACTCCCAGTGGTGTTCAAATTAGTTCATTTTCCACTGGGAGTATCTCTCGTCTTTGCCCTGACACCAGAGACGTCCCACTTACATCATGTAAGGGCTGGAGACATCGTCGCTTTGCACCACCTCTCTCACACCGTAAATGTCACCTATAGATACCAGGATGATGACAGGAACAGCTGGCAAAACTGCAAAAAGAAGTAAAATGTTTTTTTTTTAAAAGAGCAAACAAACATCATATATTTGTTTACCCTCATGTAGCAAGATTTAATGGCCATGAAATAACTTGACGCAGGCACTCACGAAAGCCAATCAGGTTCCAGACATAAGGCTTTGGGGAGGGGCTGAAAACCATGTAGACCAACCAGAAGGTTTGGAAAACTTCAATGGCCATCCAGGTGAAGGAGCTGAGCAGGGCATAGTGGAGGCCCACCCCCACCCACAGGCACAGCCCCTCCCCTCCCACGTTGGCCAGGGTCCCAGTGAGGAAGAAGAGCACATTGAGGAACAAGAGGGACACGGCTAAGCCCATGTGGATGGGTAGAGACTGCTCCTTCGCTCTCCTGGTAGAGAGAGAGAGAGCGAGAGAGAGAATATAATTTATCTAGATTCAAGATGAAAGGTGATCATGCTTTTGTGGCCTCAGGACTGTGGAGGAACTTGGAATAGGAAATCCAGCATCAACTCTTAAAATGTATTTTTATACACTTTATACACTCTGTGTTATTTTTTAATCTTAATCTTAATCTTATTTTATTATGTTTTTATTTTTATTCGAACCAATCTTCATTTGAATGTGTCTCCTCCTCTATCTCCTCCTTATATATTTTACTATCCTTGTATCTTCCTGTAAAGCACTTTGCAACTAACTAACTCTGCATTTAGATAAATGAAATAATAACAGTAACAATAATAATAATAATAATAATAATCAAAATCATCCAAACTCAATACAAGAAACATCTTAACAATGTTTTTGATCAACTAAGTCCTCGATAAGGAGCATTACCTCTTTTTGCTGAGGAAGATGATGAGGGCGACACAGCTGATGGCAGAGACGGCGCAGCCCAGAGATGTAATGACCGTTAGGGCCAGCAGGTAGCGCACTGGTCGAGGCTCCAGTTGCTGCCATGGGACACAACAGAGAATACCAGGACTTTCATACCTGCACCAAAACCTGTGTGTGTGTATGTGAAAGCACTTTCACAGAAATCACACACTATGAGACATTTTGTCGATCGTATCAGAAGCGCAGAAGAGTTTTTTTCTATTCAGACTTAAAATGTTATCATGGGGTCCCATATTTTTTAGGTTGACTCTCTAATGGAGTATTGGAATAGCATCAGGGATTTAACAGAATAATAGGTATTTAATGTCAATCAAAATAAGGTTGGGCAATAAATTCTCTTACATCACATGACCTCCCCTCTAGTCTCTTGTATTTGACTCTATAGTTTCCCTAACACACAAAGGTAGCGTCTCACCACCAGTATAGTGAAATACGTCAGATGGGTGCACAGGCACTCGGTGTCTTTTGCTCCTTTCTGTTTCGTCACGCATCCGTCCTCGACCCACTTCACCTTCAGTGGATCTGCATAAAGCAACATAAAGGTTTAAATATTGTGCTTGGATATAAAGGTAAAGGTAAGGTATATAAAGGTAAGGTATAGTATATCACTATATTTTACTCAAAAGTCATTCATCAGCTTGGTTCTAGGGGGTTCTAACCTTTCCGGGTGTCCCATGAAACACATTTCCTTGAATGAGATTTCTGAAATGGAGACAAAAGTGAGATATTAGCTGTGTCAATTCGAAACCAGACGGCATTTTTCATTAACAAATCAACCGTACAGTTTTAGTTACTATTAGAGCATCCACTGCTTCCTTTGATTCAGCAGTGACTAGAAGAGGACTACAGTAAATACAAGTCACATGGGATACTACATGGTACGTGCTTAGGTGTGTGTGTGTGTGTGTGTGTGTGTGTGTGTGTGTGTGTGTGTGTGTGAAGTGCAGCGAGGAAGCAACAGACTACTAAGCGTATCAACAGATCTGGCACCATCTGTTTACACGAGATGTGAGAGGAGAAAATGTTGAAGTGGTTTCTGTGTGTTCTCTGCATCGATGAAAATGTCGACTTGAAGGTTGAAGAACGCTGAAGAACAACATCTGCCTCATAACCACATGTGACCTGATTGTCTGCTTAGTTGACATGCACACACACTCAGGCCGCGGTTGGAAAGTCACCAAATGTGATGACTCAAGTTGCGTTTGGTACAATAATGAGGTGCTTTGGGTTCCGTTCAACTAAATTTGTGATGTGATACGTTCATAACAATTTTGCATACAATTGAATTCATTGAATTCATTTAATTTATTGAATTAATGTAATTTTTTTTTTTTTTTTTTTTTTAATGAATTAATTGATGGATCACCTATTTAAGACGTGGTGTTACTTTAAATATAATAATATAATATAATACAATATAATATCATATAATATCATATCATATCATATCATATCATATAATATCATATAATAATATATCATATAATAAATACATACTATTTAATATAACGATATATAATACCATTAATAATACTTCCACCAGTGTACTTTTAAATGTATTTCCACTATTGTGTCTGGCAGACAATCACGTGATAAATATAGACGACACAACACAGACAACAATGACACATCAGACAGGCAACAGTCACACTGTGGGCCTTTCTCATTTTATGAATTGCTGCTCATATAGCTGATTCATATCTGTTCTTGGTTGCAACCCAAATCTGATAATACTATGAGCTGTCAGGAAGTACCAAGAACAAGATCTCTATGTGGGCTAGTCTCCTAGCTGAAATGGAAGATTTACTTATTGTCAATGCTGCCAAATTATGATTGGAGCGTTTGGGCATTACAAATCATCAGATCTGTGTCACATGTGAGGGGGCAAAATCAGAACGGGGACACTTTCAGCTGCAGTGTGAGCGTATGTAGCCTCAGACCACACAGACAACACAGACCTAGACGACATAGACGATTTATAGACGTAGACCACATAGAGATAAAGGAAGTGGCATGCAAACACGCATAAACTTACATTGATGACATCATGATGGAAGCCTATCCTGATTGGTTCAAGCAGATTGGCGATAACCTCGTTCTCCACGCTGATTCCCACCACTTCATCTAGAATAGTGAAGTGGGCCTGATCATCCTGACACACGCACGCACGCACGCACGCACACACACACACACACACACACACACACACCATATAGACATCATCATGCTTTCTTCACAGCCTAGATATGCCATTTACACTGCAGCTATTTGAGGATTTCAGCAGCAGTCCATCCATTGATGCTCTAAGGTTATCAGACATAGTCACATTGGCACATTGACACTTCTTCTCTAAGCAGCCCATGTTGGATGGAGGGTGAACACAGTCTTACCCGGAACAGGGAGGTGTTTTTGAAGAAACTGCAGACTACTTTGGAAGTGTTCCTAGCAGGGAGCTTTAGGGAGGAGGGGAGGTGGATCGAGGGGATGGACTCTGGAGGCACACCTACAGGGGCCTGGTGGACAGAGCATACACGGAGAGAGACAGAGCTTAAATACGGGAAGAAGCAGACAGGAAATGAAAGCAATCACATGAGCATCAAGCCTCAATTTCATTCAAGAGGGGATTTTGAATAAAATCCATTTCTCAATTCATTTTTCAATGAATTAAAAGTGAGCTGACAACTGCAACTCTGGTGTACAAATGGGTTTATGAATATGCAGTAATATGCAGTGGGGTAAAATGCTGCTGACGTGTCATTTGATTTCCTTTTACCAGCCACTAAACCACCATGACATGACATGAAAACAAGGCTGCCGCTCATTCACTGGAATTGTGAATTGTGAAGTTTCTGCACTGGTACCCTTCCGAATCACATAATTGGTCGACATCTAATACGTGTGTGTGTGTGTGTGTGTGTGTGTCGTACAGGCAAAATGACGTTGTAGTCTTGGAAGTCCTTCTTCATCTCCACCACAACACTCCCTACAGCCTGGGATCTCCTCACCGTCTCCTCAATTCTGTATACATTCACACACACACACACACACACACACACACACACACACACACACACACACACACACACACACACACACACACACACACACACACACCATAATTTTTGTGAGGTGCAAGCAAAGTGGTCAGCATAAAACATGCATTTTAGCAAAACCCCACCCAGCCATAATGCAAAGCTCAACTTCCTGTTTGCAGTCAAACGCTCTGTTTTTCCAACACGACCACATTACACCGCTTTTCACAACAGTAGATGTTGTAGTCTCAGTCATTTAGTAACTCAAATGCAGGAGGATGTTAACAATAAACACCCAGTCATGCTGCTTTCACAGTAAATGTGATGCCATATGTGAGAAGAAGAGAGGAGAGGAAATTACATGTTCACTTGGGTGGATCCCTGGCTGGCTGGTTCGCAGGGCTCCTTTTCTGTAAGATTAAAGAGCATAGTTACGATACTAAACACCTTCAACCATCACTTCTAGATATGAGAAACATGTAAAAATAGCATGCAAAATGTAAAGCTAACAGTAAAATCCTGCAATGAATGCTTTCATTCATTGATTCATCCATCCCTAGTCAAATATTGTTTTTGTAATCCAGTAATAAAGTCCTGCTGATTATCCAAATGATATCATGTCTAAGAGCCAATCCTATTGGGCAGCAGTTCAGTGGGACTCTTTTATAGATCAGTCCAATGAGATTTGTTAGCCCTGTAGGACTCAGATCCCACGGTCCACTGGATCTTCATCGACTGAACAAACATCTTATAGGTTTTTTTTTCCAGTAATAATTCATCCATCCATCCATTTAGTAGATGAAATTTTAGATGAAACTTAAATGATCCTTGAGCGGAAATTGGTGAGTTGCAGCAGCAAATAATAGGATACAGCAAAAAGGATATAAGATAAGGATATAAACAATATAAATAAGGATAGAGCAACGGGGGTGGTATCAAACACGAGGGAAACAAACACTAGAAAGTAGTAAGTAGAAACATATGACATATGGAAAGTAAGAAAATGTATGAATTACAGTATGCAGAGTGCGCAGAATAACAGCAGTAGGAGATATTGAGTAGATATGTAAAACTGTCTTGATGTGCAGACGTGCGTCGTAAAAAAAAGCCTTTCACTTTATGCAATATATGTAATTCACAGATGTAGATAACATCCGTCCATCAACCTATCCGTCCTCCCTTACTGCATTGTTCGTCTTCAGTGAAACTGTAGGCCGTCCGAGTTTCGCTGGTGATCACATCGCCTCTGATGCTTCCATCGGTGATGCCGTACTGTCCCTTGGGCATGTTGGCTCCATCGGACAGATGTGTATAGCAGCGGTCCTGCAGTCCCGCGGGCTGGCATAGGAGGTGGCTCTGTCTATCGACCTACACCAGAATCAGAAACAGTTAAAACAACAATATATAGTATATATAGTACTTTATCATGTTTACTGATAAAGTACTGGTAAAAATAAAAAAAAGTAAAAAGACAGTTACCAATCAAGTAAACAAGACGTTATTTTTGTTATCATCCCCTCTAAATATCAGACTGAAGATTTGTTTTCCTCATAATTAGCTGCCATCCTCTCATCAACGCTATTTGGTGACTCTGATCATGGTCAGGAGAGGAAACTGACTTGATTAAAAGAGGATGTGATGCCACAAATGACCCCGGCCGGGAGTAGTACGTGTTTTGAAATGAGTAGCATTTTTGGGCAAGGAGCCCGACACTGTTCACGAATACAGGGATATTTGGAATAAGAAGATACACATAAACACTGTAACCGGATTATGACTTCACGTGGAGCACACACACCAATACCGCCTCATCCCACTCAGGAGACTGAAGCGATTTGGTATGGGCCCCAAGATCCTCTGCAGGTCCTACAGCACAGCTGCACCATTGCCATACAGGACCTCTATATCGGTTGGTCAGCTGACAGCTGACCGATTGCATCCTGGTCGATCGACTCCATCCCTAACCTGCCCTGACTTTATGCACCTTACTGTATCTACCACCCACCGCTGCCATTCATCCTGGACTTTACTTATATGTCAGCCAACTCATACACTTTATCCTGTACTCTTTTTTTATATATATATTAATTCTTATTGTTATTAGAATACTACTTCTTTTTTTGATTATTGTGTGTTTTTAAGGCTTGTAACTAAGCATTTCACTGTATAGAACACACCTGCTGTATTCACTACATGTGACAAATAAACTTGACTTGACTTGACTTGACTTTACCACTATATGAGCTTGTGTCCAGCAATATATTTGGCTCTATTAAGATGAATGGATTACAGTACCTTCACCCACATCTGGTCCAGCAATGGTTCCCAGTACAGACAGAAGTGACTCTGTCCAGCTGCACCATGTCCGGGGTGGACCAGGGGAATCACCCCAGACTTGTGACACCGGGACGTGATCTGCCCCGCTACGGAGAGAGAGCTCTCATTGGCCGAGACCAAGATCCCTTTGCAGCCTGGGGAAAGGTTGTAGTTCAGGTTCAGGGCGTTGCTGCCATGGCTCCAGGTGCCGCAAAATGTGAAGTCCCGCTCACTGTTCTCACTCAATCCTGGGGTGATGGGGGGGGGGGGGGGGTGCACATTGACAACAGGTTCAAAAAAAGTTGAAGTGAAACTACATTGGTAGTTTATGTTTCACAAAGAAAAATCAGATTTGAAGATTGAATAGGAGACTAAGAGATTTGTTGCTTTTGCTGTGTGGGTGCCTTACCTGAGGAGAAGATGGCGAACAAGAGGAGCATCATCCTCGGTGCATCTGTCAAGCGGGACTCCATCAGCCTCCGTCTGGCGCACTCTTCCGTCCTGGGGGAAAACACAGGGAGGGAAATACAGTCGTAAAACAGGAACAAATCTGTGGTTTATCGCTGCATAGCTAGGGAAGCACAGCCAGTAGAAAAAAAAGGAAACTCCGCCAATGACACGAGTTGCTGAATAAGCTATGGATGAAAACACATGGTGTGTGGTGTCTGTGCACACGCAAAACATTTAAAACCATAAAAGGCAATTTTTGTAATGAAACCCAAACATATCAGTTACATTCTTTCCAAGTGCAGGGCACACATCCTACGAAAAACAAAAGCCCCTACAGCCCCTATCTAGAAGAAGCACAGGTCCGACACGTACTTAAAAAACCAACGTCTTCGTAAAGGTCCCGCTCTTATCCAGACGCCTGCATCGCTATCTGTACTCTCTTATCAATGAATACAAATGAACTCAGGCTCAAAATACACACAGTGGCCTTTCAGTGCTGTTATCAATGGAAACAGCCTTCCCCTTTAACCGACACACACACACACACACACACACACACACACCATTCAATCTGTCTTCCTATAGCAAGTTGATTTTTTGAGTTCCAAGGAAAACATTGCACAGTTGAGTGTTGCAACATTAATACACTGGCATTACGAGAATGGAATAGAACAGAACAGAATAGAATAGAATAGAATAGAATAGAATAGAATTACAACATTAGGAGGTTTCATAAGTCAGTTATTTAGCCAATTTTTGCAATAACCAGCGTTTGCAAAATCCCATGCCTGCTGTGTGGTAACAGACATGTGAAAATTACCCAAAGAAACACACATACACACATTTGTCACAGTGCTTTCGTTTTCTGTTCCCACCAAAGTTGCATGCTCATCCCAGGCCGTTTTCATCCGAGCGTTAACAGGCGCAACCACTGACATCTGACATCTGTGTCTGCAAGAGTCAGACACAGTGACAGTACTGTACGATGTGAAAGATGTGTCAGACGGAGTCAGACAGGAACCCGTTGAACCACAGAAAGAGACAAAAACAGAGAGATGGGAAGAGATGAGAAAACATTACACCGTCCAGCCTGGGGGGGGTTGACTATTTTTAACTAGTACCCTGGAACACACACCTGAAACTCAAGAAGTTACTGACGCCGTGGCACACAACCATTCACACACACACACACACACACACACACACACACACACTTTATTAATTTCTCTGGCAATGTGGGGGCAGAGATACTTCAGCAGTGCGATGTGACCCAGCCATGGATTCATGTGGTATTCTCTTCAGCAGGTGGTACTAGCATATTACAGTTTGCATATTCTTTATCTCATCGTTAGCAGTTGTTCAACCTGTAACTCATGGACCATATGTGGTGGTGCAACTGTATTTGGATGGTTTTAACTCTGAAGACAATAATAACCGGTAGTCGACGAGGCTTAACGAATGGGATTCTAGAGTGAAGTCGTAGCGCTGGGTGGTGACGTGTGATGTTGCAAAGATGACGATGAGGATGACGTTGTTGTTGGTGTCATCGATACGCAATAGGATTGGCTCACATAAGAGGCGAGCTATATAAATAAACTTGCAAGTCATTCGCTAAATCAGAAGAGTACATTAGGAAGGTTTGAAAGCCAAATTCAAACATGAAAACGACCAGGGTGGGTTGGATCAACAGCTGAAGAAGACACTCTAACGGATGAGTAGCGACCAATATCGTGTAACAGGAGTAGAAACCAAAATGTTCTCCAATATAATAACTACCGTTACCTTTATTTTTTACTTTTATTGGGCGGGGGATTTTGGCTAGTGAAAAAGATGAGTGGCTAGTAACTTTGAAAAACCACTAGCCACAGGCTAGAAAACAAAAAAGTTAATGTCAAGCTCTGCATACATACATGCTCCTTTAAAAGTTGCAAAGATATGAAACTGAGATGAAATAGCAACACCTCTGCTGGAAACGTAATGGTGATGTTCAAGAGGCGGATCAGTAAAGTGCTGTTTTATTGCTTTCATATCCCTCTAGCTCGCATCATATCCCTCGAGGGCACTGTGGTTTTATTCTGGTTAAAAATTTGAGATCTACGAAATGTTTCAGCTGCTGCTTTCTGTTTGTACAGTAAAGTCTGTAGGATAGTAGAACAGTACAGTAAAGTCAAATGTAAAGTTACATTTATGTAAATAAAGAGGATTCTATTTTTCACAGTGCAGCATTACATCAGCATGTCCTTATTTCTACGTCCTGAGAATGCAACTGAAATACTGTAAACATTATAGACAAAATAAACCAGTACTTTACAAATAAAATTGATTATATTTCCATAGTTTGGGGGTTCAGAGACTACTTTTGGCACAGTGCTTCAGGGGGAACTGCAGCACAATGAAATTTTATTACCATCAGGCCTTGGTTGGTTTGCGGTTTTGAGCACTTCCTCTTTTTTGATCATTTGAGAGCGACAATACAGGCATTTTAGGGAAAGGTGTTAAGGTGTTACTTCACAGTGGTTTATGATGAACAATTGCTGTGCTGCACCCCTACACCCACACAAATAACAGAGAGAGGCCAGATTGAAAGTGCATTATTAATTTAAACATATTAAACACCAAGTGTGTAAACACATTGGTGTAATCTGGTTTTGATGGTTGCCAGTTTTTCATGGTTAGGGTTAGGTTAGGTTAGGACCCACCAAATAGATCTGCATCTGAGACAAATCAGAATCAGGACGGATTTTGTCCCAAGGAACCCCACCTGAGAAGATTATTGTAGATTTTTATGATATAGTGTAGAATTGAAGAACTGTCTATAGCTGAGAGGGCCTATGATGATGTAAACCTATGATCAAAGCAGGCATCCTATACATTCTCTCACTGTGCTAACCTCTAGAATGGCAAATAACAATTGAACCATTCCTTCATTTTTCCGGGACCCCCTGCTAGCTCCTCCTGACCCTAACGCCTAACCCAACCATGGGTCCCCGAAACCCCAACACCTAACCCTAACCCGAAACCATGAGAGTTCAATATAGCCACAGCGAATGAAGCAAGCTCTGTAGTGCTAGTAGTGGTGCAGGTACGGAGGTGGTCCTGTCATAACATGCTGCGGTTGAGTCACAGGCTGCATAACACTGAGGAACAGCCAGACACACTGAGAGAAAGGCTTCAGTCCTGCACGGCAACATGACTAAAGTAATAATCTGTGACATTTTCATAGACATAAACATCCGTTTTGCTACCGCTGATTGATTTAACACAGTAATGATTCAACGTGTTCATGAAAGGTTTTACATTTGCTGTTCTAAACACCCGGAGTGTTTCCTGGGAACTACATTAGTTTATAATTAGCTTAATAAGCAATGAGTACTACTTCACCAGATAGCTAATGTGTGGCTAACATGTATGTTCTCTACGGGTTGGGATGGTAACAGGAAACAGTGAAAAATATTTGTTAACTGTATTGCTTTAAAGTAATGTGGTGGTTGAGATGAATTACTCCTGCCTGTTTTGACGATGCTGACGTCAACCGTGGTCGTGTGGTTCGTGGTCGGCCTTTAAAATGGAGTTGAAGCATCTCCAAACGTGTTTTTGTTTTATTAGAAAGTAGGTCATAAGCGAACCCATAATAATAATAATATGCCTCATAGATTGGAAACCATTAAACAAAAGTTCTATCGTATTACCATGTTGTACCATGTAGCTTGTTTTTAAGCTAAGTTAGCTAGCTAGCATAAGTTAGCTAACAAGATACTAGCTGTACGTGTTGACAGCGTGAGTCATTCACCATTACACCAGTAGTGAATACACACAGCACGTCTGTGAACGGTGACATCATTGGACAGTACTGATAGAGTCATACTGAACAGAGAACCATCTAAATCTAACGTACCACTTCCTCTGTAAAGGGCTTGACAACAGAAAAAAAATCATATATACAGTGGTGGCCAAAATTATTACAACACTTGGCATATTTAAGAGGTTTCAGTTGTTTTTGTTCAATTGACCATTAAAATACCCATAAAACGAATGAAATATGTACAAAGTCATCATTATGCTCTATAAACCATAGAATAGAGCCATCATAAGGAGATTTACGTCATTTTCCTTACAAAAAACAAGCTAGGCCTATTTCACTGTCAATGTCACGACAGATCTATGTTCCATTCAAAGGAAAGCCTTTGGCTTGAGTTACAGAAGGCGGGATAACATTAGTGTTCAAGTTCTCAGGAAATATATTGACACTATGCCAGAGAGATGTGCTGCTGGAATTGCTGCAAAAGGTGGCATACCAAATATTAAAGTTAAAAGTGGATAAAAACAGTAGGACTCACTTCATCTGATATTTGTTGTGCTCAGAGCAACCATCTGCATGTTTCATGAACATTATGAAATGAAATCATGTTTTGGAGGCAAGAAAAGGTCAATATTTTCAGATCTGTCAGGTGTTCTAATAATTTTGGCCACCTACTGTATATATATATACAATATATTAAATACACATATTTAAAATGCAGTTACAAAATTTCAATAGGTGTCATATGTACAGGCGTTATTTGAATCTGTTTGGGTTTTGGATTCTCTCTCTCTCTGTCTCTCTCTCTCACTCTCTCTCTTTCTTTCTCTCTCTCTCTTTCTCTATCCAGCGCCCGCCCCCCCCCCCCCCCCCCCCCCCCCCGCGCTCTTTCTTTGTCCCTCCACGGTGCCTAGTCATCAATGCAGTCAAAGAATTTCCCCTTTCTTTCAGTTTCTGTCTGTCAACTCTATGCCTGAATGAGTGTCAGTGTGTGTGTGCGTGCGTGTGTGTGTCTGTGTGTGTTTGTGCGTCTGTGTGTGTGTGTGTGAGAGAGACAGAGAGAGAGAGAGTGTAAGACGCTGACAGGAACTGAAACATTCTTCCAGTGCCCTAGATCTAGTATGTCACTCCTCTGCACTAACACAATGCTCGTCCTGACACCTGTTGCGTCAATGCACTCTTCACTCCTATCCATGATGATAGCTTGCGTGTGTTTGTTGCGTGCATGCATGCAGGCACCACAACCTACGCATGTGAACCCTAACTCCCTGACCTCGCAGTCTGTCTACCTTGTGACATTTCAGAAATTCTCGGTTTCTGTGACACTAATAAAGAAAGCGGAAAAGAATATGAAAAGGAATCGACTTGTGCACAAATTCAGGGCAAAAACGAGATGTGCAGGATGCGGGCCCACATCAAAACGTACAAAGCACATTTCAAGTCCAGGTGACAACTAAAGACTGTGTTTACATCACCGCCTTGCCACGTAGATTGAATTTCATCCCGCAGCGCTCTCAGTCCGCTTTCACCCTCGACTTCTCCGCGAGTGAAAAGGGCAGGAATGTGAGTGGAAGAGTAACTCGGAGGAACAAAAGCCGCTCTTTGTTGTCAGGACTTAGAGCCGAAGTGACAGGGAGCGTGAATAGGGGTCAAAGATCACTGGCTGGTACGGGAGGCTGTTTAAGCCAATGGTTAAAAGACACACACACACACACACACATACACACAGCTCTTCCTCTCTGGAGTTCAACTCTGCCAAAATGACAGGTGATGTGGGAAGATTTAGAATGAGGAAGTCAGGAAATTTGATGTTCTTCCTGAAGTGAGAAGTTGATCTCACTGTTAACCACAACTAAGATATCTACTGTTACAAGAAATCTCCGAGCTCTAGTTTACTAACCGATAGTAAAATATAGTGGTATTCTGCCCTGCTGCCAGTCTGCTTACACAATGTGGTTTGGCTTTGTTCCTACTGTTAAACACTGTTAAACACTGTTGTGTTATCCATTAGCAGTCCGAGAGCAGCTGTGCAGCTGGCTCTGGGAGATTCAGAGAAAGCGTCTGAACGTGCGACGACAGAGGAACAAAAGCACAAGACAGAAAGTATTAATATAAAAGACTCATTTGGACGTTCAAAATGCACCAAGCACTAGAGGAAACCCTACAGGGCAGAGTCGGAGCAGGCAGGAGAATAAAACGCCCCTCCACGACAATATTTCAAGTTGGAGTAGACGACTAGACAAAATATGGGTTGATGTGGAACGCTCCGCAGGCGACGTGTCTGTTAGGACCTTGAGTGTTGCATTTTTTATATGGCAACACAATGGTGCTGTGTGTGTGTGTGTGTGTGTGTGTGTGTGTGTGCGCGCGCTTGTATGCCTGTATGTGTGTATGTATGTTGGTTTTGAGGTCTTTGGTAAGGAAATTGGAGGAGCAGGTGGAATGCTGCAGATATTTCCTTCGGGGCTATGAATCAATCAATAAGACAACACACACACACACACACACACACACACACACACACCAGCATAACATTAAATCACCCCAGTGTGCCCTTAGGTGTGGATCATGAGGTTCAGCTTGCCAGGACGGGCTTTCTGTTCCTCATTATTATGAGTAATGAAGTCAGTGCTGAGCCTCTCTTTCATCGACTCACACATCCACTCATATGCATCTCAAGCAACATAGCATTCAAAAAATAAGACAAAAAAAACCCTAGTTGCACTTGGCTGCTCTTTGTGCTCGGCTCACTTTCAATTTCACACACAGTGTCTCTCTGATCTAAATGTGTGGGAAAACAAATGCCTTGTTTTTTTTAACCGAGGTCCTGTTTGATCCAGTACAAGGTTTTGTTACTTTGATTAAGTGGCACAGTCAGGAAACCACATACCAACTACAGTTTTACCATAGCAGGGCTGCACATCAAAACACCACCTCACCTTTTGTTTGAATCACCAGGCTAAAACAGGGTCAGATGATTCATACTTCTACACGTTTTATGCAAAAATGCCTCAAACAGCATGGGTAAGATCAATAAAATGAAACCCCCCCCAAAACAACAGTTTTCAGATTAAATAAAATAGGTTGCCTTGAAATATGTCAGATTTTTTACAAAATGGGGGATGTAGGTGTAGGCATATTCTATAGTCTGGGGTGGGGGGGACGATGGGGGGTATTAGACAGGCAATCTTTTTGAATTAATAAACAAATAGCCTAGATAAAAAATAAAAAAAATGTAAAAAGCAAATAAATAAATATCCGTAATTTCAATCATCAAGGCTCATCCCAGGTCGCATTTAGTTTCTCTAACTCGTCTTGGGAATATAACCTTTAATCTGACAGCATCGTTTAAACCTTCAGTTGGACCTAACTATAGTAATCCTGTAATAACTTTCTGAAGGATATTAGACATTTTAGAAGTCCCCAGAGGACATATAATTAAGTCCCTATAGGAATAGTATAGGAAATTTGTAGTGATACAATAGTAGATAAAACACCATTAAGTACAATAAGGTCACTGTAAGGTGCCTGCTGAGTACCACCGACACAATACAGCGGCTCTATAGGAATATTATAGTGATATTATATTCATTTTTCGTGTGTATTCTCACCTTTTTGGGTAGTTTTACAATCGTTTCTCGTGTTCTCCAGTAGAGTAGGTCCCTATGATGCCCAAAGCCTCCAGTTAAATGTTTCTTCCAGTATACCAGCCGAACTGGACCCAGTAGCAAGTACAAAGCGGTGAGAAACTGAGAAAAGGCGCTCAGGTTCAGTCAGCCGCATAGTCTGAGCACTTAAAAAAAACCTTCCGTGCTGTTCACTCACTTTCAGACTTTTTTTTTTCTCAAAATACTTGAAACTGTCACGGATAATAACAAACACAAGCTGCGGAGAACAAGGCTGCGGGTTGAGGCGGTGACTAAGCCGTCAGACAGAGCCACTACTCGGGGGCGGGGGGGCTGTCAGCAGGACCGGGATGTTAACTGGAACCAGTGTCAAGTCAGATACAATTAAAACAAACCTTTTCGGTTATGACCTTCAAAATAAAACTCTTGATAATGTGGTAATGTGAAAAGCTACAATGCATATTTGCAGGTGTGTCTACATACATGATGACGTGATTCGCTATAGAGATACACGATGTTTCAACCAGTAAATCTATCAATTACTTTTTTGCATCTTCATTTATTTATCTGCTGCATTACTTTTTTTGTAGTTATTTGGTTTAGTGTCTTCGGTGCTCCCCATTTGTTTTATGTATCTCTATGTCCCATTCTCTGCTGCTGCAACAACCCAATTTCCCACTGGAGATAAAGGTTTTTAAATATATATAACGTTATTAAATATCCATAGCCATATAGGTCTAGAAATGGCACTCCGAGAAAACTTCACTCCATATACAATATAATTATTCCACTGAGCAATACAAAGGGATACAAATTTGCCTCTTAGTTCTACGCTTTTATTTTTAAGGCAGAATCATTTGACTTCCGGTATCACCCTGGGTCTCACTTCAGTCTTGACGCAGCTCAGCAGCAGCAAGGTGTGAAGTGGATCTGGCCCTGGGTAGAGCAGAGGAGGGGGATGTGAGTGGAACGCATGGAAGCAATGCAATATACCTAATACAAAAAAGCATATTATCTATGTTTTATCACTATTATATTTCTATAACATTCCTTTATGAACTTATAGGGTGTTTGTGGTGCTTCGTAGTGAGTTTATAGTAACCGTATCACATTTTTTGATACGTTTTTTAATCTCATAATGTACTACTACAGGATTTCCTGTGGTATATTTTCGGACCTATAGTAGCTGCATGACATTTTGAAGTTTTGCTGTGATATTTTTATAGTGTCCCCCAAAATGTCATTATCTGATTCTTATAGTTCTTTGTTGTAGGGATTGTTTTGGACACTTTTGGTCTGTCTCATCATGTCTCTTTGCCTACAGGTCCATACATGGTTATCTCTGAAGGCTTTAACATTGCAGTCACGTCTGTATTTGATGCTGTAGCTTCTTATCAGTGACAAGGCAACCGAGTTCATGTTTCCAGAAGTTAACACTTCATTGTGTGATGATCTTGTGGAAAAATGTAACTTCATTTTAAAGACTTTTTATATCATGGCCGCACTAAAAACAAACTCACTGGCTGGAAAACAAAAAGCCCCTTGGATGAATGTGGAATCCATGACAAGGTTTTAAAGGGAAGCGAAAGGCTGAGCGTCAATGGCAAAATATCTGCAAAACTAAAATACGGAATTCAAACTCACTGGGCAATCACATTTCTCACATATTATTGATTATAAAACCAAGGCACAGATTATTTTCACCACAATTGTTAAATCCCTCACGGTCAATTTCAAAATTTTCTCCGCTGCTAAATGCTGTTTTGCTGTTTTGCTGTTGAATCAGCAAATTCAACACATTTTGCTTCTTCCATGACAATATTACAAACACTTGTGTCTTATCATTGCTAAATCTGTCCCTAGCAGGAAACCTGAGCTTCCCTTCTCTCTTTTTAAGTATAATGTAGTTGGAGGTATGACATACTGTAATGTTATTTGATTAGGTTGCATGACCAAAGTCCTCCACCTGTGCCCTCGCTCCACTTCCTACAACCTTTCTTCAATGTGCCTATCTAATTACGTACTAACAATCATTGACACCTCGTACTGTTGTTCTTCGTGGTTCTCTTAAAACCGCCGTCATCAAATTATCACATCTAGCTTCAGTAGCGTCAGGCCAGTGTTGATCTTTCCTGTTCTTGACAGGATCCTTGAAAAGGTTGTCTTTAAGCAGCTACCCGGCTATTTAATCTTAATCTAATCTCTGCGACAGACAATCTGGTTTTTGTGATATCCACAGCACAGAAACAACACAACACATTTGGTATCATAATTATGCCGATGACTCACAATTTAACATCTCATTGGTCTGTGTGGATTTGAGTTGACTGTGTGAGAGGATGTATGTAAACCTGTGGTTGTCCCCAAATTTCCTTCAGTTTAACAAATATACTTGTTGTCGGTGCAAGGGCACAGAAACAGGAAGTCGCTGCTTACTTAGATTCCCTGTCTCTCGGCGGTGCAGTGCAGCACACTAGATCAGACTACTGTACTACGCTCTTTTCCGGTTATCTATGGGGCGACTTCAGTTTCTTAAAAATGCTAGAAATACTGACCACATCATAACTGTTCTTAGATTACTATGCTGGCTTCCAGTAAGCATTCGGGTTGATTTTTAGACTCTGCTGCTGGTCTATAAAACAATAAACGGCATAGGCGCTTACAGGATATGAGCCAACTACCTCCCATGGGTCCTCTGGCCTCTTAGTTGTTTCAAAGGATTAAATCAAAAGCTGGCAAAGCCACGTTTAGTTATTATACTCCCAGTTGTATAAGCCTACACTAGTTGTCCCAACACTAACCAGAAAGCCGGCTACAAACCTTTCTCTTCTCTAAAGCCTTAGACTAGGTTTGTCCCTGTGTGTGTATTTTCTCCATGTGATATGTATTTTTATGGTGGGTTTACCCAACGGGTGTAAATGTCTTTTATGTGACGCACACTGAGTTCCCTTGTGTATGAAAGTACCTGTAAAGTTTGCCTTGACTTCGTACAGAGAGGTTTTCGTGACCTGCAGTTACAGGTGTTCAGGCAGGTTAATGTTTAACCCAACGGCATTGTCGGACGTAGGGCATGTTTGTTTCCAGCCCACTTGACAATTTCAACATTTTCCATTAAAAACACTCTTAAATCAAGGCTAATATCCACTGGTATCTGCTAAAGAGAAAGAAGGACGAGACAGGAACGTGCCTGGAAGAGGGAGGGAGGGAGGGAGGGAGGAAAAGGTGGGGAGAGAAGGGACACGGAGCACCTGGCGCCTTTCTTCTGTTCAACTGTCTTCTCTAGTGGTTTTGTGTGTGTGTGTGTGTGTGTGTGTGTGTGTGTGTGTGTGTGTGTGTGTGTGTGGAGAAGCATTTGTCTGTTGTGTAGGCTTTGGTAATAAAAGGCCCACTATCTTGGTGATGATAGGTGTGGTTTGGAATCAGCGAATAGGGTGACAATGCAGAGAGAGAGAGAGTGAGAGAGCGAGAGAGCGAGAGAGCGAGAGAGAGAGAGAGAGAGATATCTTATCATCCATCTCCAGACTAAGACTATACCAGATATGGTGGCTGGCGGAGCTCCTCCCCCGCCGCTTCCCCCATCATCACACATGAAGCGTTTAGAGGGCAAGGTGCAGCAGATCAGAAATGCTTGTGCTCGCCGGGCAACGAAGTATATTAGCATCCGAGCTGTGTAATACGATCCCCCCCCCCAGCCGGAAGATCCATATACGGTCAAAGGGATCTCTGAAGGTATGAACTTGAAAAGATGAATGCTTTTGTTGCGCGCTCACGCGGCAGGCCGGTCAAGTTGCAGGAGCGTAGGCCTGACAGGAAACACAACGCGGCTTTTTCTGTGATTCAGCCTCTCGGCGGTCGATCTAACATCCTGCAATTATGGTTTGCCACCAGCAACCTCTGAAGAATAATATCCCAAAGCAAATTTGCTCAAATCCGTCAAAGCCTTTTCTGCTATTTTGGACAAATATCACATTGTGTCATCGGTGCAGGTTTCTGCCCGTAAATGGTCTTTATATAACTGGTTAAAGAAGTCGCTAAGTGAGGGGAAACACTTTCCCCGACCCTTACTATCTGACTCTGCCAAAGGTAATAACAATGAGACATTGTATCCCGGGACACACACGCACACACACTTTTTACTGTACTTGTGAGGACCTTGCATGGACTATATACTGACCCCTAACCCTTTACAGTACACGCCAAATGTTAACCCTTACCCTAATCTTTTTGTCATTTTTGTGAAAAGTAGCAAGACATGAAAGACGGGGAGAGAGAGGAGAGATGACATGTGACAAAAGCTCCTGGGCAGGATTTGAAACCAGGATGTGGCGGCAACAATTCTAATCTTAACCCTAATTCCACATCCTACCAATGAACTAGCCCCGTTTAAAGAAGAAGAAGAGCCTTGTGAGGACCTCATGAGACTAGAAATACAAGCACCTGCCCTCCACACTGAGGCCTCTTATGGTTTTTTGCGGTAAAAAGAAGCTGACAGAGGCCTCACACCTTTTGGGTCACATGGTCACATTCACTACAGTTTTAATGACTGCACAGCGTGGTCATAGGCGACAGGGCAGCAGTCACCATGACAACAACACGTTTACAGGGGTTTCTCTCACATATATTACAATTATTGGGTCTGCAGCGACACGGGAACCAATTTCCGTGCTGCCTTTTGACCTCAATCCAAATTACAGTCCCTGCAGTAGGTGTGAAGATGCTATTTTCCGCCCCTTTGATTCCAAGTGCTGTGGTGGTGTGCACAAAGGTGAAACTGATAGGGTTCAATGCTTCTTTAATGCACCAACGATAAAAAGTGAGGGTATAAGACTTAATGCAAACTTACATGGACGCCATCTTAAATACCCATGATTCCCTGCACAGAAGGGTGGTGAAATACATAGAACATACAAAAAGAATATGACCCATATCTGAACACATATTTACAGTATTTTACGAGCGATGGTGTACTCCTGATAAGGTAACAGGACCATAAAGTCACAGGAAAAGCTACAAAGCCTCTATATGTCTAGACGGTGCAAGTATTCATTTACAGATAATACAGCTACCACGAGGAGTAGTTGTATTACTACAACCAGAAGGTACAGATATCAAATTCTTCATTGAGATCCCCCGGGGAGAATTTATGCCACTCCCTCTGCAAGGCACTAAAGTCACTATACTTCTCTGATCTACTCAAACAGGCAGGGAAACATTTTGGAGAGTTTTTTTTTTTTTTTTCACGCCACAGCAGCAACACGGTTTGCAATTGCACTTCTGTTCTTCAGAGGTCTGGTCCGGTCTTTTCATTCCAGCCTCCAGCAGACATACCTACACATTGCCAGACACGATAACTGGTACAAGGCCATTTTCAAGCTTACAATCTCCATGTTTTTGAAGGAAATTCCCCTCTACCCAGTTCCTGGGTCTAGTATTAACAATAGTGTTTGCTTGAGGTTGGTGCACAATAACACTAGGGCTGGCAAGCTGCCTGGGAGGCGGCAAACCACAGATAGTCTGATAGTCTGAGACCCAATTTTCCCACCTATACTCCTCGCTCGTTCTCCCTTTCCTCACCCTCTCCTGTACTTTCTTCTCTATCTGTCCTCGTCCCTCCCAGAGCCTGGCAAGAGATTACATAGACACACAATACACACACACAATTGTCAGAGAAATGTTGGACAGAATCTCACAGTCACCCTGACAAAAAAGAAATATAGCAATCTTATAATAAATGGTCTTTTCTTTAACACTAGAAAGGCCATGCTGCGGTGTTTTGAATTTTAGAACTGAAATATCTCAGTATGTCCCTGCATGACTTTTCCTAGACCCACTTTCTATACAAACCGGTGTCGTCAGATTTTCAAAATCAAGCCAGGAAATAAAAGTCATGATTGTAATTCCCTCCTTTAACTAACGGTGTGTTTGCCTTCTCTTTCTACTGTGCATTTCTAGTGTTAAAATATCATGCAGCTACAATGGGACACAAATTCCACCATGCTAAAATCATATAGTAATAATCTCACCATTGACTACCACAGCCACTCTGTAGGAATATTATGAGAATATTATTGTGCTAGCCTCACCCAGGCCTGTGCACCATTACAACCTTTCTATATTCATGTACAACAATAGTCTGAATGGGTAAAAAGAAAGCAACTCAATTTGCAGTGTGTTGTGACATCCAGAAACCACTTCCCAGTCGTACATCATCAATGGTTCAGCAATGTTACCTCAAGAGTATTCTTTCTCTGCTGTCTGGCCCACATGCAGACAGAGGAAGTGGTGAAGAACGGGTCGTTTAAAATCTGTCAGCCCTTACACCCTGGCAGACACGTACACACACACACACACACACACACACACACACGGAGGCCCTCCTTGCTGCATTATTAAAAGGTTGTTAAATGAACATCACGCACACAGACAATAAATCAAACACACACACACACACACACACACACACACAGGTCCTCATCTGCCAGGCTTTGTCACCATGGCGACCACTGGGTGCCCTGTTAGCAACCAGCTGGTGGACCCCTGATGTGATGCTGTGATAGGGATGACGTGTGTGTGTGTGTGTGTGTGTGTGAGAGAGAGAGAGAGAGAGAGAAACCAAGATGAAGAGAAACATCTCTTCTTTGAACTGATTATTCTTGACCACGGACACACAAACTGAAGAGGGGGGGGAGGGGAGGGGAAAGCGACAGACATAGTTAGGCACATTATCATATAGATTGATGTATTGATTGCCAATTTGCAATTCCCAATCAAAGTATTTACTCCCCAATTCACTTTTATTGTGATGGGAACTGTGTTGCCGCTCCAGACAACGCGCCATCTGTTTCCCCCATTCTGCCAGAGATGTGAGAACGTGTAGCGACAAGCTTGGCCGTCTGGCTGGCACAAAGACAGCGATGTGTTTGTCTCATTCAGCTACAAGATTACAGGCTTCCTACAGGGAAAAAAAAACAACCATCATTCCATACTGATTTACTCACTCTCTCTCTTTGCCCTCTACTTTCTTCTCTCACTTACTCAACTTCATCCTTTCGCCTCGCAGCCACACCTTTCATCAGATACCTGTCTCTTTCAGTTTGGAGAGTGCGGGCGATATCTAAAGGGGAAAATAACAGTATCTTGCTCTCGCATCCGTAAAGAAAGACATCTCTGGATCTGAGTTTATTCAAAAAAGGCATTGCCTGGAACCAATATGCCATGAAAAAATGGTGATCTAGTGGCAAAAGATACCGCCTTTCCATTACTGTTAAACATCCGCCCTGCTGATGTGTCCTTGAGCAAGACGCTGAATCCCTACCAGCTCCAGGGGTGCTGGTTCTGCAGCTGACCCTGACCTCTATGACCAACATATAAGAGATCCCCTGAATCCTTTCTCCTTCTATAATAAGCAGGGCTCCCACACATCACATCAAATTCAAGGACTTTTAATGATTGTTTGGTGAAATTCAAGGACTCAAAATTGGCACGTTTTGGGGTAAATTAGACTTCATTAATCATTGAGGCTTCATTTTTTTCTCATGTCAGGTCAAAAAATCCAGGTGAAATCATTTGTTTTCAAACCATTGCTATAGCAACGCAAATATCTTCCTCAGCATGTGAAGTGTTGATCCTAGGACAGAGGGAGGTCCAGGCAGCTGAGGCATACTGATGCTACATTTTAATAGACAAATCTGGTGCTTTCAAGGCCATCCATTCATTTTCAAAAACATTCAAGGACTTATTTTATTTTCAAACTTTCAAGGATTCTCAAGGCTCATGGGAACCCTGAATAAGCCCATTTCCTTCTCTGGTGTCCCATAAAGGAAAAGTCTAAGTATAGTACCGGAATTATCTAGTGGATTACAGGTGATCTGGTGGTTTACACAGCTAGTGTAAATAGCAATTGAGGTATTAGTAGACCTCTGTTACACAACAAGGAAAAGCCTTGCAGCTCATTATTTGAATGTTTTTGCTGTAGTTTATTCATCTCCCAGAGGGATAATTGTCTTTTCACACCAGAGTGAAAAGACAATTATCCCTCACCAGTGCAGGAAGGGGTGAGGTCTTGCTTAAGGATACTTTGGCAGGTCTGGCCACAGAGGGGATCAAACCTGGGCTCCTCTGACTGGGGAGTGACGCAGTAGACAGTATGTAGACCTTTCAGATAAAAAAGTTGATATATTTGATTACTGTTGTTCTGAAATATACTTTTGAGTAAGTTGAGTGTGTTCAGAAATGGACAAGGGGTCGAGGGATAGGAAGGTCTTGCATTTGATTGAATCAGGCGTTATCACTCAGCACCTTTAAGAATAACCTATTATGACGACTCCTTTTTCATAGACAGACTCCATTTGATTTAAAGAGTATTAAAGGTTGATTTTGCATTTTATTATGGTCAAGGGAGATAGCCCGTCCATAATCACAGTCTATGTTGATATAATTCTTGCATCAATGAATGAATGAACACAAAGAAATAGAGGTGTGTAAATGAAAATGAAAAAGAAATCAAATAAAGTACACAAGTAACACAAAGGGGTCAAGCTTGGTACATCTTGGTATCTGATTACCAAAAACTTAACTTGTGAAAATGGACACCCCTTTCCTTCAACTTCATAGGTAGTGTCCCATGGGCTCATACTGCCCACCACATATGTATACATGTGATCCATAGATGATTATTTATTAAGGGAAAATACAAAACAGATTGTTTACAGTATTTCAGCTGCAGAGAAACAAGGGATAGATGCTCACATTCTCAAAATGAAATCAGGAACTGCTGAATGGAAATGGTGTTGGGAACCGTGTCAGAATCTGCTTTATTTACAGAAATGTAACTTTCCATTTGACTACCATACTGTTACTATACTACAGTCTTTACTGTACAAACTACCAGAAAGCAGCAGCTGAAACAAACTGTAGATCTCTAACTTCCAACACAACAGGCCCCCCGCCAACCACCACAATAAAATACCTGGCACTTGTACCGGAGCGCCCTCTAGCTGCTTTCCTCTTCACTACATGTAACTCATGAAAAAGGTAAGGGAAAGCAAAGAAGACAGACTAGCTCAGACTGGAGCAATAAAACCGCCTGTTGAACATCACCATTAGGTTTCCAGCAGAGGTTGCTCCCGACCTTGCTATAATCATACCTAAACTTGTATCTGTTATGGGAGGATGAATACAAGTCGACACATGGTAATCTCATTGGAGGGAAATCAGAAATGTACTCCGGTTGTGCAGCATTGGTCGCTAGTCGTCCTGCAGGGGCCAGATCAGTGACTGTACGGAGGATAGACGCTAGCCGTCTAGCTGTTGTCGGCCTGCAGCATCTTCTCAATCTCTTGATCCCACTGGTCGTCTTTGTTGTCCGACTCGGTCACCACCTCATACTCCTGAAGCTCCTGCTGCAGCTCCTTTTCCCAGTCTGCTGTCTCCTCTGAATGGAGAAGGGAGAGAGGGGGAGTCAGAAAGAGAGAGGGATTGGGTGTGAAGTAATGAAGTTACCTTTGATTAGCCAAACTTGCAGGCCGCAGGATAAAATGACCGACACAACATATACAGATATCAGCCAGTTAGTGTCGTATACCCCCTACATGATGGATATGATGCAGGTTGATTACATATTTATTGTAGAATTGAAGCCATTAAACTGAATTGATTCTGCTTATTGTTATTATTGTTGTCATTATTATTATTATGGGTTTCAATGCAGTTTTAGTGTCCCATGATGCTCTTTCAGAGGCTTTTCCACCCTGCCAAAAATGTAACTCTGCGGGAAGCTTGTAACTTTCTCATTATTGGCACAAAATATCGTCTCTCAGCAGCTTGAATCCAAACGTAACTGCCTTCCAAAACCCATATTGGTCCCTAATAAGTAGAGTAAATATTTCCAACTGTGTCATGTGACTGGCGGAGAATCAAGAGGGAAACTCTAATATAGCTGACCATCAGGAGAGGGGGGGCTCTCCTTCTTATCCAGCACCAGCTGCTCCATCTCTTTTCTCAGGTCCTCCTGGTTGATGGCCATCGCGTCAAAAGCGTCGCTCACAAACTCTGACACGCCGGGGCTCGTCGACATCTCCTCCTCTTCCTCCTGGGGTGGCTGGGACAGAGAGACAGGCAGGACAGAAAAAGGCAATTCTTAAAATAGATAGTCCCTTTGGCAGTTCTGATTGGCTGAGGTTTGACTGAAGCCGTTGAGAAATACCCAATAAACACACAACGCAGAATTTTAAATATGACTCATTCTGGTACTCATGTGTCGCTTAGCTACTGTTGCTAGGCAGAAGATAACATCTAATTATTACTGATAAAATATGATTTCTTGTGTTCACTTCTGTTACGTTGTTATTACAACGGTGTGTCATCGGTTTATAAAAGCAAGAAACGACTCAAGGCAAAGATTTACAGTGATTTTTGGCTTTTTGCTTAAACAACCCATATTTACTGTCTGTGGTAATAGAGGGTGATGACAACAGAGGCAACAGCAACAGGATGGTCCCATGTGATAAAAATAATAATACTGAGGCTTCTCCTTGTCACTGCCCATCAGAACTGAAAGTGTGTATCACTGCTTTCAAAAGTGATTGCTTCATTTGTTCAACCTTTCACACATATTCACTCATACACACATCCATGGTGCTCCTCAGCCTCGGTGCTGCCAAGTAACACCAGCCATCATTCACTTCTGAAGCTGGAGATTTTGCAGCACATTAACCCACTAATTCAATACAGACACACATACTACTATAGCTGCCTGCTTGGCTACCTAAAGCACGTCCCCAGCCTAATTTATCCTGATCAAGATAGACCATTATTTAGAAATGTTTTCCACATATTTCTGCGCACGCAAACAGGAAAAAGCGTGCGATGTGATTAATGAGTATGTGATGCAGAGCTCATCAGTACAAATGGTCGGTGTACAGGCTCTTAAAGGATGAGATAAGAAGCCCCGCCTTACACTTCTCACCAATCACCAACATCCTTTATGGTTACATCCTGCCTCATTTTTCACCTGAAAGTTGTTCCTATGAAATGGATTAGAGTAAGGTGCTAAGTAAGCACACAGGAGCCTCTTGGAGCCTCTTGGAGAAACCTCAGAGTGGTTCAGACCAACAGTGCGTTTAGCGGCCAGCGGGCCCACGGCTCATGTAGTACAGGCAAGAATGAGGATGTCGATTTGACTGAGTGGATTCTGTGTTGGATGCCTCTTTTGGACTGCGTTCTGGAGCAGGAACAAGGAAAGGCCTGGCCTCTGGACAACAACAGTGGTACTGACACTACTGGGTTCAGACGCCCTGGCAGGACGCCCAGGCCAGGTTTCACCCCCCTTCAGACAGCACAATATTTCACCTAAGCCCTGGATAAAGGAACCCCAACCGGGAAGAATTTTGGTCCATTGGCGAAAGCTCTGGGAGAGTATAGCGGCCGTAAAACTTGAGTAATTGGCTGATTCAGTAATTAGTGGCCCACACCACAGTAAGGTGTTAAAATACTCACCCACTCCTCTCGTGGCCTCCTCTCCCCCTACGTAACTCAAACAGTTCAAGTTATGACTCAACATCATCCTCTGGTGTGAGTTTAGTGAACAGGTGGCTCATCCTCTTGTCCAAGAGTACAGTAGCTGTTCTGTTATACAGTTCAGTAACAGCAGTCATAGTGGTAATGAGAGCCTTGTCCATTGGTTCTATTTTTATTTTTTTGTCTTGACTTTCAGTTGATTTGCTGATTTGCATGCAATGCTCAGGTTCAGGCTGCCCACATTTGCAATGATTGGATATGTCTTAAGCAGTGGTAGCAGTTGGTCTTTATTAACACGAGGGACACTCGTTAACACTGCGAAGTAAATGGTAAATGGTCTGTACTTATATAGCGCTTTTTCTAGTCATTTCCGACCACTCAAAGCACTTTACACTACATTCACCCAATCACACACATTCATACACTGATGGCAAGGCGCTATCATGTAAGGTGCCAACCTGCACATCAGGGGAATCTAACCATTCATACACATTCATACACCGAAGGCGCAGCTGCAGGGGCAATTTGGTTCAGTGTCTTGCCCAAGGACACTTTGACATGCGGACTGGAGGAGCCTGGGATCGAACCACCGATCTTCCGATTAGCGGACGACCCGCTCTACCTCCTGAGCCACAGCCGCTCAGTGGCTAATGGCAAAATTCTTCCCGGTTGGGGTTCCTTTATCCAGGGCTTAGGTGAAATATTGTGCTGTCTGAAGGGGGGTGAAACCTGGCCTGGGCGTCCTGCCAGGGCGTCTGAACCCAGTAGTGTCAGTACCACTGTTGTTGTCCAGAGGCCAGGCCTTTCCTTGTTCCTGCTCCAGAACGCAGTCCAAAAGAGGCATCCAACACAGAATCCACTCAGTCAAATCGACATCCTCATTCTTGCCTGTACTACATGAGCCGTGGGCCCGCTGGCCGCTAAACTCACTGTTGGTCTGAACCACTCTGAGGTTTCTCCAAGAGGCTCCTGCCTGAAATACTGGAGAAGTAGGTCAGCTCTAATTGGGGGAACGAGGCGCACCTGTGCTGCGCTGCCAGGTGTCAAACATGTCAATTGAGAAGTACTGGCCTTCAGTGATCTCCCCCAGTGGCTGCCGGCCTCTTTATGACCTCTGTCCATGGTGATGAACATGTAGCGCCTTAGAGGAGAACCAACAGGGTACCGGGGCGCCACAATGCACACAACACACAAGATCTACAGTAGAGCACTCTTACCTTCTGCATGTCACTGATGGAAACCGGTGGGGTTTTTGGTCTGATGTTCTCTGCAAAAGAAATAATATAATTCATTAATTTTACATTTTTTGCTGACTAGGTGCAGCTGCTTGACTCTGTGATGGAAAATAATCTCAATCCCCAACAGGAGCACCAACAACTTGTCTACATGTGGCCATGGCAGCAATGCTACAGTACACAACCATACTGTGGAGCAGGGATGGTCAACCATGTGGATTACTTCCTCCCATCTGGTTGATGGTGTACTAACCCAACCAAATATCCTTCCTGAGAGGACAGAAGCCCTCCAAAAGGTTAGCAGTCTAACCATTTGCCAAATCTAAACTATTACCTAGGTTATATTATTAGCAATTTTGATATACATTGCCTCCATAAATTGGATTCCTGATCTAGATCACACCACAAAGGCAAATAAACAGTTAACTCTCTCAAAGGATATGGAGTTATGGAGTCAGTTGAGTTGTCTTTTTTCATCCAAGCTTCACATTATAAGGTAATGTGATGCTGTGTAACAAGCCCAACGCTGGTCGTAGCCCATACTGAAGTGAATAATTGGTGAAATGCCCCTTTTGAGCACCTCTGCAGTTGGTTAAGTGTGGAGGTCTAATCCATCATGATGAAATACGGACCTGTTAAGGCGACGTCCTCAGGTGAAACACTGGCCCCTCTGTCCTCGTCCTCCTTCTGCTGCTGCTGGGCTGCCAGCGCCGTGAGCTGAGCTGACTGCTTGATCAGAGACACCCGGTAGAAATAGTTCCTCCAGAAAACCTCCTCCTTCACACTGTGAAACACACATACAATACATTCCCTTGTGAATATAAGCCCCCACCCCCATCCCCCCCAAAAACAAAACACATTAGCACTAACAATACTAATGGCATGAGATAGAGGCTACCCATCATAATGACCATGGTTTCATTTGTTCAGACAGACAGACAGATAGAACCAGAGAAGGCTGTTGGTGGACTACTGACAGTTTGGGGACCAGGTCGAAGCGCATGCGGTTGAGCAGCTGGTCCTCCTCCAGCATCACTGTGGCCAGAGCATACATCTGCTCCATGTCGAAGTGGAACTGGACGCCAGCAGGGGGGTCACGCAGGAAGTTCCTCTTGTCCTACAATTGGACAACACAGCCTGGCTGCCTCAGTCTTTTTTCTTTTAAATGATGCATAACTAAAGAATTGTTATGGATGAAATGAACCAGCATAGTTACACAGAGGGTTATAGTACAGAAAAAGAAGGAAAACATTTCTAGATCCATTTAAAAGGTTTACACTACTTCATTACATGTAAGGGATGGTCTACCTGCACTTCGCTTCAAGGTCTTGAACTTCCCTGTTGGGGCTTATTTTACCAGCTCGCTGTACATTATCCCGCTTATTACACAGCTACTCATTCATTCTCGTTGGCCAAGTCACCATGTGATGCGTCGTCAGCTGGCAAACAAACTTCCAGGATATTTATCCGTCTTCTCTACTTGACGTTGTTTTGTTTTGTAATCATTATCGACTATTAGATATTACACCAAACGTGTCACGAAGGACACAACAACGCATATTGAGAAAGATTGGCCGCGATGTGATTAGATGTGAGTGGTGTTATGAGAAACACAACAAGCTGTTCAGAAATAACAGACCTCAGAATGCATTCGTTGGCCAATCACAGCTGAGTATTCAATGAAGCTGTGTAATAAATCACATTATCGTGTAGATGCCGACACATCTTTTATATTGCTTACAGCAGACAAAGCAAGGATCTGTTGTTGGATGGTCTCCTCCTCGTTGTAGCCGACCCAGGGAGGCACTGCTGCATCTAGACACAAACACCAGCGCACACAAGCTCAGTCACCTGATGCGCTTTAAAGGCCCAAAGCACACAGGAGCATTCGACATTGTTGTGCTTCAGACAGGTGTTTCATCACTGAATCAATAGGCTTATCTGTCAGGCACACACATACAGTACTGTGCAAAAGGCTTAGGCGCATTCACTCCGTGAAGCAAAGATGCTTTCAAAAACAATGAAATGAAAATAATAAACATTTCCAATATCAAAACATTTACTATAAGAGCAGTTATGTAAAACAATAATGCAGAAAACAAAAGAATAAACATCTAAGACCAAATTTAGATTTTTTTAAGAATCTAGGGTGCCTAAGACTTTTGCATAGTACCCCACACACACACACACACACACACACACACACACTATTATTGTGACTAAGATTATTGTTTTCCATCCCACCTGACTTTTTGGCCTTGTTTTCCTGGACAAACTTCTCCTGTTCCTTTTGGAAGTCTCCCAGAAAGGTCTGGAAGCAGGCAAATGTGCAAGTCAGCACACACAAACACAAAAAATCCTTTGCATGCCTATTCTTATCTATGTGCAGGCACCAGTGGGAGACAGCGAGGTCAAAGCCACAACATTACACGAAATACACAACATTACAGCTACAAACTGAGGCGAATGTGGCTGCCCATGTGGCTGCCCACCAGTGGGAGACAGCGAGGTCAAAGCCACAACATTACACGAAATACACAACATTACAGCTACAAACTGAGGCGATGTGGCTGCCCATGACCAGCCACATCGCCCATGACCTCAGTCATTCCAAATATTGGCCCTGGGGGTGTTTTGCAGGGGATATGCTGTAAAACTTGTCAAACATGCCTTGTCTATGATGCCGTCGATGTTTCCGTCTTCCACACTCTTCTTGATGGTCTGAGCGGTCTCTGCCACAGACTCGGATATCTTCTTGGTGGCATTGGAGGCAAAACTGAAGATGTAGTCTGTCAAAGGAGGAAGAGGAAGGGATGCTTCAGTCATCATTACGTTATTGGACCTTTCATCAAAACATTGCTGCAGCAGCATAGGAGGAATGTAACAGGAATATAATAGCAGTCACTGTACTGGCAGATCTTTCGTCAAAAAAAATTCTACAGTAGCATAGGAGAAATATAACAGAATGCAGTTTGGTCTGGTCACGTTAAATAAGTGACATACTACACATAGAGAAATACATATATGTGTATTTAAGATGGGCAACAGGGCTGTGCTGAACAGAACAACCAAAGCCTCAAACCATGGATAAGCATATTTGCTATCTAACGTTAAGCTAGCTCAAGTCCAACGGAGAACATAACTGTTTTATTACCACTCAGTCCTTTTCCCTGCTGGGAGTTCTCTTGGTTTACTGCTGGGTCTGCTTCCTGTTCAGCTGGTTGCTGTTTGTTTACTTCGTTTTGTGCTTGGACAACCTTTTCTTCTTGCTCCACAGCCAAGTTTTCCTTGTCATCCGACTTCTTTGTATATGTTGGGTTCTCCAAGCCCAGCCACGACCCAAAACCTTTCAACATTTTTGCCGAAATTAAATAATGTTGTAGTTTGGATGAAAAAAATAATAATCTGAGCTCTCTTGGTGCTTCTTGGGTTTGACGTAACCAGGAACTAAACCTACAGTATTTCTTCTTCTCTGATGTTTTTGAGTAAACCATACACTAAATGCGTCTTATTGCCACCTAGTGGTGAGTAGGCTATTATGCTGCCTTCCAGTGCTGCTCGTAGACTTCTACTTCGACTTAAGCGGTCGCAAATACTACAGTAGTCGCGCATTCAAGTGCTTTGGGTCAGAAATAATAACAAAATTGACTCTGTAACCACAGTAGTTTTTGGTGGCTGTTGTTTTACGTTAACAAACAAGCAGCTCCTTTGTGCTGCAGACGCAGAATGAAGAGGAGGAAAATGGGCATCAGACATATAATTGATGTTTTAATTATCAGTGAAAGGTTGTAGAACAACTTATGTAGACCTTTGCTACATCCACAATACAGCAATATATTCACACGCCAGCATGAAGCCATGTAAAGTGTGCTGAGTTGTTGCAAACTGCATTGTATTTTCAAGTAAAAACCATGTAACTGTAATTTTTCACAATTGATCGGAATGCAGCAATAATAATAATAAAACACCACTTTTGCCATCAGTTGTTGACATGGCTTCCATGTTCTCTCTTCATTTCAGCAACTTGGGAATCATAGCAAATTCCCCCTCTCCTAGTCGTATAAATGTACCAATTTATTGGGACGCTCAATTCAACTACAGCATTTCAAGCTCCTGAAGGCAGCATAAGGCTTCATCTGACGTAAAGATATCACTAGCAATATGGGACGTTATAAAAATTCACAACAATTTGTTGTGTCTAATATATCTACTTCGTCCTCTTCATATTATTATTGTTATCATTATTGTAATTATTATGTATAACCACGTCGTAAGACCAAAGCAACCAAACCACATGTGGTTTCCTAACTTTACCAGCGGGTGGCGACGATCTGCTCTGAATTGTTTTGCATGATCCCACAACCAAGCGAAGAGGAAGACAGCCGCAGACACATGACAGGCAGGTTGAGGTCAACGTTATCATTTGATTTCAATTCATTTTAAGAACCTAGCTAACCCTGGGCACACAGACGTCTTCAGTCTAATCATTAATTTCAGTTCTTTGTCCAGTGTCTGATCCGATAGGTGAGCAGTAAATGAATGGTAATGGTGCAATCCATTGTATCATTGTAAAAACCGACCTCCGACACGGAAAAGTGCAATAGAACAGTCATTCAAGTGGGAAATACCCAGTCGGAAACTCGGACAAGATCCTGGCCCGAGTTCACCGATATAAACACACCTGACGTCACAGCAATATAGCGGTGCACATCGTGAACAGTAAACAAATTTCCCTTCTGCATACATTTGTAATTCATATGTCGTTTTTGTTATGAAAATGAAACAACTTTGTAGTTTACATTTGTAACGCAATTCCGTTGATTTGTGCTCAATGTTACAAGATAGAAGTATTTACTAGCGTGTGGTACTAGCCTACTAACGTTAACGTTACTAGCTCACTGATATGCGCCGTTTCTCTAATGGCGCTGTAGTAGTTGATGTAGGTCCTCTTTAGATGCTTGTGAAATTCAGAGACTTGCCATGCAAACATGAGTTTGCTGCGGGTGTCCATGTTTTCCTGAACAGATGCACTGGAACACATTTAGATTGGAAGTTGGGAATACCGACTCGGAACTGTCGACTTCCGAGCTGCAATGGATTGCACCATTAGATCAGCATGACCGAGGCTAGCCAGGCCATTCCGTTGCATTGAGAAGAGGTCACGCCAAACCCCATTCAAAATATGTCAATTTAATGCTGCCTTGCCTATCGCCAAAAGTACATACCTGTTTGAATAGGACTTAAGGTGTTTTAGTAATTGGTAGTCTTATCGTAAATTCGGCATTTCATAATCCACTAAGCAGCGCTTTATCTCAATAAAATTTCAATTTGAAGTGCTGGTTCACACCGCCTGATACCGCCTTCCACGGTGTATTCTGGTGGAAGACAAAGGCGAGAGTAACAGACGAACCAAATATACACGTTGACATTGTATTTGCTGGTGCTGCTTGGTGTATGAATAAGGTCTTCAGTCATGTTATGTCAGTTATGTATCTGCCGATAAGCAAGGCAACATTAAACTGCCATGTTTTTGAACGGGTGACAAACATCAGTCGTTTGTTCTGTAGCCTGTTGTTTTGTCTGCCTGGCTACATATAGTAGTCAGGTTTTTTTTGTGCATTCAGCTGAATCTGTTTTGTCCTTGTTTTTTCCACGTGAAGAATGAAGACCCTGGTGGTGTTTGATTTTGACCACACTGTGGTTGATGGCAACAGTGACACTTGGGTGATAAGGTGAATAATAGATTAATTGGAAATACAGTTTATAAGGATGCCATACAAATATTACATCTAAACGTTAAGCCCCTTAAGGAATATTCTAGGACTATTACTGTTGAGTATATACTGTTGAGTACCAGACACACTGTAAATCCTGTATGGGACATAATAGTGATTGGTCATTATCGCCATCCATGTGGCCTGTTCATTACAGGCAACATCTCACTACGCCTATTACGTCTCCATGCATGTATTTTTCATTCATCGTGGTCCTGTTTGTTGTACCTGTTCCCAGGTGCCTCCCAGATCAGGCCCTTCCTGATTCACTGAAGAACTCCTACCGAAAAGGCCACTGGACTGAGTACATGGGCAGAGTGATGTCCTACATAGGTGAGAGCTCATGTCTGGAAGCCATTCATTCATTTTGAGATACCCTACTCTTTATTGTGTTTGCTAATCAGGAGTGATTTGGGGTTGGCTTATCACTTGGGCCATCTTTGGTACACTTTTCCATTGCTGAATGTGATGGACTTCATCTTTTTCAGAATTGCATTTTGCTTTGATGGATTCTGTTTTTATAAAGTTGAGCAACATATCCAGTCTCATCACCACTGGCTTGGCAGAAAAGTCTAATAATGATATTATTGAATTCAGACGAAGTATAATTTAAATTGTGGTTATCGTGACAACACTAATACCAGTCCTAGCAGTGATGTGTAAATTAACTTTTCACCACTCCCTCCCACAGAGCCGTCCTTCTGTCTTATGATGATTCACTTGCACTCCCTCTCATCTATACATCCTTTTGTCTGTCTGTCCATCCAGGAGACCAGGAGGTCAGTCCCGAGAGGGTCCGGCGGGTGATGGAGACCATCCCCTTCACAGCTGGAATGACAGAATTATTGACGTTCATATCGGAGCATAAAAGCACAATTGACTGCATAGTCATCTCTGATTCCAACACCGCATTCATCAACTGGATCCTCCGCGCCGCAGGAGTCCAGTCGGCCGTCGACCGGGTTTTCACCAACCCGGCTACATTCAACGAGCACGGCTGCATGGAGGTACGGTGCTACCACACTCATGACTGCGCCCGGTGCCCCGTCAACCTCTGTAAGAAAAAAGTCCTGGAGGTTTACCTGTCGGAGGAGTCGAAGGGAGGCGTGGAGTATCGGCAGATGTTCTACGTGGGAGACGGCGGGAATGATCTCTGCCCCACTTACTGTCTGAGAGGGCACGATGTTGTGATGCCCAGGAAGGGCTACATCCTGGAGAAACTGCTGGGCAAACTGGAAGGTCAAGAGGGCAACGCCTCTTTGAGAGCTAAAGTCATTGCCTGGAGCAATGGTACTGAGATTCTGGAGGAACTGAAAGCAAGTATGGCCGTCATAGCCAGGGCAGATGCTGTGATGTACAAAACTTGAGTCTCAGATGTAACGGAGATAAGGGAACCTGTACTGTAGGGGTGGGGGGGGTATTTTAAGAAGATGATATTTATAATTTTAAGCCAGCGTGTCCTCATTTTTACTAGGATTTACACTAACAGAAAGGTCACACAAAATGTACGAGTGGCTCCTTTTCCATGTTCAAAATGTTTGGGATACTTCTTATAAGGTAGGGCTTAGTTGGGATAGGCTGTTGATGTGCACGTTTAATCACCCACTCTTGAATCTCCCTGTATCCACGTACCCACCAATACACTGAATTTGACCCAGCAATAAAGATTTAGATTCTTTACTATATAATATGAGCTTTCCAGAACCTTCCCCTGCGACCAGACGTCTTCATAGTCCACGGACACCCAGCGTCTTGAATTGTGTCGACAACTTCCTTAAATGGGTCACTGTTGCACTCCAAACAACCAAGGATATTAACGTCTTTCATGATAGACACAATACATTTTCATCTTCAGAAGTTAGAGCACCAGGAATGACCAAGACCTACTGCCATGTTTGACTGACTGACTTTGTGGAGGTTCTCCATAGGTGAACAGTAATTGGTGGTGTGCTTGTTTAAATTGTACACCAGCGTCAGCCCTGATGGACGCGCAAGCAAATCCAGTGGGAGATGTAGCAGTGTATGTAATAGACCAAAAGTTTGCGTCCTCATTTAGAGGGGTTTTGGGGATGTTTTTCAGGATTCCCAAGGTGAACCGAAGAAGGCAACCTAAGCCAACAGGTTTATTTTTATAGCCCTTTATCACAAACATGCCTCAAAGGACTTTACAGGCCTAACTAGGTCAAGCTGATTTCATTTCATTTTATGACACAATTACGTGCCCAAGTAGTTTCAAAAGCTAAGCAGGGACAATCTATGAACACAGAAAGTAGAGAGAGGTTAGAAAGAAAGATGAAATTAAGATCAGGTGAAACTTTTTGGCGGCATATCGGATTAGGTTAATTGTTGGAGCAGTATATGATGTGCTGTCATCACCCCAAAACCTTGGTGAAGACCCCCCCCATCTGTCTTTGCTTTGCTCAGACAGGCAGACATCCTGTCAGGATGCAAAGTTAGTCTTTCCCAAGTTGGCGACATAACCAAACGTTGTAGTGCCTGGCATTAGCAATGGAGAGTAAATTAAGAGAAATCAATTAGTTACCTGTTAGGTAAGTGAACCCTACACATCACATTGTTTTTGTATGTGAAGGGGAACAAAGCTGTAAAAAAAAACTATCCCTGAATTGGCACAAGTGGATAGGGATTTGAATCAGGATTTGGAGAGGGATGTAGGCCAACAACTCTCAGAGCGAGCTCCAGCCTAAGATCTAACCAGGTATTATGGTCCAACACTCAGCGGGCTTTGTTTACCTTGTAGAAATCACTGTTCAGCGGGAAGGGAGCTTTAGATGAGGCATGCAGTGCTGCAGGAAGAAGCCTAGGTACATAGCTATCAGCCAAGGCTGTCACTGAACAGCGAGGCTGTGAAGCCAGGCCACACCTTGTGGAAGTTACGAGTTTACTCAGGGAGGTAGGGATTCCTTGTCAGCTTTGGTCAAGCCATAAAGGTCGGATTGAGAAATAGCGAGAGTCTCTGGCTGAAGAGAAAGCACCGGTGAGACCCCAAAGTATGGAACTCCATCTCATAACGAGCATAGTTTAATTTATTTATGTTATGATGTTAGCTATAATAGCAGATGTAGGTAATACAGTGCTGTGTCTTTACTGATTCACCATGTCTGGTTTCGGTGTCAGCTTCTAGACTCCCATTTTGCAACAATGTTCAACAATCACACAGGGAGAAATCCATCATAGAAGAGGAAGAGATACCAATTTCTCCACCGACAGTACCCTCAATAGACCACAATGCAATGCAGCCACAGATGTGTTTTGAGTAAGGGGTGTATAGTACCTGCAAACCCCTGCCCTTACCTCCCTCACCCCAGTGTATTAGCACGTGGGATTGTTATATAAGATCTGATGTTTTGGTAAATGACTGCGGGAAGAGTGGATGATGATGTGTGTGAGGGTTCCTCGTTAGACATCCTTGGTACTGTAACTAACAAATGAAGATTGGTCGATGTGTTAGAATGTAATTAATGAATCGAAATATTTCTCATCAGTCTAATACTGTACTGATAATACTGTACTGATGACAAATGTTCAATTTAGGAATAGTTAAAAACAATGTTAGTACAAGAAGGATGACTATTTTGTGTGATTACCTCCCTACCTGTAGGTAATCCTTGTTATGTGTAACAACTAAACCCTCAGTTCCTTTAGGACAAAAGTCTTGGCGGGGTTCATGGTAAATGGAAAAAGCTTGGTAACCCCCTTGATCTGTGACTCCCTACCCCCCTCTGTTCTTTAATAAAGCTGTATTGATTTAAAACAAAAAAACAGCCCTAGCCTAAAGGTCTCTTGGGTGAACCAGCCCTCCCCCTTCCAACACTACCCCTCTCCCCTCAGCCTCTAATCTCATTTCCAATTCTGTCGACAAGCAGTCTCGGTGACAGAGTGGAATGCATGCATGTGGTCGAGTTTATTTGCTGCTGGTTGGTTTTATTATCTGCGGTGCCTTAGTGGCCTAGGTTCAGGCCGGGATAAAGCACTGTATGAGATAATGTAGGACTGGACGGTGATCATTCAGCGCACTGAAGGACAGCGCAGACAGCTGCGTCAAGTCTGCCAGAGAGAACCAGACTGATACCGGAAATAGGCGCGTTTGCCTTCGACATAAAAGCGCAGAAAACTATTAAGTCTTGGGGTTCGACAGATCGTAGCAAAATACTCGGTGGGATTATTACATTGGAGAGAAATTACATGTATGTATGGCATCCTTCGTATGCGTAGATGACTATGAATATAGCAAGGGCGTCAATTGGCACATTTGATGGGTTGCTAGTTACCTCATCAAAATTGTAATCAGTAGGCCTAATGTAATCCAAGGATAAAAGAAAGTGAAAAAATATTTATTTCAGGTTTGCACACAAACCTACATTTTCTTTTGTGCCACATTCACAAGATGTAGAAAGCGTGCTATTATTGGCCTTATCTATCTTTAACTTTGAAAGTATTCCCAGAAATAATCGTCAGCTTTTAGGGGGAGAAAGTATTTTCATTCTGTTGGCCTACTAATTCTACTACTACTACCTAAATGTGTTCCTTTTCTCTCTCTCGCTCGGTTATATTATATGACTTTATAACGGTGCAATAAATACTTTTTAATTGAGTTAATTGCGAACAAGCGTTTTATTTTGAAAGTTGTGACCGGAAGTCTTGCTTTTTCTGGCGTATGTGACACTGGTTAGACCTGCTGTCAGCTGTACGTTGTTTTCTGTTTTAACAGGAGAGCGACGTCGCTAGATAAGAGGTCATGCCGGGATCTTAAAGAATAACACATACAGGGTGTCATTATTATTATGTTGTTAAGAGTCTGACAGGAAATATTTCATAGACCGGCCAGTGTAAATGTTGTTGAGATCCGTGGGAATTCACATCAAATCCTGTAGACCATGTTGATCAGGTATGTTTATGTTACGGCCATTGTCCATGTTATGTATTATGCTCCATCAATTGTAATTTTGTCTGATCAGTCCAAACTTTTCATATTTGACTTTTGTCCATTTTGCCACCCACTTATTAATTGAGATGATGAAATATCCAAAGTCCATCAGTTGCTTTACAAAAAAAATGCTGTTTACAGTGTCAAAATAAAAAAAAGCACTGATGTAATAATTGTATATCTAAAACAGTGTAGTGAGTTAGTAAGGTAGGTGCACACCAATGTCAGTGAACCTAGCTTTAGTATTTGTAACACATTTCTGATGTGATGGCCATTTGTGTTGTCAGAACAAGAGAATCATATGCAATGAAACCAGATCTATAGGAGAAATTCAACACCATAATTCAACACCGCAATTGATGCATGTCTGTGTATTATATCACCATAACACCATTTATTATGCATGAAGTGCTACATTTTTAAAGGACCAATCTTTGATTTCAACAGGAAACTGTCTCATTTGCACATCAAACTGAAACATGGGGCAAGTGAGGTCAGGGCAGCAACTTAGCTTCAATTCCCCTATTCTGACACATCAGAAATTACAGCATTTTTCCAAAACACATTTGAGGCAATGACAAAAGTTATCATTATATGACTTAGTAACACCTTCCGTTGCTTCACAATACCAGCATTCTGTCCAACTTCACATCCTACAAAACAAATGTAATAAACGCATTTATTAAATTATGTGTTAAAGTAATTTATTAAAGTAATTTAGAAGCACATTTAGACTTTTGTTAATGAAACTCATGTTTAACTTTTATGTGACTTGGCTTATTTGTTCAATTTTGTTCCTTTAAAGGAAAAATCCACTCTTACACTTGTATATCATCAGTGTTGTAATTTGCTTTTTTGGTGTACCCACTTTTCCTCAGCCTGCCTCATCTACTTCTACCTCAGTTAGTAATTTCCTTCCAGTATGATTGTTGACCGTTGGTGCAAAATGGGGAGGCTAGAAAGAAGCCCTTGCTCTTTGATTCTGAGGGACCGACACCAAAACCTGATGAGTTTTATGGTGGACTTTTCCTTCAACAATTATGACTCAGGCATGCTTTCAGGCATGAAGTGAAATTTTCTCCTCTCCCAGACAGACCAAAAACATATCCTCCAGAAGACCTGAGGAACTCTACACGTATGACTTCTGCGATGCGAGCCACTCTGAGGAGGTGCTGGGTGCCCTGCGGGCCTTCTACGCTGAAGGCCTGTTCACAGATATCACCCTGCAGTGCTCCTCCGGCCAGGTCCTCCGCTGCCACAAGGTGGCGCTCTGTGCACGCAGCTCGTACTTCAGAGTCATGTTCACCACAGACATGAGGGAGAGGACGAACAGCCTCGTCAGGTATGTATGTGGGTGTGAGAGGAAGAGCGAGAGGAGGGGGTCATCATGGACTGATTATGCCGCTTAAAGGTCCCAGGGCATTCACGTTCGATGCCCCCCAGCCCTCTCTAAGCGATCATCATTTAACCTTGTACATCATGCGGCAACCCCTTCAAATACCCACCCAGTCAGGTTTTCACCTTGTCTCGTTAGGCGAGCAATACTAGATATTGAAGATAATGTGCAGATTTGTATGCAAGGGTGAATACAAAGCATCAGGGGCAATGTCAGTAGAATATGGACTCATCACAAAATGATAACAGCTTAGACTGTATAAAGCCTCATACTGTAGCCCACTGCACCACAAGCACCTTGCTGGAGACACATGATCCAATTTATATGAACAACATATTGCAAATTTAATGGCCTAGTGATTAAAGAGACCGTCCTTCAACCGGGCGACCCGGCTTCAAACCCCATGTCGGCAAACATCTGCCACGCTGGTGGTGTCTTTTTAGAAATGCGCTGACTCCCAACCAGCTCCGGGGGTGCTGTTCTGCAGCTGACCCTGACCTCTGGCCTCTCCGTGGAAGCGGGTGAGGGGAAAAGGGAATTTCTCTACGGGGATCAATTAAGTATCACAAGAAATTACACACTAAAACATGAGCTAGCCAATCCTTTGGGGTTCTTGGTATTCCACAGCCTAGAAGCATGTAACCTGCATGTCCAGCTGGTAATCCATGCATGGGGGAATTACAGAGAGGGTTTTTTTGTGTGTTGAGAAAGGGCTGTGTGTCCTACATGGACCACTGTTCTCACCTACTGCTCTCTCTTCCTCCTCCCCTCCAGGCTGCCGGTAGTGGATGTGGAGGTGTTGTCCGCCTTGGTAGACTACATCTACTCCTCCAGACTCACCATCACGCCGCTGAACGTGGAGAGCCTATTGGAGGCTGCTGACCTGCTGCAGTTTGGAGCGGTGAAGAGGGCCTGCGAGGCCTTCCTGGTCCGTCTGCTGGATGCAGATAACTGCCTGGGCATGCTGGCCTTCGCCCAGCTCCACACATGTCTCGCCCTGGAGAAAGAGGCCCACAGGCTACTGGCTGGCAGGTCAGAGATCAGCTCTCCAGCCACCGCCTCCTCTTTTTAAGTAAAACTTTCTTTTTTGCAGTGTTGGGATCATAAAATTTAGAACTAAGACAAACTGAAAACATCTTCACCAACAATGTTATTATGGAAACACTTGAATGACACTCCTGAATTGAACATTTAAATCACATTGTTGTATCAGCAGTGCTTCTATGTATACATGTAATATGCTATAAGCCGTGTGTGCAAATGTTACTGTATTGTCCATAGAAGAGATGAAAGCAGCTGATCAATCAGAACCAGAGAGCTGAAATCACATTCAAATAAACCGATCATTCATTAGGTCTATTTGCCGTAAATGCAGCATGGGACTGTCTGTGTAACTTACTGGAAGATTAAACAAGATTTGTTTTGCCCCAGGTTTCAGGAAGTGATCAGAGAGGAGGAATTTCTAGAGCTGGATCCTGATAGGCTGGGCGCTGTCCTAGCAGCGGGGAACCCGGGGACTGGTTGCGGAGGCGGTGGTCAGGTGGATGGGTCACGACCCTCTCAGAACAGAGGTTCTCCCAGAGCTTCTCTCCTCCCTGCCCCTTGACATAAACCAAACACACCTCAGCGCCTCGCTGGAGCTGCACAGCGACTATCGGCTAAACGACATCATGTCGGTGTTCACCCTATCACCCGTGTTCAAACAGCCCTCCGGAAGGCTTAATAAGACAAGTCACAACTCCAAGTTGATGGTAATTGGGGGCTACCACTGGCACCCTTTGTCTGAGGTGCTCCGCTGGGACCCGCTGGGTGGGGTGTGGGAGCAGGGCGGTGTCATGCCAGATCACACCAAGGAGAGCTATGCAGTGGCTTTGCTGGGCTGTACCATCTATGTGAGCGGGGGGTACAGCACCGACACCACCGAGGTGTTGGACACTGTCTGGGAGTACAACAGCGATTCTGACCATTGGGCTCGAGGGCAGCCCATGCTAACTGCCAGGTACTTCGATAAAAAAATCCTCTTATTTTTTTTTTGTTCACAAGGTTATTAAGTTACAGCTCTTTTTGTGATAGGGTTAGCCTCTGGGTGTCCTGGCAATATGGAGTTATAAGCCTCTGAAGACATACAAGCTTCAAACCATTTCTGGAATACCAAGGCTGGAATTTATTCACTTTCAGCTTAGTATGTGTAAAAACTCTCTAAAATATCCAATAATAACAATGAATACCCCTGCAGGTACTACCACTGTTCAGTGGCCTGTTGTGGGTGTGTGTATGTTATAGGAGGCTATAGAGGAGGTTCGGCCATGGGACGGACAGAACGGTTTGATCCACTGAAGAGGAGATGGGTGGCTGTAGCTGACATGGTGGAAGGTGTGTAGTGCAGCACTCTTATACACACACATACACACACTTAGGTAATGACTACACATCATTTATAGTATATTACACTCATACGATTTCCCTTACTTCTGTATTTTCATTTCCAAAGTGCTCTTACTGTATATATTGTGTTGTTTTTTTTATATAAGAGCTCTTAATGTAATTATTGTAATTACTGTAATTCTTTAAATATTGTGGGTTTTTTTTAATTGTAAATACTGTGAACTGTTGCCCTTTTGCACATTCCCGTCGAGCATTGCCACTTTTTCATTTCACTACACACCCCGTGTGTGTATGTGACAAATAAAGTTCTTGCATCTTGAATCTTATCTTTCCGTTCCATATTGTTTATTAGATTAAATGTTAGACCTGAACAAAGCAATGCATCGACACTGTCCTGTCTGTCTTTTCAGGTGTAGGGAACGCCTCGGCAGCCGTGCTGGGCGACAACATCTATGTGGCGGGTGGTAATTATGGTTACAAGGGCAGCTGCAGCTACAACAAGATTCAGAGTTACAAGGTGGACGCTGATCAGTGGAGCATCCTAACCATCTGCCCCCACCCAGGTAGCCCCGACGCTAACTCACGCGTTATCCAGTTATTTGAAGTATTCCGATAACCTGGAAATCAAACCAGAGATAAAATCATACTGCTCCGCAAGCACTCCATACATCACGAGTGTTCTTGATCGTTGGCCCTGCTCACAATCACACACACACTCACTCATGTTATTAGCTGTTTCCATCCAACTGTCAAGTGAAATTTGAAATAGATGCACTTTAGCTGTGTTTTCATCAGATGGGTTGAACCAAATAAACAGGCTTCCTCTACGTAGTAAGTAGCCGCATCAGAAAACACATCCACAAGAAGTATTATTATCAGTATCAGTATCATACAACCACAATAGGAGCCGTGTACATGGGAGACACAGCACATACTATACAGCCTTGTTGAGAGGTCAAATATGTACTGGAAGTGATGAAGACATTATAAGCAAATTGTGATTGCATGACAATCACAACCAAAACATGATACATTTATGATCCAATCCATGATCCAATCCAATCCTGGGGGATAAAATGACTGGATGAAAAAAAAACTATTGGCACACACACCAAGAAACATGAAACTGGGTTTGGCAAGAAAAGCCTTCATCAAAGTAATCGCATTGGATTTCATTTTTATTTGGCTCCTTGTTGCATTGATAAAGCGCGCTTCTATCCCTCACACTGTCATTTTCTGATGTTTGTTTGTTGATTATATTGTAGGAAAAATGTATTTATGGCTCTGATGAGTTTATAATCTGCTTTTAATGCATCGCAATGAACTTCAAGTGAAGATACTTCAGAGGCAAACTGGCTGAAAATGTGATTTATTTGACAAAGGCATTACCATTGCTGTTTATTGCAGAACTGCTTTATCAACAAAAAAAACGCTTATCAACACCTTAAACGAGTGAAAATGATTTTGGTGATACTGAGGAAATTGTATTGAAATTCGCTGGATCCATTCAGCTTTTCTAATTCGATACATCCTAATTCGCTTCGAACGGAAACCCAGTTATTGCCATGCCATTGCTCTCTACAGAGTACGGGGCGTGCCTGGTGCCTTTGAACAGCAGCCTCTACCTGGTAGGGGGCCAGACCACGCTGGCTGAGCGCTACGACCCAGAGACAGAGGAGTGGATCCCCCTGGCCAACATGAAGGAGAGGAGGATGGAGTGCGGGGCGGTGGCCATGCTGGGCTGCGTCTACGTCACTGGGGGCTACTCCTGCTCTAAAGGGACCTACCTGCAGAGTGTGGAGAAGTACGACCCTCGCACAGATTCATGGGACATAGTCGGAGAGCTGCCGGAAGCGGCGCGTTTGCATGGCTGTGTCTGCATTTATTTCTAATGGGACGTGGTGCGGAGAGAGTCGAGCCATTAATACTGCATTAACATCCACCTCACGTTGGCCCCTCACCTTGGAATGAGTAAAAAAAAAGAAAAGATGTTTACAGAAAAGGCACTCTCTTTAAAGGGCAGAGATGTACAGCTGGGCGAGGTTTGCTTTCGTTTTAACATCAGGCCACCCTGGTGGCAGGCTGCCCACCTGCTCACCCGAGTCAGCAGCAAAAAAACAGGCCACAACAATAAAATATAATCTGACAAATCTGACGAGTAAGCACTCCACAATTCAATTCCCAAATGTACATTAGCAAAAGAAACATTCAAAGTTTTTTATCTCTTGTTAAGGTGCATTTTCCCCCCAAGAGCTGATAAGAAGGCTATGAATATATTCTATATAGATATACTGATGTTTCATTTGTGCGCAGAACTTGTAAATTAGGCATGAATCCTTAGAGTGGCTAAAATTAACTACATCCAGTGATAATTTACTGTCAGTGAGTGAAGACTTCTCCTCTTGCCATGATTAGGGGCGGTTTGTTTTGTAGTACCCCCTGCCACTGGCGAATGGGTTTTACTACGACAATATTTCTAGGATGTGGCGCTGCTCCGGAGGAAGAAATAATCTCATTGGCTGAGTTAAACCCCCGATGGGCAGAGCCAATACATCGCAGCTTTAGAGTACATGTTAGCAAACTTGAATTGCAAAGAAGGAAATCTGTTCAAAATAGGATTAAAAATTCATGATTTTAGAAGGTCAGCAGGCTAGCTAACTAGCAAACCTAGCCTACAGGTTAGTATGGCTAGTTTCAGTTAGTAGCAAGAGCACTAGGTTTCATAATATTAGCTAGCTCCTCTCCTACCCCTTGCCTTTTTCCACCAGGCTTCAGTCTAACATCAGTCTAAAATCTGTGGTTCTTTGGCTCCGCCCCTTGAGTCTTAACTCAACCAATGAGATTATGATTTCTGCCTTGAGAGGAGCTCTGCCTCTGTGAAATATTTGTAGAATTAAAAACCCAATCTGCCAATGTCCACCCATCATGTGAGGTTACTGGGTGCCCCTAAACAAGCGCAGCCAATGATCCCTTTTTAATTTGGAGTTTTTACCTCTTCAAAAAGGAGTGTGTGTGTGTGTGTGTGTGTGTGTGTGTGAGAGAGAGAGAGAGAGAATTAACATTGAGAAAGAAAGAGAGGGAGATAGAGATTAAAGCTACCCTGATAGACAATCCAAAAGATAGAGGGATCAGACCGAGAGATCCACAGTCAGAGAGGCAGTCTCTGGCCATCTGTGTTTTTCTACCTCACCCTTATCTGCAGTGCTGTATCACGGGGAATTGCCCTCTGTACTGTCAATGGCTGATCACCTCAGGAGAATGATACCATCTGAAGGAAATCAATACCACTGGAACTCCATTTCGTTTTTCATTTTCCTTCATTTTTGTAACTTATTTGTGCTTTATTGTGCATCATTGCTACACAGTATGAGCAAGTCAACAATGCTGCTAATGTCAATTATGATTTGAATTATTTTATTGCAGTATTTTTGTTCTTTGGGATTTTTTTTAATACCAGGGAAAAATGAGTTTTAGCAATTCTTTGGGGTGCAGTTTAATTTTTGAATGGCAGCAATCCAATTATTCATAAATTCATTCATTTATTTGAAAGATTAATGAGATGTAAAATCATTGATACACATTTCACTGTGGAGTTGGCTGTAAAATGAACATAAACTGGAGATTAGAGAGAGACGGTGTCTTCATCAGGCAAGTGAACAGTGAGAGGTGCTCGTTATGCACAGTGTTAGCCAATTTGATGGTTGATTGTAATAAAGCAAAGATTCCCTTTGTCATTTCTGTGAAACTCTTATTAGGTCTGCACAGAAACTCAGTCTGAAATAACATGACAAATGCTTACACATTTATACCAATTACTCTCAGGTCTACACTCTTTGTTCTCTTTGAAAATAATGCCCCAGATCTAAATCTCCTTGACCCATTTCGTCCATTTCACAATCTGTGCTCTGAAGACAGAGAACTAGGCTTGCAGACGTTCTCTCTCTTCACCAGTTTGGTGCCCTCTGCAGCACAATCTGGATGACAAAAAGTCAGAGCAGTAAGTGAAGCTTTCCAGGGGGTGGCAGTGTTGGTCTATCTTGGTTCTGTGAGTGGGCACGGTAAGAAACAAACCTTAAATCTATGGGAGGGAATATGAATAATAACGGTTTGTGCCACACACTCCTGTGATATTTTTTTCTCTAATGTTTTCAAACCCAACGCCTGACAAGCAAGGACATAAATAATCACACAATCAGGAGAGAGATTATGGACAGGAGAAGCTTTGTACATTATCTTTTGTGAAGGCCTGGTGCAATGTTCATCCTCCATCAAGGATGCAATGGAGGGTAAAGCCACCTCAGCTCAGTTGACCCACATTTTTATTTGCAGAATAGACTTGTCCTACCATTTTAAAGCTGGGGAACATGCGTGTGGAAATTGAATGTGTAACACTCACCCCTCAAAAACTATTGCCGAGGTGCCCTTGCCCTTAACCCCCAACTGCTCCAGTGGAGCTGCTCAGTGGCCAGGAGTGTAGGACTGTGGTTGTACTGGGCAGCTCCTGGGAGTGAATGTGTGGAACTGTCTGAATGTGAAGCAGGACGATGCTGGAACAGAACGTTTGCTCTGTCAGCTTTCAGTCACCTGGATAAATAAAGGTTACCAAAAAAAAAATCTTTATACATAGATTCACAGTACACATCATGCTATGTAGTATGTAACTACAAGCAGTATCAACCTGATGTTGAGATGTTAAGATAAGGTATTTTAAAGGGGCAATAAGTAAGAGGCAATCCATCTCCTATGCACAAGTAAACTTTTATACTTTGTTAAAGACAGGTATACTCAACAATGCCGAAGAATCTGTCAGGTGTCTGTCAGCCATCTTGGATTTTATTACAAAGGAAATGTTGGAGTATACCTGTCTTTAACAAAGTATAAACATTTATTTGTGCATAGGAGATGGAGCGTCACCCGCCGCCATGCAAGTAGACAAGTGAAGGATTACGGACATCTGTTTAGGTAAGTGAAATTCGACGTATTGGTTTCATTATCGGGCTCGTTGTCCTTCGTGCGGGAAAACGTCAATGGAGCAATACAGGACCCTATGGGACAGGACCCTATGGAAGAGGTAAACAGCCATATGATGAAAGACTCCCAAAGGGTCATGTATCAGGGCTAAAAATGGCCATGCTATATATGCAGAGGGTTGATAGGGTTGTTGATCAATACCAATGACTCAATGATTACTTTCTGTTCTCTGGTTTTCAAAACCCACTTTCCGGCCCTTACTCCCACCTTATCAATGGAGGGCGATGCAAAGAGTGGGTGACTGGTGTCGTAAGACATTTCAGCAACAATAAACAATACAACAATAAAAAGCCTCAAGCTAAAACAGCAAATGACAAAGCAGTACTTTGCAGCAGTATTCTGCAGCATAGTATTTTACTTCTTTACTAGACGTTTGTGTTGGATATCTGATCTCTTTAGCTAGCTTACTCATGTCTTTCGTTAAATGTGACTGTTTGTGTCAGTTACAGGCCACCGTAGCTCAAGGGGACAGGAAGGGTGGCGGGCTGTGCTGGAGATTTGTTTACGATGAAGTAAGTTCTAGCGATGTTGCAATTCCTACTGGTCGTCGATAGAGGTCGATGAAGGTCATAGATTACTAAAGGGTCCTTTAAGGTAAAAAAAAAAGGAACGGTCCATATCTTTCCTGCTTTCATCTTTCCTCTTGTCACAGCTCTGCCCAATTCCCCTATCCTCGTTGTTTTTTGCCCACTTAAAGCTGATAATGAAATATATGCACTGGGCGAAGCAGGCGATTAATCAGAGCAGATGTGTATCTAGGTGAGTGCCAGAGCAAGTCTCTGGAGCACGGCGGCCTGACGGCTCCGACTCCAGACTGGCTTTAGTGGGGAAACGGAGCCCTAGCCTCTCACCCATGGCTGTCATAGCCAAAGCATGTGCCAGCCAGCCTTATTACAATTAATTAGCCATTGCCGAAATGTTCTCGCACTTCAAAAGCCATCACGTCTCATCTCAGGCGACGAAAAGGCTGCTGGTGGGCTATTGTCATGTTTGCTGGCCTGATAAATCTGGGACGACAATTTACTGGCACGGCTTAAAGTCTTTTTCTCCCTAAAGAAAAAATCACGATAATGTTCCTATAATATTCCTACAGGGACATACTAGGAGAGAATAGGAGGAGGGTGTCCATGGTGCTCAATAGTGAGTTTACAGTAGCCTTGTCTTACTTGGTGGTATTTTGTCTCCTATGGTCACTATGTTATACCTATAATTTCCTATAAGGATTGATAGTGTGTCGGTGATACTCAATAGTGACTTCATAGTGACCTATCTCTTATTGTATTACTATAATATGTTCTTCCTAAGGGACATTTTACATACTTAATTGTTTTGCGGGAGATTTGTATATCTTAAATGTATTATTTGAATACTGTCGTTCCTCTTTGCAAGGGTTCAACCATTTAAAAGTAGTAGTCTGTTAATTCTCGACAAATTGCTCGCTTTGTGCGTAAACTATGCTGCTTCCTAGTGAGATGTCATTCAGTCCACCCTGCTCATCACACACACACACACACACACACACACACACACACACACACACACACACACACACCCAGGGTTTCCAAACTGGCAAGAGTAGATGTCATCATTTAATTGATTAGTATCATTGGAAATGGAAATGATCTTAAACTAGGAGGCTGCCATCTTCAAGTACTTGGTCCATTAAGTGAGACCTGATGTGCGTATACTCGAGATAGAACTTGACTGAAGTACTGTACATTGGTTGTTTAATGACATGTGCCGTGTTCACAGACATGTAAGCTTAAGTCATATGTCCTTGACTAAGAATTGCATTCAATCTTCAGTGTGCCATATCCCTGTTTAGGGTGATATGTCACTGTTGTTGACAATTTTTTATTTTTCAGCCTGCATATCTCCAAATGAGCTTATAAACACTTGTGCTCTAGCATTGGCAGCTTTTTCCAACTACGGGGAGTCCTGTAGTCACTCTGTAAACAGGCAAAATTACCTCTTGTAAAATGTTTTCCAGAGTCATCATGGCCATAGGATGTGTTGACAATACAATATTTTGAGATTATCTTTGAAGTTGAAAGCAAATAGGGGACTATGGATACCTGGGGCAGCCAGTATCAGTAGTTGAGGTATGTGTACTTAAAAGTAAAAATGCTCTACTAAAGTGAGATATTGCCTTAAAGTGTCTGGTATCTGAGATCATACACTATATACCCCAATAATGGAGTGGGCCTTCAGCTTGATGTCTAATTTTTTAGAAATGAAAAAAAAAACACACCAAACAACCCAAAATACATGAGAAACAAGATGAGGCCCAGATAATTTGCTACCCGAAAGGCCTGTGTCCTTATCTAAATGGAATCACATTGCTGATGTTTGTGAACAGCATATCTACCTAATAAGAAATACTGTGTGTGGCACAGATACAGCAAAACACCAGTTATGACATTGTTTATGCCAACAAAACTCCTTGGTTTACTTTACAGGGATGATGCAGTTGTGAAAGGAAAACTGACAGGTGTCAGTTAGCACTATTCCAAGGGCCCTGACTCACAGGGGTCTTCAAAGATATTGGTAAATATTGGTAAATTGGTAAACTTTTTCATTGAATTGTAAGTAATACAAATGTTTTAGTTAGAATATGTGTACCAAAAAACTAACAATTTATTTACTTTTTTCTTTACGTTTTTGACAAAAATAAACATCCAGACAATAACTGTATTTGCCCCAGTTACACGAAATGGTTTAGTCCTGCCCGCTCACGAACGGCACTTGCTAGTCAGGGAATTTAGAGTAAGAGTTGTGACAAACGAGTGTGGTATCATGTCTCCTCTTAGAACAAAAGCGGAGTCAGAGTTTCTAAAACGAAAAGAGAGAAAAGAAAGACAGGAGATAGGAACGAGAGGGCGACAGTGACCTAACACAATTTTCCACAAAGAAATGTGAGTTTATCAGTCCGTGAGTGGTGCAAATTAACCAGTTAGCTAACTCCTTTGACTGTGCAATGCTAGCCAGCTAGCAAACTTTCATATCCTCACATGAAAGAAAATCTAAAAAAATCTAATTTAGGCAACATTTAGTAAGCTATTTATACTAAATCAAATGTCCATGGTGCCCAGCAGATTGATCAGCTGCAGTACCCCTGTCACCCCAACCCCCACCCAATGAACCGGTCCCAACTGAAGAAGGAGGTGAGCAACACTGTTGAATGACAGTCAGTTACATTAAGACAACAAAAATTCATATGTTGGAAAAAGGCCATGCTCTCTTTTTCTTTATGGTTCAAATATTAAATGTAACTCTTAGTGAGCTATAGTTCCCCAGATCATGATGAGATCAGATAATCAGGTAGTGAGCTCCACGGCATGCATGTATGTAACACTACACAGTATTGTACATATTTCCACTGCCAACTCACTGCCAGTAAGACTCAAAAGAGAGATGTAGAGTCATGCTTTGAATGAGTCGCCTATTAGCGGCGTATGACCTGGGGTCCAATGTGATACCTTTTCATGGGTGACCCCAACTATATTGATAGCCATGACAGCTAGATTTTAGTTCATGAGTTCATCAGTTTGAACAGGTTGTGGTTTGTCAATGGGAAAAGGAAAACGGATCTTGTTTCTAGCCTTTGACTTGCCACAGGGTTATATCCCAAGGATGTGTTTTGAATTGCAAGCCTTGATTTGTTTTTTGATGCAAAGGAGACATTTGCCTTTTTTAGTTTTGCATTACCTGGACAGATTTGGGCCTATGAAAGAAACCACAAATGAATAGTCATAAATAGTTACTTGAATTTAGTACTGTTCAAGTTCAGCTCACGTCATTTATCATATTGTTAAGGCATGGCATTAAGTAAAGTAGTTGTGCTCATTTCTTTCTCTGCATTTTGTCCTTTTACTGTCTGCCTGTCTACTTCTTTCTGATATATACACACACACACACACAAGCTCTGGCCCCATATCTTAAAAATTGTGATGTGCTTGTCCTTTCTTTTTGCCTTTCTTTTTGTTTTCATCTATATTTGTGTCTTATTGTTGCCTGTAAAGCACTTTATGATGTACCTATTTGTAATGAAAAAGCCATGATGTTTGCAGCAAAAATTCTACCATTCTGGCATCAATATTCATAGATACTTAGGCACTCATACAGGATTTACCTGCACTACATTTCCCACTAAACTGCAATACTCCCTAAGTATGATAACAACGGTATAAGATTAGCCCTTCCTAAGCCTTAATGGCATCAAGACCTCTTTAGGCCTTGCTTATGTCCACACCACATTTACATCACAATACACTCCTTGGCATCAGCTAGTGAAGGAGAAACCTGCCCTCTCAGCATTGCACACAGTGTGTTTATTTTGTAAATATGCAGGACTTGAAATAAATTGAATAAGATAGTCACACACAACAATAGACTGGAAACTGGTGCACTTGTATTTAAAGGAATACACAGATTTCTTGGCAAATAATGTTAGTTTGTGTGTGCGCAATCAATTAAACAAAAGATAACTTCAAATGTTTCAACGTGGACAGACAAGACGGACAATACAGAAATCAGAAGTCACGATGAACAGTCGCAACTGCATACAATTAACGTTTCAAGTAAGGTCAAGGTAGGAAGTCCAGTTATGAAGTCCACTTTCAGCACAGCTTATAATATCATTCCATTTCCCAAAGTGTGGAAAGCAGCATGTTAGTTATCTGCATAGGGGTGGCGATAAATGTGATCTTAATAATGATCGCCCTATATCAAAACGGCCATGTCTGGCTAAAATTCTGAAATCCTCAGTAAATGAACGATTTCAGGCTTTTCTACCAGTAGTCTAAAATAATCTTTATCCTGTGAAACTGTTTTGTATTGTTATGCACATTATGTACAAATGGCTATTAAAACTGCAAAACACCTTCAGTGACCTGCAAACATATCTTAATGCTAAATGCTGGATATATATTCTGTTCTTCAGAGCTAAAAACATTGCAGTCACCACATTGCACATTAGATGTACTCCTATTGAGAGAGTCCCTCATTACAAATATTGGGGCATTTGGATTGATGACAAATTGTCCTTGAAACTACTTATAGATAACCTTGTCAAAAGGTTGCGGATAAAAGTTAGCTACATGTACAGAAATAAGACCTACTTTCCCATGCCTTGAAAGAAGAGGGTAATAGAGTCAACCTTTCTCTCAGTTCTGGATTATGGAAACATAATCTCCATATAATAGGCATGGGGCTACCTCCACTCTAAAACCCCTTGATACTGTCTACCACTGGGTGCTCAGATTTATAACAGGTGATAACTACACTACTCCTCATTGTATCTTGTATGGAAAAGTTGTCTGGCCATCTCTCTCTGTTAGAAGGGATCAGCACTAGTACTTTACAAAGCCCTTATCCAGAAATGTCCCCCTTATTTAGTGTCCTTAATTGACTGGAGAGTTGGAGCTTATTGTAGCTGCTTTCAGGGCTTGTTGCTGCTGCAGGTACCTCATGTGATACTGTGTCCAAAAACCTGGAATGATCTCCAGCACTCACTGAAACTAGATGCACTGATTAAAGTGAATATTTTTTAAATGATTGAATGAATTGTTTTTGATGTTTTTTCTAGATTTCTTCAGTCAGCTCTATTGAAAATGAGGCTCTGCCTCAATGTGACTCAGAGATGAAATAAAGGTTAAATAACAAATATACTCAGGGATTGAAATTAAAAGCTGACTCCCCATCTAACCTGGCCTCTAGGACTAGCCATGTTTGTGATCGAGTCAGGCACTTGCACAGTTTGAAGGGTAATAAAGATGTAAGGTAAAACGACAACTTGTTTAGGAGAGCTTTGCAAATAAAAGTAGGCACTGACAATCTCTTCTGACTGAGAGGGATGGCCAAGGCCACAATGGTGTGTGCGGACGTGGTGTAGAGGGAGCTGCATGCATATAGATAATGTCACCATGATCCAAAACAGACAAAAAGGTAGATGAACAATTTGCTTCCAGTTGACATGCGCTATTCTTATAGACAAAATGTAATTACATTTTCTGTTTTTCATTAATGTTAACTTTTTTTTTAGCTCTTCAACATGAGTTTTGAACAACAATCCAAATGCCAAGGTATTTATAATTTCAGTGGTCCATTTAAGGTGCTGGAGCAAGGTGAGTGTTGCTTCCTGGAAAACCGCTTTGTTTTAACGGCATTTATAACTAATTTGAGATCCACAAGCGCCATTTCTAAGGCTTGGAAGGCAGATTGGTGATTGGAAAATCAAGAATGTTTGCCAAACTTGAAAGCTTTCATGCAGGACGATATTTTTTTAGTAAGCTCAACACATGAGTCTCAGTCAAATTAAAATGTCAGTCAAATATACAGTGAGTATATTTGGCACTGGCATTCAAAATGCTAGACTGAAATCACCAATTGGCCACACTGACTACTCACAGGTACAAACACTAGTTGCTAAATTGTTCAATTACAAATCAGAGCAAAGGTCCAAAGGTGAGCTCTTCTGTTTTGGAGGTGAATGGATGGCAATATTGCAGAGAGTTAGAGAGGATGGTGAGGGTAAGAGGAGAAGGAAGAGGCAGACATCGGTTGAGATCTGGTATGTTCCATGCATGTGTGAAATTAGGAGGCTGGGTATTTTGTTAGTAGAAATGTATATTTACTGTATAGTATTTTCTCAGTTACCCTTTCACATCTGAGCAGGAGACTCGTGAACATGGTACTGGCAACCACTAGACTGAGGGAAATTCAAAGTGGAATCCTTGCAGACCATAACATGTTTCACAATACTGAAAGGGTGAGCTTGTCAACACTGGTGTATCCAATATCCTACAGCCAAACCCAACTGTGTTTGCTGAAATGCATACAGTATTTTGTTACTATATTTCTGTTTGTTGTATATTTGAGTAGGCTAGTAATATGATGATCTTTTACAACAGGCTACTGAACATACATAAGGTAGGTACAGTAAGTGTAACATGGAAAATAAAGAAGGTGTAGGCTACTGATCTGTAAAGGTATTTGTAGTAGTGAATACGACTATGAATAAATTGAGCATTTCAGTGTGCAATTGGTTCTTTGAAAGATTTATTCATTTGATGGTGTGTTTCATTTGAAAGCATTTTTCTTCAGCACTTAGGATTTCTGGTGACTAGTAGTTTTCTACCTACCTATGTTGAATGCACTTAATGTAAGTCGCTTTGGATAAAAGCGTCTGCTAAATGACTGTAATCTAATGTAATGAGACATAACATGGTTTTAAATGTAATGAATGATTTGTGGAATTTTGCATTTTGTGTGTTTTTCATGTGTTTGTAGTTCCAAATGGGGTCTAGTTTCAGGAAAACTGTAATATATGAAGTACCTAATAAGGTGTAGAGCCCCCGTTTGCCAGAACAGCTTCAGTCCTTCTTGCGATGCGTCATCCAAGTCCTGAGCTTTGTGTAATTAGTTATTGGACCTTTCTTCCTTTCTTCATACTGGTGTTCACAAAACCACTTTTGACTTTGTTTGGCAGTGTGTATGGGGACATCATCATCTTAGAATGTGGGAACAGTGTTTGCACCCTAGGGTTCCTCTTGGTCCAGTAGAATGGCCTCTTATTCCTTGGCTGTTATACAACCATCAGACCCAGTGCCAGCAGATAACCAATACCAATACAGATCCACCACCATGGTGAAGTGTTGGGAACAGGCACTGTGGGTTGATGGCATTTTGTGGTGTTCCTGTCGATGATGTTCAACTCACTGATACTTATTGTAAGTCGCTCTGGATAAAAGTGTCTGCTGAATTCCTGTAATGTAATGCAATTTAATGATGCAAGACTGTTCCCCTTATTACATGAAATGATTTAGCACTTTTTGTGACTGAAGCACCAGCAATCAGGCACTGACTATTTGTCCTCTTTGGAACTATGTTAGGTGCCTCATGTTGCTTTGAAAACTCACCTATAAAAATGATGATGGTCTTTTATAGCTTTTAAATCTGACATATACTGCTAATGTTGAATGTTGGATACCATCATATCAACCTAATATGACTTGCCTGTGTAGCTGTCAATTGTAAATGTGATTTAGTTTCTTCATAGTAACTCATTTTTCATGTGGTGTTTCGGTTATTTTGTCCACCCCTCTAATATCACAATGCATATTGGTATAATGAAATATGCTTGACTCTAACTAATTTCTTTTGACAAATGGACCTGCTGCCACCCATAAAGGGCACAAGCAAACAGATTTTGAGAATGCAGGTGCAAACATGGGAGCATGATCTGGTCTGACTTGAAAGTCTGCTGAGGCCATGCTGCATTTTTTCACCGCCCTGTTCGACCTTGACCATGAGGATGGTAATGATGGAATTTACATGACTCGAGATATTTGCGAGACTGATTTCCTTAAATGATGGAACAATACAAAGGTGTGTGTGTGTGTGTGCGCGAGGGGCGGGGCAGAAATTTAGGAAGATGTCATCCCTGGATGATGAGGATGAGATCTAATTGGTGGGCTTGAGGTAGCGACAGTCAGATGAGTGATGATAGGCCTGTGCAAGTGAATTTAATGCTGCATTCATTGGTAAACTGGTGAGACTGGTAACCAGGTAAGCCAAACAGAGAACATAGTAAATGGATCAAGTGAGATGTGGACACTGAACTTTAGAGCAGTGGTATAGCCAAGTCAAATCACTTGACATCAATTAAGTCTGGGGCATCATGTTGATGTGGACCAGATTCACCGGGCTCTGCTTCCTCATCCTCATCTTCATCATCAACGTCCCTACTCTGTATGTGGAGGCCGTTTACCTGCAGAGGGTGTTCTTTCATGTGCAAGGACCACTGACCTGGAGGGAGGCCCAGCACTTCTGCAGGGAGCATCATACCGACCTGGCCACTTTGAGATGGAATACGGACACACAAATATTCGTTAATAACTGTAAGACATTGTGTTGGATTGGTCTTCATAGAGATGAAGATGACCCTGATGTCTGGAAGTGGTCTGGAGGGAAGAAAACCATCTTTACTAACTGGAACCGGAAAAACCAACAACCTGACAACTATCAAGGAAATAAAAATTGTGCTGTAATGGCAAGCAAATTCTGGTTTGATAGGCCGTGTGATAAGCAATATGCATTCGTTTGTCATGAAGACGACCTGATCTTAGTGAAAGAGAACAAGACATGGGAGGAGGCTCTGGAACACTGCAGGACTCTTGACACCAACCTCAACCCACATTCAGACAACTCCAACTTCAGTCACATGTACGACCTCCCAAGCATAGACATTGAAGACAGACCCTACGCCAGGATGATGATACAAGAGGCGCAGACCGATGAGGTGTGGACAGGCCTTCGTTTCCTGGCGGGCAAGTGGCTATGGGTGAACGGGAAACCAATGAGGTTCAACGCCCCGCCTGCCTGCCCTGCCCACGGGATGAACTGTGGAACGACACCGAAGACATGGAGTCTTTGGGAAATCAAGAACTGTGAAGAGAGAAGGAACTTCTTATGCTCAAAAAGGCAGTAGAATATGCCTTTCTATTATTCTGTTATTCTATTCTATTATTCTATTATTATATAATTAGATTGTCAGTGCCATACATAGCAGTTACTGGATGTTAAAGTTAAAGGTGGTGAATTATAGCTTTGTAGTGGTCATTTACGGTCGTCAGTCGAGTGGTCAGTATATATTTGATATGTGTACTTTGCAGTGGTAATTGTTCTAATAATGCATACTATTCATTGTAATCAAGTACATATTCTTGATGGTAGGGTGCTGGTCACAGTAATAGCATGTGTGTTCCTATGTGGACTAGTTTCCTGACAACTCCTTAACATCACTGTTCTTTGTAGGCTTGTTACCACAATCTATATAGACTGACATACGTGTTTTTACGTGTTTTAAGTGTGAACACTTATTTCACATTGACATTACATGGATAAGACAATTTATGCTTTACAGTGTGCTTAAGAAAAAATCAGGTTGACATTTCACCCAGTTGCAGAACAAAGCCACTGAGGTGACATCTGAAATGAGAGATAGGCACACATTTTCCATCACTAGACTCAGCATGCCTCCGCAGTCCACAGTATGGACATTTTAACAAACAATTGTTAGATATTGCCAATCTAGCTTGAGGGATTAGTGGATCTAAATTTGGCATAATCACACCATAACTGGCCTTCAGACTACTTTACTGTGCATATATATATATATATATATGTTAGCTTAGAAAGTACAAAAATTACAACAGGTATTTGATAAGGTATGGTCCTTTGTTGTATTAGGTTTTGTTTATCTGCACCTTGGTTTGATAAAATACCTGGAATATCATAATTCATAAGAGTAAAATCACTATTAAATGATTTAATTCAGTCACACACTGCATACACTAGTACGGAGACATCTGGAATCAAGTGCAATTCGTCAGGTGGGTAACAATTAGTTGGGTGATACAGCTGCTGTGCCATAACTCATCAATGAATAAAATCACAGTGACTATTACACTATTTAGCTCAGACCTACAACACCACGATACCAGGCTGACTTACAAGCCACTTAATAGCCAGTTGTTGAGTGTGGTGTCATTCAAGCTGACTTCAAGCTGAATTGATTGCTGAAGCAGATTAGTGTGTCATGTGATAGACTTGCTTTAGTATTAAATACTCTTCGAGGCTGTGAAATTAGTCAAACAAATTGAAATCAAACAACTTTGGACTCACTCAAGCAACTATGAGGAGGGATGGGAAAAACAGGAATTTAAAACTGAGGGTGCATTCATTTTATCTGAGGGTGTCAGTCACCCTGGTGCACCGTTGAGGAACCAGGCCAAAGTAAAGGGAACTAACTTGAATAGACTTTTGTTCTCAACCCTTATCAAGTAGTTTTGCATATTGATCCATTTGAACTTGCCTTAAATATGTTCACATGCTGTAGTATCTGAATGGTTTATGATTACATATGGGAATGGGTATAGTACCTATACACAGCATTAACATAGTATTGGATTTTACTACCTAATCAATAGTTTGGTAGTAATTCATTTGATCCTTAGGAAAACAGGATCATATTTTTGGCTGCTGGCCTGGCTCTGCATACTGTCAGACTGCAGGAATTGTCCACAGTAGTTATGGAGGAAATCAGTCTGGGGCTGTCAAGGCAGTTACTAATGGATCTATGTATTACTCCTGTAATTAGCTATGACACTGAACATGTCAGCTGGATCAAGATTAAATGTATGACAAAAACCACACACTGAATGCATGCCAATAACTTCGGGACGGACATTTTGTCTTGGTCAGAGCTCAATGTCATTTTTCGTCTTTAGTTGAGATAATTGTAATAGAGCTGAGCAAGAGTTTTATTTCAGCATGTCTTGGATATGGACAATTGGAAATTGGACAGGGAGGGGCTTTATACGAAATGAACATCATTTCTGAGACACAAAGCATATTGGCCGCCTGTATTGATGTGCTAAACTTTATACTTGGAACATAATTTCCCATGGTGATATCATGTAGATAGAATAAAGCTGCCCCAGTTCGTATGATGGACTGTAAAGTTGGAAGCAGTTTCACGCTCCATGAAAGTGGTATTAGTCTGCACCTGACCTTGAATCATTTATTTTATAGAAGACCATCCTCCTTCATTATTGCAGATAATGAAAGTGATGTGCAAAAATACAGTGCACTGACTGTTACAATCCATAGAATACCCTCAGTGATCTTCATCTTTTGGGCGAAGACTGGCCAACAAGTATGAAACAGAAAATCTACCCTCCTGTGTTGTACAAAATGATCTCATAGAGCTTTCTGTTGTGAGGGAGCAAGTGTGTAAGTGATGCCCTAAATTGCCACACCCCTCAACCTTTCTGTCATTTTACAGGACAGGCTTAACTGGAAGGCTCTGTTTAACAGTGAAAGGCACACACAATCCTATTTGAAGCCTGCTCAGTGGATTTAGCCTTCTTTTTTTTCAGAAATTCAAATCACTCACACCACAGTGTCAGGACAAGGGGAGGTGGGAAGGGGAAGCTGGACTTAATATAAAACCCAAATCCCATTAGAGATGGACTGGAGGAAAATGAGGGGTTGGCACTGTGTCGCCTTAACAGACGATGTGAAGAGAGGACTCTTTGATGGGGGTCAGAGATGATGTCCCATATTGCGCACTTTTTTCCTTTTTTGTTTCCATATTTCCGCCCATCAAACCGAAAATCGCCAGAAGTGAAATGTATCATTACAGGATCTGTGTCCGCAGAGGAGCAAGGCTAGAAGGAGTAAGTGACTTATCTGCCACTGACGTAGGTCTTTGGGGTAATAAGGCATGCATGAGAAGCTGTTTCCCTCCTCTGAATGGGGTATCCATGTCGCCTGGTCCCTGTGTAGCCTGCAGACTCTCTGAAGTGGCCGACTCAGCTTGGCCTTCTTGTATAATTAGTCTCCTGAACCATGTAGGATGTGTTTCTAAATGGCTGACCTCTTCTTCTTTCATTTATACCTGTATCTCTCTCCCCCTCTCTCCTTCCCTTACTCTCTTAACCCCCCCAGCCCTCACCCAGCCACCCACCCACACATAGAAGCAGTGGTGGCCGTAAAACTGTCAAAATCTAAATGCTGCCTCTGAGACGTTCAGTGCATGAATGCCTTTGTTGCTGTTGACCTTCATGTGATAATGCTACACACAGAATTGTGGAGCATTGTTGTAGTGTATGCACTCCGTTTGTCATACAGAATTTATTTATTTGTATTGATTTTTTTTTAAACTTATGTTTAGCTTATGCTGTAATGTAGGATCATTTGCACCCAGCCACCGACCAAAATATGGAGGAGAGCTTATGCAATTGCTCCAACTCGCTGCTGCAGGAAGTAAATCCCCAAGGGAACTCCTCATAAGCATTTTCATTGTCCACGGCTACTCTACTAGTTTTGTTTAGTGTACCGGTGTGGATCGTTTCTGGTTTAACCATTGGGGTGAAGTGTACTTTACGATAATTATAACATAGAGTACACTTCAAAAACTATTCTCCAAAAAATGAAGGGTACAAACGTGTGTACCTATTTGTGTCACTGGCCAGAAAATTACATATCCCACGGAGCAATGCGGCGAGGTCAAGACCAATGAAATAACTTGGCCGTTGCAAAAGCTGCATCAAACAAGCTAGCTGGTTCCAACTTAGCTGCACAACAGTTCAATGCTCTGCATACTCCTCATTTCATCCTTAAAAAACACATTAGGCCAAAGTAAAGTAAAGTAAGTAAAGTAATAAGTGAAGCCATGGCTGCTGACAAATTTAGCCAAGGTTATAATGTAGTTGTGCACGCTCACTGTGCTACTGATATAAGCATGCTATGCGATAACACCTTATTTGTAGTTGGTTAGACATTGCCAATTGATAAAATACAATAAGTAAAATATGTAAAGTAGAGTTTAAATAGAGTAGAGTTAAGTAGATTTGATTTTCATCAAAAGATAACTTTGTGATTCAACCAAGAATCTGGAAATTGATGGTAAGACAAAATTCCTTCTATTAGCTGTGATGAGTGTGGAAAGAAATGTCTATTAGAAGTTTGAATGAGGAATTTATTTCCGTCACCAGTCTGACATCAGACTCCTGAAGTCTATACTGAGGTAAATGTGTTATCCTTCAGTTCAAGTCAATTTTATTTATATAGCACAGTTCACACACAATGGCAATTCAAAGTGCTTTACATAGATAAGAACAGAAAGCTAAAAGATATAAAAGAAAAAGATTATTAGCTAAAGCGATAATGAAGTAAAAGTGCAGTGCTTTTTAATGTGGATTTTAAACTGGCTAACGTTATTTTTAAGATTTTCTGGAAGCTGGTTCCACCTGTGTGTTGCATAAAAACTGAATGCCGCTTCGCAACACAATTTAACACGGGGAATACCGAGCTTGTGACCATGGGGTAACTGGTTCAGATCCCCAGACTGTCAGGGAAAAACCTTAGCATGGGAAATGAATGAGTCACACACTGTCCTCCATCAGCAACTACCACTGAGGTGCCCTTGCGCAAAAGCCCTTTAACCCCCAACCTCTCTGGGGGAGCTGCTCACTGGCCAACTGTAGAAGACTTCTCTGTACTTTGCAGCTCACAGGTGTGGGTGTGTGTATGAGTGTGATACAGAGGCATCACTAAAAAAGTGTGTTAAGTCAGCCTTGGATAAATGAAGCTTAGAAATCAACTGAGGAATGTTACTGAGTATTATTTTTATAATCAAGTCCACCAGAAAGGTAGAGCTCAGTGTAATACTCATTCACTGTCCTAGATTAGTGAAAGGGCACCCCTCCCATAGCCACTTTCCCTCCATGCTCTAGTATGACTGAGATTTTTCATAAGTTGAGGGAAAATGAAGAAATTAATGGCTGTGGCAGGGGAGGGAGGGAAGGCAGACTGGCTTTGCTTGCTGCCTTGTTAAAGGAAAGAATAATTAGAGCAACAATGCACAGTAATACATCAAACCCTCATGTCAGTTTTGACTCTGCGTGGGGAATGATTAACAAGCCAGAAGAGCTGTCTTGCAGTCAGAAATGGCCAGTGGGCAAACAATAGAAGGACTTTACTTGGCTTCAATTTACTTTAGAGTAATAATATGCAACATTTTTATAAATATAAAATATATATATAAATATACTGCCGATTGATTTAATGCCACCTGTAGCCAGTTCATGAACCCTTTAACATTTGTTGTTCTAAACGAAACCCATTGTTCTTTCCCAAGAAAAAATCCTGTGGCACACAGTAAGTGACGCATTTTATGTTTCCTGCAGTAGCAACACCAGTTTGTTTGAAATAATTTGAAGAAGAACTTGGTAGTTAGAATGAGCAGCGATAGCCACCATGGCTGAACAGACAAAGAAAAGAGCGCCACCTACAGAAACTCAAACCTCGTCAACAGAAAATCCGAGGAGAAAGCCGTAACAGTACAAGACACACTGTTTGATTGACACCAGCAATGACCGCTTAGCACTGAAAATGTCGGCAAAATAAAACATGGATCTTGCAGATTAGCACTTGAAAATATCTCCATATGTTATTGTTAATGCCAATGTAACAGCTGTCATGCTAGCAAGGACTATATCTTCAGGATAGATTGTGGCTTCCTCTCAAAGTCTCTCAAGTCTTTGGCTGAATCTCAATTCACCCCTTGGCCCTACCCCTTAGCCCTTCCCCTCTGTTTTGCGCGTTCATGTGAAGGGGTAGGGGTGTCCCAATTCTCTTGGGATCGAGGGGTAGGGTGCCAAGTGCGAGGGCTACATGGCCCTCCAAACGGAGATTTTTCAGGGGCACACTACAAACCGAGGGCTAGGAGAAATCTCCCAGAATGACCTGCGAATCAGCTGGAAGATCATGGCGACCGCTACACTACCATCAAAGTGAACCACAAATGTAGTATTTTCTTCGTTAATAAAGATTTAAAAAATATTCTAACCGTGGTATTATCTTAGTTTAATGTCGTTTCAATGTATTATAGACCTTTTCTTTATAACAAGCATAACAAAAAATCACTAGTATGCTGATGTCTCTACTTCGCTAGTTAGTTACGTTACAACATTGTTTTAGGCTGATTTGTGCATGACAGTCCTGCATTTTGACATATTTCCATGTTGCATTTTCCCCCCTTTGATGGCATATGACGAAATATAACTGAAGTTCAGCAGCGAAGTTGCTGCACTTGTTACGGCTCCTCTAATATCAGTGCAGACTGGCAGGGTAACGTTAGGAGCACGACTTGCTAGACTACAGAGCACCGCTAACGCTATTCTGTCATGAAGTGGACTGGTAATGAAGCAGTGGTCTTTTTTATTTGATGACTTGTTTGATCGATTGGTAGCGTGAAAAGTATAAATTGTGAACGAATCGCGAGCGTCCATGCTTTTCTATCTCCATCAGATGAACGGCAAATGTCACTGTGATAATACCATTATTGCCATAGTAATCTCCGATAACAAACTCGTTCCCGTCTGTTTATGTAAACGTCATCGATGACGTATCAGGGTCTTGAAGGGTTGTCCCATTTCTTAGGGAGAGATTTCTACCACTACCCCTTGTGACTCTGTTCTGAGGGCCAAGCCGAAGGGCCAAGCCGAAGCCGTAGGGGTGAAAATGAGAAATGGGATTCGGCCTTTACCTTGAATTGCTACCCTCTCTTGAGCGAACCAACCTTGTTCCTGCCCATAGCAGACTGCAGTGCTACGAACAAGCTCAAAACACTTTTTTTTTACTAAAACTGTGAATTTAGCTGGTCTCTTCCATTCTTTTGTATGTAATGTAGACAGGGTAACAAGAGGATAAAATCAATTATAATAACCATTGAAAGATATTTTGCTGTCTACAATAGATCAATGATAATGATAAATAATGATATTTATTTATTATGACATTACATATGTCATATTTAATACATGAATAATGCAGTGACAAATTTGCTCAAAATTAATTCATGAAATCCCATTTCTTATATTTATGATGCATCCATTCAATTTATCTATCTTCACTCATAATCATAACTCCACCACAACACGATCCATCCATTTACAGTACATATTGCATTTATCCCAGGAGTTGCCACAAGTGGTAAATGTTCCCTCAGCTGGACTTATATAATGTATTTAAAGCACGAAATCCTATATTACTTCTTTAATTAATTCCATAAATCATTATTAATAACCTTTAAAGCCCCCCATCTGCATGGCCGTAATCACCATAGTCAATCTTTGGTGTCAGCTTTGATTGCAATCCATGTCCTTCTCTAATTGACCTTGTCCAGTGAGGGAAGAGCAGACAATATTGCTTTTTCCCAGTGGTACCCCACTCATTTCTACTCCAAATGAAGACTGCTCCCAGTTTGTTCAGCAGATTGAATTCCATCACTTTATCCTTTATATGGCTGACGTGGAGACTACTTCAATTTAAAGTTATTGAATGTGCAAAATCTGCACCATCATCCAATAAAAACAGATGAAGAATTTGTAATTTTAACACTTACAAGAGAAAATGTATTTGTATTAGTGTGAATGTCTTCAATCTAGCCGAATCAGTGAGACAGAGTACGAAGTACAAACCAACTGATTTTTCAACTGTGACTGACTGACTCAGCATCCATTCCAAATAGTGAGGAAGGTCAATTTCCTTCAAGGCTCATATAATCCAAATACAGATTGAGACCAAGTTTATACAGTCTTACAAAATTTGAAACGAGCGTGAACTCTGACTCTGAAACGCAGATTACATGTTGTGAACACGAATAATGTGAAGATCACGTTCCTCCACCACAAACTAGAGTATGCGACAATAGCATTGGCACCATAAAGAAAGGCAACACTGAGTCTACACTTTTTGCCCTCCGTGATGCCGTATGTTGTCAAAAACATAAGCTAAGCTAAACAAAACAACGACTCAGAAGTGATGTCATAATGCACACACTCACCCATGTATGCACGCAGTGCACACACACGGACACACACACATCAGTGAGGTGATTTATTTTAAGACTCCTAGACTCTAAGAATGCCATTTAGTAAAGATGGCAGTAGGTAATAAATCCTCATCAAGTCTGGTACATCCTGTTAGCTTCTTCTCCCCTAGTGACAGCTTTTTAATAAGCTGCGTGTGGTCCTGTATGTGTACTTGACATTTACTAGCTGACGTACCCCTCCCTGTCCGTCAGCGCACATTATACATATTCTACCAGAACCCCAGCAAAGCATTAGAATGTATAACCATGTCATTCGCACTTTTTCAGGTCTAGGGGAATGGAGCTAGCCTGTTTGTTGCCGTAATTGATTTCTTTTCAGCTGCGCAAATGAGTTTCTTATTTCTTTGGAAGTTATTTATATGGAAATGGTGTGATGTTGTGGCTACATTAGTCGAGTTATTCTAACCTCCCTCTAAAGTCACTACCTCCTGGGGAAACTCCCTTTGTTGCCATTTGCTGTTTTGCTGATTCTGTCAGCAAAAATTAATTGGTGTCCATTTTAACTCCCCTCGAGCCTTCATTTCTATGAGCAGAGAGATACCCGGGCCCAATTAGGTGGTGTAAATAACATTTGCTCTATAATTGCTTCAATAAAGATTTATCGCCTCCTCTTCATTGTCCTTATGTTAAGGCATGGCGAGGCTAGCCAGAGGAGACTGAGGCATGGCAAAGTTATCTGCCAGACTGGCAGAGAAAGCCACTGATTATAGTGCTGACTATTCAGACTGTGTCAGGGTATATTATTCATGCCTAGATGTCAAAGGAAGATTACATGAAATTAGGTATTGTGCATGTTGCCTGGGGTTGGATGGAGAAATCTAAAAAAAAAATTAAAAAAAATCATAACACTAATTTTCATTATCTTTACTGATGCATCTTCTTTTAATATGGTTAAGTAACACTCAAACAATTCACAGTTGCTCTGAAAAAGAATGGGACCAGGTATAGACAAATGGCTTTGCAAGCAACCTCACAAGTGTCAACTGACTTCTACGATAATCTGCAATGGTCTTTTAAATCAGAAATCTGCATGCATTCAATTAAAGCTGCATTAGACAAGATTCGTATGTAAAAACCCTCCCGTATTATCAGTGTAAATCAGTGGGGCTACAACAGAGAAGAGTGTCACATTTAATTGAGACCCCCTAGATACACCCAATTTGCCCAAATTAATTTCCGGTGTCAGGTATGGTCACTGGCAGGAAACAAATCGAAACGAGACAGTGAGTCAGTGCTGCCCAGAGAGGCTGAACCTCTTCACCATCTCCACCCCCACCAGACACTGAGAAGAAGACATTTAGGGCTGAGGGATATGCAGTTGTCATTATTTTTTATATTGCGTGAATTCTGGGTAATGCAGTTCTTCGAACAGTTATCTCCTACTGCCACTTGGCCAAAGTGTGAAGTTGCTGAGTGCAGTAAATAAAAATTAGGAGAAGCTAGAAAGCTAGGACGATGGCCACCTGCACTACAATATGGTTGTGGAATCGTGGCTATAAGCATACCATGTGAATGTGTATGGTGGTGTCATGCACAGACATCATATCTAAATTTTTTGTTTTGTGACTGCTTACATTGATTCCTGAATGTAGACATTGTTTCACGACCCTGGGACCAACCCATTGTTACTTCATTAAAATATTTTTTTTGGTGATACAAGGTTTATGCAGGACACTGCTGATATGATTAGTGAGGGGGAACTAGGCTGGCAAAAAAGATCTGTTGTTCATCAGGGACCTTGGAAACATTGGTTTGCCACCATTACTAAGAGCTATTGCTTGCCTATTCATCCGTTTCCCATGTACGATCCAAATAAACATGGCAGTCTGGTGTGCCAGGTGGATCTGGGGCTCACCACCTCCTCTCCTCTGTTCCTTTTCCTGTATTAATAGCTCCTCAGGAGAGCCAGAGAGGTCTGTATGTCAGGTTTTATCTCCAGAGAAGAACAGGGGGAAAACTAAATGAAGCCTGAACTTGAGAACAGGCCTACCTAGGCTTCTCAAGGGGATGCTCGGAGCACATTAAAGGAAACATCAGTAATGTGCAAAACAAATGGAGGGACGTGAAAACCCCAAAAGACTTTCCCCCACCAGCTATGTTGAGCTGCTGCCATAAATCTCAGGACCCCTGTGCACACTGTTGTATCCAGACTGGGGAGAGAAACGGGGACTAAGCAGAGCCAGGTTTCTTCGGCATGGAAACAGTGTAACTGTCAGAAGGAGGCTTTTCATTTCAGCGCTTAGCTCTGAATGTGGGCTGCTTGTTGTCTCTTTGCCAAAGGCTTTTCAGACTTGATGTACTGAACAGTTAGTTGAAAAGTTGGAGCAATTATCCAGCGTTGCTGTCCGGAGAGTATTTCTCCTGCCTTCAATGACAGTGTGTTTGTAACTACATGATTTGGATAAAGACTAATGGAGTGTGAGTAAAGCACAGGAGCGATGGGATTATACTAATAAAGACGTATTATGGCTGAGAACAAAAGGCCTTGGCAAGGTATCCGACCACTGGGGCTTGTGGGTTGCTGCAGTGTAGGGGAGGTGGGTGGTACGCAGTGAGCTGTACATTTTCCCTGAAGAAATGTAGGAATGCTTTAGAGTGATATTGCAGATTATATAGTATTCTGATCACTCTGAGTGACAAAAAGGCAATTCATGATGAATTAAACGTTTGCAGTAAGATCCATTCTCTGTTTCAACACTGATTTTTATAAAGCACAAGATTTAGCACTATAAGCTTAAAATGCCCCCAAATCTATGATAATCAGCTGTATAAAGAGTCCCTACCTATCATTGCACAATTTCAGGTGAATTAGTGCATTTCAGAACAACTTGCCAGGAATTTATTGTAACAAACAAACAGGCAGACAGACCTTGGTTAAAAGGGGAAGCTGTCATCTCAGCTTATCCCTGCCAGAAACCAGTGACAAAAATTCCTAGAGATCTCAATTAAATACCCTTTGAATACCCAAATCATTGGCAGTTAAAATGTCGCATGCCATTTATCAACACAGTAAAGGTAGAGGAGCAGTTTGCAGATTGGGTATGAATTACCATTCTCCTCCTTCCCTTCTAGCCGTTGCCCATGCCGACTGGTCAGAGTAGCTTGCCTGGCCTCATTTGCTGGTTAATTGCATTTTATAGTTGAGCTAAAGACCTGTCATCTGTTTCTGCGGTTTCATTTATCTTACAAATAACCTAGAAAGGGTGGGTTAAAGTACCTGTGCAGGCCAAATAAGCTCTTTGAGTGAATTTCTCACATACCTTTTATTGCAGGTAGTTTTTTCTCACCCTATTTCATGCCCATTTTAAGAAGGAATTACATTTGGTGAATTAATACCATTTAAAATATGGAGGGAAATTAAATATAAACAAAGGCATCTCAAGATTTGTGATTTCTGGCACTGAACAGAAACAAAAATCATTACTGCAGAAACTGTAAATTCATTAACATTTGTAAAACATAGTGTTGAAGGTAACCCACCTTAAAAACATGCACAATATCAAAATATCTGCTTCTGCTGCTCATAAAATTGTGTTGCCTTTTTTTCTTCAAGGTAGTGTATATTCCCACTGCGAACGCTGTCCCTATTCCTTGTAATTATGCAAATGACACATTAATGAGGTGTAATTGTGAATTCATAAAACAGCGGGGATAAACTGTATGAAGATGCCGCGTCTTAATAAGGGGAGTGGGAAGCTTCATCATTGAGGTGCTGAATACGCTAATTGTTTACCCACCACTGCTACTTTAAGTACCACATGTTCATTTTAAGGTCATGAAGGCTAGTTATGGTGTTTATGCTATTTAATGAATAGCGGCCAGTGTTTATCATGGCGAGCAACATTTATACTACGTTTTAAAAGGCATAAAGCTACTGTAAAACAGCATGTTGCCAGAAGCGAAGACTGGAGTGTTTAGCCTTGACTTCATCATTACTATGAAGCATATGAGATAAAAGTGCATCGCTATACTGCATATGGTTGCCCGTCGCAGCCTTTCAGGGTTGTAGTCAATTAGCAACTGCAATACCAGCATTTACAGCAAAACGTCTCATTCCAAAATCATGGCCATTAATATGGAGCCCCCCTTTGCTGCTATAACAGTGGGCCCGGCGCCAGGATGAAGTGACTGGGTGCTGTTAAATTTTTTCATAAAATAAAATGTATTGATTTAACCATGCAATAGCCTCAGAAAAGTTAAGTAACAACAATATAAGGCCACTGTTTCAAACTCAAATAATACACATAAGAACGTAGCACTAGCAGAGCGCTAAATATTTTTTGAATTTATCTATCTCTGTCAAAATCAGCAGGGGGAGGCGCGTAGAAACAGCTGTTTGTGGCTTGCAGCTCTCTTTTTTCTCTCTCTCTCTCTCTCTCTCTCTCTCTCTCTCTCTCTCTCTCTCTCTCTCTCTCATTGACTGTCCCTTCACTTCCCTGTTGTCTCCCTTCTGTCTTTGTTGCTACAATGGGGGGAAAATGGAATCAGGGCCAAAAGTTCTATTTACAACCATGATAAGCAAGCAGGCTAAGAAACTGAACTAAGTGACGTGTCTATCTGTCTATCGATCTCCTCAGCTCTGTTTCAGTACTATTGGACAGCGCCCTAGCATACACCTATGCACATATTTTTCTATAGATACATAAATCTTAAACAGAGAGGGCAAAAAATACAACTGAGGGGTCTAAACCTCCTTGAGATCCCCCGTGGCGCTGGGCCCGTATAACAGCCTCCACTCTTCTGGAAAGGCTTTCCACTAGATGTTGGAGCATTGCTGCTGATTTGCTTCCATTCAGCCACAAGAGATGTTGGGCGATGAGGCCTGGCTCACAGTCGGAGGTCCACTTCATCCCAAAGGTGTTGGATGGGTTGAGGTCAGGGCTCTGAGCAGGCCAGTCACGTTCTTCCACACCGATCTCCACAAATCATTTCTGAATGGTCCTCGCTTTGTGCACGGGGGAATCGTCATGCTGAAACAGGAAGGGGCCTTCCCCAAACTGTTGGAAGCACAGAATCGTCTACAATGTCATTCTGTGCTGTAGATGATTTCCCTTCACTGGAACTAAGGGGCCCGAACCATGAAGAACATTACATTAGAAGGGGTATCCGCAGGCTTTTGGCCATGTAGTGTATATAAATGCATATTTAGTTGAAATGTAATTTTGCTCATGAAATTTAAATCCATTATCAATTTAAAATATTCTTATTCACCCTCTGCAACATCATCATCATCATCATCATCATCATCATCATCATCATCATCATCATCATCAACTGAAGCATCACAAGGGAAACAAAAGTTTTAAAGATGCTTGTTAGTATTCAAATGCAGTCCACGGTGGCAATGAAACTGCTGGAAAACACTATTTGTGTTGGTTGTCTTTGGTATTAATGGTGCAAGTTACCCTGCCGGTGTCAATAGCAGTGAGTTAGAGAGTGGCAGAGAGGGTATGCTTTTGCATTCGTGACACATACAGATGTCTAGAATCAACTGCACATGTCAGGGCCTTAATTAGTTTCAACACTAAATCGATGGGGGCTGATTAATAAGACAGAGGCCGGTGCGAAGGTTGAAGCAGGTTACTGAAACAAGAGAGCTTGCTTAAGGAGAAAAACTAATTGTATGAATTATTGAGTAAGCTGTCCATTCTGAGCAATGATGCAATTGGGTTTTTTTTTTTTTTTAGAAAGAAATCTAAAACAAAAACCCACTGGACTTTTTTCATGGCCGCAGAAGCCACTCAGTGCTCATAATGCCATAATGAGAGGCCATGAAAATACTGATCAATGTTGTTACAATGTGATATTCAGAGGATCACCCGGCAAAATCATTCAGCCCATTTTGGTCTTTGGTTTGGTCTTTTGGCTGCACAACAACTGTAGCCCGGGAAGCCCACAGCATTGAAATGGAACAAAGGCTGATTACTGATTACCCCTCTGCGAAACGTAATCACTTATTGACAACATATGACAGATACTTGAACGTACTCTGTTACTGATAACGCATCACTTTTAGATCACTTACTGTTTGATGAGTGGACCTAATGTGTTTTTGCATATTAAATGCATTTTCTTTTTTTTAGGTTTTTTAAATCCTAACTCTATTTAGTTGGTATAATCTCTTTACTATTTTTGGCTGACATCCAAAAATGTGTTCAGCACACAGCTTGTCAATACTCTCCTGTGCTGCTGCCATTCAATGAGAAACCCACAATATTTATGGTAAAAAAAAAAAAATCAAGAACTGCTCTCTTTTGTTGAAGGTAACTTTAGATACAGCAGATGTAAGAAAAGCTAGTCAGGTCAGAGAAACTAAAGCGATTTGCAGTTCCTCCTCTAACATATAGCTGCTTAACCACTTTTTGCACGTACTTGAACTCCCAAAAGGTGCTCACTTGATGCCTGCTATGCTTGCTTTTGCTGTAGAAACTCTTCACTTGCCTGTAGCTTTTAGTTTAATCAGCATTTAATGAAGCAATCAAAATATAATCCTTATCACAGTACACATTTTTAAAATAGTATCCTGGAGTGATTGTAGTATTTTCTTTTTTTGAATTTCATAATTCAGAGATAACTATTACTACCCAATACATATTATACAGCGTCAAACAAAATCATAGGACGAACAAAATCATAATCAAGTTATATAAAATAGTGAGGAAATGAGAAACAGTGGCTCATAATGCTACTGGCCCTTCATTGTGCAAGCCCTGCAAAATATTAATCCTTTCAAATACCCCCAGCATCTTATTATATTAACATGCTGGAACCAAAGCACATGAGGCTGGAAACACTGAAATTGCTAGTAGATAAATTAACATATACTTTTCTAAGAATGTTTGCCTTGCTATCGGAAACATTTGAAGCAGAAAGATCAGGAGAAACAATATCGGACTTGGGGGGGCCCTGAAGATGTGTCAGGGAGACAAGCTATATGAAGGGCACATGCTTTTATATTAGAGTTTTTACAGTTTAATATTAGAAGTTATATCTCAGAAGACCCTGGAGTGGACTGCTGACCTGTCCAGGGTGTTTCCCTCCCCTCCCCCAATGCATGCTGGGATAGGCTCCAGTCCCCCATGACCCATAATAGGAATAAGACGGTAAATAGGATGAATGAATGAATGATCCCAACAGTGTTATATTGCTGTTTAATATTTTACCTGGAATGAGAAAGAGTAACAAACCTATTCTCATTTGATACCATATCATCAACAATAGTTTACAGAACCAAGAAATAAACAGAACATGGCTGGTTGATGTGTATGGGAGGTGCAAACTAGGTTGCTCAAAATTACTGGCATATTTTGATGGGTAGCCTAAGACTAAATTGACAGAAACCTTGCCCATCCTCACAGACAGCCTATACATATTTAAATCAATTACAGGTATATTTAGCCTAGAATTTGTTACAGTAATGCAGCCAGTGCTGCCTTCAAGCTGGCTCTCCAGGTTGACTTTAGACTCTTAATTAGACAGGGTTAACAAAAGCTTCACCCCTCACTGGCACCCCTCACGCTTCACCCCTCTTTGGCATGCGCTGCCTCTGGAAGGATGTTTTCACTTGCCAGCCCAGTGGCTACCTCCTTTGATTAATGTGTACGTGTCCAGGGGTACTTTTGGCAGGGTCTTGTCTGACATGTCTGGAAAGTTCAATTGTATTCATAGCAAGCAGCATTTAATTCAAATGAGTGCATTAGAATTGCAAATGCAACCGGCTGGTTTAGAAGTTCAAGTACAATGTCTTATTAGGGTAGTGTTAGAAAAAAACCGAGCAGGGGCTGTATGTGTGTAAAAGCAGAGGAAGAAAGGGATGGAAGTGATACACTAACAAAAAAAGACCTGTACTGTGTGTTTCACTTTCCATATCAGAAATGGCCCTGATTTAAATAAGAATAAAGTGGAGGCTCAAAGGCTAAATTGTATCTAGTTGGAACATCAGGTTGAATTTTCTCGGATTATGGCCAGAGACCTCTGGTCTAAATTAACTCTCAGTCACCGCAGTCATGTCATCAAAACTCATTTCAACAACTAATTGTTCAGATCAACCTGTTAAGACTCAACCGCTTATATTTGCCATGTCTCATTTCAAGTGCTCTAAACTGTGATAGATAGAAATAGACAATTCCACTACAGATTGCCTGTTAATCACTTTGGCATTTTTCTCCCAATGTGCCAAATATTTCTTGGTGTTCAGAACTTTCATTTGCATGCTAATGAAGGTGAAGGGCAGAAGCCACTAATTACAATCCAGTAAAGGCCTGCCTAATGGTCCACTAAAGACATAGCATGGCTGAGCCCATAATTCCATTATGCAAATGCCTAGTCAGGAGTGGAAAACCCACAGTCACTGCAAACAAGATCGTCTGTTGCTGGAGTTGCTCAACACTGGCGAAGGATGTAAAACAATATTCTTGTGTTTGTACCTTCTATGAATACTGGCTAAGGAAGTGAACACACCTTGGCTCACTGAGCTGCTCAAAACTGAATACTGAACAATGGACCATGTGCACAAAGATGGCTGCTTCATGAACTTGGCCCATCCCACAATGCAACACACACTAAAGGTTTGCGCAGGAAAGCGCACCCGCTTTGTCACCAAAATGACCAAATCAGAATGGCATGCTAACTGTACGCAATGAGTGGAGAACTGGTCAAAAAGTAATGCCTCTTCAGAGATTGCGTCCCATTCACTAACACTTCACAACACCAACTCCCCCAAACCGTTGTAGTGCACTGAAGATCTTTTGAAAGGTGGCCTAAAGATTTTGTGCAGTTTGGCCATTCAGAATGGTTGCTATCATTTCTGCAACACGCTGCCAAATTTTGCAATTTGTGCTTGCAAGTGGTGATGAAGGTGTGCTATTTGCTTGCACAGTTCTCTTTTCAACTTGATTTCCATACATTTCTTAGTAAATAGGATAAAATGCTCTGCTCTTCAATCAAGCAACTGAGGTGCAAAAAATTGACAAATTGTCCCTACAAAGCAATATTAGTAAATCTGGAGTTTAAGACAAGAGACAAGACAAGAATGGATGTTGACGTTTGGATACTATGTTGGCTTTGCGCTGTGGCCGATGGCAGGTCATCAATTGATGAACTAGCCATCTTTATGTATTCATGGTTCGGGCACTTAGTGGTCTCATGCGGAAAGACAGATAGATAAGAGTGCAAATGCCCCTAAAAGCTATGATTGCATTTCTCTCATTGAGAAGTAGTCAACTCTCTGTTGGATTTGCAGCAACCTGCCAATGATCACAGTAATCCTGGGGGATATACACCAGCACAGCAGGTGACAGTCATTTAAAAATGTAGGCTTGGCTCTGGATCCTACATCAAAGAGGAAGACACGAGACTAATCTTTATTCAGGTCTTGCTCATGGCGTTTTCTGTGCAATTACAGAGGATCACATGGGCCGTGGAATACTACCTTATTCTGTAATGCATGCAGAGAAAAACTGTAGTTTCAAACGTTAAAATACTTAAATGAATAGGACCTGAGCTTTATTTATTTTGTCCCACTAGTTATGTATAAACATTTGGCTGTTGAAGTGGCCTCCAATATGAAGCAAGCACAACTATAGATTTGTACTTGGGTCTGATGTACAAGTGCTTCTCAGAGTGGGATCCAGAGAGCCCCAGGGGTCCTTGACAAGGTCCCAGGGCAACCCCCAGTAAAATGTGGACTCATTCATTGTGTATTCATTCACACTGTTCATACTGTTAATACTGCCATTATTGTTTATACTGTACATATCTAGAGTATTCATTTCACACTGTTCATATTTTCAATATTGTCCATACTGTCTATATCTTATTCATATCATGCCTTACGGTTTATTTAATATTTATTTTACCAATATACATATGTAAACACTCTGCACTTTACTGCTATTTGCACTTCTGGTTAGATGCCAAACTGCATTTCGTTGTCTCAGTACTTAAAATAACAATAAAGTTGAATCTAATCTAATCTAGTTTTAATTTCACCATAATACATTTATTAGAAATTATTCCCAATTAGAGATGCATAAGAATGAGGTTTAACTCTCTCCACTATTATCTTATCAAATGAGGTTTCATGGGCTAATGGTTGTCTATTTGGGGGTCCATGACATGAAAACGTCTGAACCCCTGTGCGATACAACCTACTGGACTACATAGACCAAAATATTGGTTTTAAATTGTAAATTGCTGCATGCAAAAGTGCTTGTTCTTAAATTTGTATGGGTTGCAATACAGCCCTGTAGCATTGCCTTTTAAGAGACCATTGGATAATAGGATATTCTCCGCAGAGCAGCCTATGTTGACTATTCGTACACTCCATACGAAGAGAAGAATCCACAGTAGGAAAATTGTGACTCTACTTAACTTTGTAACCTTAACGTGGACTAAAATAGCACAAGACACAGTATAGTAATTATGTTAGGAATCGCCAAGGGAGGAATGACAGTGTCTCTAAAGCCAAAAGTCTAAGACCCTGCACATCTGCTTTGAAAGACAAAAGAAAACAATAAAACTTTCCTTTCAAGTCCATATGGCCAATTAGAAGTGAAATCCTTAGTGAATTTGACCTTAATTATTTCCTTACCTTTCACAATGAATGAAATCATCTTACCGTAAAGGACTTCTAATCAAGGAAAAAATGTCATATTATAGCTATTCATAGGAGTAGCTGGTGCCCTCCCTGACGGAGAAAAGTTTCCAACTGCAGATGTGCTCGATTCCACCTTGCTATAGGCAGCTGGAAAAAAATCCTTTTTTTCCACTTGTTGGCCAAGCGTCTGTGGGAATGTATTATAAATGAATAAACTTACTGTCAAATGTAATCCCTTTGGGTGGTTTACAAAGCAGCCTCTTGATGTGAATAAATGATTCTGGTTCCCAGGATTGGAACAGGGAGAACAGAAAGGCCTGCAGCTAGCATTCATTTAGTTATCCCTCTCTATAACAAGCCAATGACTTACTGTAGCTCCTCAGGGAGTGTATCATATCAGACACCTAAAAAAAATGCACACATGTATACAGTAGGCCATGCATGTTTTCCATACATTATGCATGGTCTTCTCTCTCTACACATGCCAACGATGTTTCTTATGTACTGCGTTTTACCGTGGACTTATTCAGTCTGTGTGAAAAGCAATAAGTCATAGACAACTCAGTTTCTATGTTAGCAACTGTGTAAACTAAACATCTCATGCATTTGCCAACTGTTTCAACTTGTCTTCCTAAAAATGCTGTTCTCTTTTTAGAAAGCGATAAAGATTCGATTAAAGATTGATGCCATTTTTCACGAGCAGCAATTTTCACTTTCGTATTTCCTCTCCATTATCTTCATAAGACTGCCATTCAAGTATTTTTTTCTTTTTATTTACTAGTCCCAGTAGTGTCCTTGAATGTGAGCTGTTTGTATGAATGAGCCATGTCATTTAGGGGATAAAGAGTGAGAGGAGAGATGTTTAACCTCCTGCTCCTCTCGTCTTGCAATCTAACCTCACACGCCGTAGGTCTCAACTTGCTCAGTCTGAAATGTAACACTCTGTGCATAGCAATGGCCCCATCTTCAGATGCTGTTGGCCCATGCAATCCCACTCAGTCTTTCTTCATTACAAAGAGATGGCGAGGCTCATCCTCTCCCATATTGCTCTGAGTCTGCACCGACATTTACAGGGTCTGTTTTCTTTTCTTTCATCACACTGAAAAAGTGTGTAGGTTCATAATGCATAGCTAAATATGAACCTACACACCTACACACTTTATTTTTAGTGGTACTAGAATCAGAAAAAATAAATAAATAAATATGCAGTTATTCTGCAGAAGTATGTGTTTGTATTGCAGGTTAATCCAGGGCAAAGCTGATTTGAACCTGTAGTTGAGGTTTTCAACAATGATTCACGTTGTAGGAATGGATGGGCCAAATCTTTTGGCAACAATCCACACTTTAGTGTCCAAGGACATCATTCCAAAGACAGTTTCAATGGTTGTCAAGATTTTGATGGACCCTTCATGGTGACTTAAAGGAAACTTTCACCCTCCCATACTCGTTCATTGTTAGATCATCATCAGTCTGTGATGTTAAAAGCATTCCAGGAGTTATTTTGTGATGAAGTGCAATTTTCTTGTGTTGTACTTTCCCTCAACCTGCCTCGTCCACATATACATCCGTTAATGAGAAGCCAGAACGCCTTTCCACAACCCCCAGAGAACCCCAAGAATAGCAGTGGGCTATACCTCTAGATGCAGAGGGCAATAGTAACAGCAATAGTGCTAGTACATTTTTTTCAGTCGAGAAATAGTGAGAATGGAGACAGAACAATGCCGTGGTGTTGTGTGTGGCTGTTCAAATTACAAAACAGCTGTGGAAGAGCACGTTGTATTTCACACGCTGCTGACGACACATCCGCAACGATGCAAGCTGTGGCTGCATTGCATTATGGTCTATTCACATCAAATCTAAATGTATTTATATTAAATAAAGATGCAATGCAATGTGCTTCACATCAAATAAAAAGTGCACAGATACAAAACAGAGAAAGGAAGAGATAAAGTGATTCAAATCTAAAAATAAAATAAATCAAATCACTTATATTTGTATAGCCCTTAACCATGGTTATAGTCTCAAAGGGCTTCACAATTGTGAGAACAATAAATGGCAAAAACATACCCCAGCCTTGGACCCTCGGCTACTGTTGGTGGACAAATTGGTAGCTATCTCTTCCTCTTCTCTGATGGATTTCTCCCTGTCTGATTGTTGCTGGCGGGTCTAGAAAGAAACCGTTGCTCTTTGATTCTGAGGGACTGGCACCAAAACCTGAAGTTTACCGTTGATGTTTTAGGTAGCTGAAAAATTTCCTATCAAACTCCATTGTAGCTGAAATGGAAATATCTTGCCACGTCATCTACATTTGGCCAGTTATCCAAGAAAAATACACCACCCAACAACAATGTTGGCCCAGGAATGCAAGGTACATTGCCAATAGCTGTTTATAACAGTATTGAAAGTACATTAAATAATACAACTGCAACAAGAAAAGCACAATTTCTTGGAGATGATTCCATGTGAAAACCAAAAGTGGGCGTTTTGCTTTGATTCAAGACAGCTCTCGTAGTGCATCTTGTGAGATTTAGTACTGTTTTTCATACCTAAATTGTCACCGGAGGTGGAATTAGATGAATTCAAGCATAATTGGTGATTCAATTTCCGACATAATCTTTTCACAACTGTTTGAACAAAATATGAAAATAAAATGCCAGTGACAACTCCTCATACATTTATGCAATAGATCAAATATTAGGGTATTACAACAAGTTGACACATGTGCTGCAACCTCCCTGAAGTCACAAAGCAATATTCATCTCTCACAGCTATAAATGGATCTGCAAAGCATGTGTTATTGTTTGATAAGTCTCACCATGAAGAGCTTTAGGTGTGCTGTCTGACACTGATGCTGGATTAGAGTTCAGTTGAACTGTCTCTGGAGTGACTAAACTGCACTTCTCAGTTCATCTCTACCCTGCAACGGTTGGAAAAAGCGACTTCATGCCCCTCAGCTGTACCCTCAAAATTAACCGCACCCTTTTACACGATGTGCTTACATCCATATACGCATATATGTGTCATACCGTGACAGTTGGATTGCAGTTGTTTTAGCTCTCTCAGTCAGAGGAACACTATTTGGGAAGGCGTCTGCTTTTATTCCTGCACTGGCAGTTGGTGCCGCCTGGCTTGACAAATGAACCCTGAAGCGTCTACCACCTACTACCCTGATCCAGGAATATGTGCGGTTCTGCAGTCCCTTGCTTGCCTTTGATAAGACAGTGAACTGTGAATATGCCTTAACGACTAAGTCCATCGACCCTCTGCTGCTGGTTTTGGAATCAGATACAAAGGCGGCCAGTGAGAGTTTGGTGGCAGATCTGATGAGAATGGTTTTAAACAAGAGCTGGGTGGTAGGGGTTGAGTGACAGTCCCTTAGTGGCCCCCCACCTTCTCGGTCTCAGTGATGGCTTAATGGTGTCAACAGGGGAGATAGGGTCCCGACTCCTTTATCTGGACAAAATCTTAGACCCATCACCTTCTCTGTTTGCAGTAATTGCGGGAGCGGCGTGGACTCTGTGGGGGGGAAAAAGGCGAAGAAAAAGCCAAATCAAAAGGCTCAGCTTCAATCCACTTGACCGAGTGGGTCAACGGAAATAAATGACTTTCCTTTGACCGGCTGTAGATCCATCTCTTCAGTGTCACCGCCGTATCCCCCTGGTCAAGGACACCAGGGCCTATCTCTGCTGCACTCCTGCACTGATAAAATGAAAACAGACCGGTGGTTAAAAAAAATGCTGTCGCTCCTTTCTGTCTGTTTGTCTCCCAAACTGGCTCTCTTATCAATGAGAGGCTATCCATCTGTGGCCGGCCTTACCACATACCCACATCAAATCAGGTTGGTGATTATCATAGCTGGGAATACCACATGCGAAAATGTGCCAGAGGTGTGAACCATGAGGGGAGTTTAAAGGTGTGGAAAAAATTATGAGATTCCTGTACAGTTACATACTGTGTCTGCACATCTGGCAATTTCAACTTCGAGGAGCTTTTGGTGTGCTGAGCAGTTTGTGTGAGTGTGTGAGTGTGTGTACGTGTGGATCCACTCCACTCCCCACCTGAGAAATGGGGAGGGAAGGAGGTGGTATTGGCACAGACAGACGTGGCAAGTGGCAAAGCAGATGGTTCTCTGCTTACCATCATTTCCTCTCCCATAATGCTTCAGGAGCGTAGCGCATGGTGCACATACTTTGCTCTGTCTCCCCATGGGAGGAAGTAGCTACAGGGTACTCATTTTTAAGGACCGAACAAGCCCAGGCACTGCGTAGGAGCCCTAATTGTTTACCTAATACCCAGTTCCAGTTCTCCACAATTTTTTCGAGCGCATCAAAGAACAACAGCAGAAAAAATAAACATTGGCGTGATGGTGTTGATGATGCCTTTCCTTTCTGTTTTGCCACCTGCCTCGTTATCCACCTTGCGGCTGGTGCCAGGGAAGTGGATGACAAATCCAATTGGAGCTTTTCATGATGGTTCCCTTCTTCCTGGCTCCCACAATTCCCTATTCTTTTCATTGGTTGCCGGGACGCCAGATGGAGCCCATCGTCTCTGCTCCACCCCAGGGCACTTTCTCTCCTTTTGAACAGGTAGAGCAAGACCTATTTACACCGCTTTGGCCAATATGCGCACACACACACACACGCACACGCACACGCACACGCACACACACACACACACACACACACACACACACACACAGACTTGGTCATTAGTGAACTGTCCTAATTGTGTACGGGCAATAAATACTAGTAACGTTAGTGACACTGCTTAATAAACAGCATTTTGAGTTTTACTACACTATCAAATTCAAAAAAACCTACAGGGTTTTGTTGATTTATTTTGACAGACCCAATGTTTTTGCTTTGTGCTCCTGCAACATCTCTGGTCCACACAGCAACAGCAACACCACAAATAGCAGATGGCGGTCATCTGGTTTGGATACTTACACTCATCTGCTGCCCTACTTCTCCTGAATCCAGTGATGCTAGTACAGAATATGGTTGAATCTACATATGTTTCTTGATGCACGCTTGCATACTCCCGCATGGCATTAAACATTAATAGAGGAAATGTAAAAAAAAAAAAAAAAAAGCATATTTATGTACATTGTCATAAAATAAATGCATTTCTGTGCATTCTCACAAGACACCTGCAAGCAGATGAGAAAGAGGCAGAAGCCGCAGAGACAGACACATAAAGAGAGAGGCGTACACAGTGAAATTTGGACTCCTTGCAGGTGCTTGTCTGGCAGTCCCTTATACTGTCTGTAGATGGCAGAGAAGAACGAGGACAGCAAAGAGGTGCCAGGAAACGGTGTACATTTTTCTCATGTAGCTGACTTACCACATAGGTGCTTCTGAGGTGATAACTGAAGCCAATAGCCATAGCCAATTCAATCTAATTTAAAATGGTGGGGAATATTATAACATGACATAAGAAACCCGTGCTATATTTGAAAGATAGGCCTAAGAAGATTTTCCACCCTCACATTATCATACTTAAGGCTGCCATCATTCAGTCTTATAGGTAAAAGCCAAAGTACTGCAGAGGACAACAACCTGCCATCCATCACTATTTTACTAACACTTGTATGATTACACAAGCTGTCATTGTGTGGCATAAATCAAGAGCTAAACCCCTGAGGTTATGGAATAAATCAGGAAACATTAGCAAGGCCTCTCCATTTTTCTGATAATGAAGACAGGTTTATAATCATCTCCCATTCATCCCAATATAAAACCCTGTGGTAAATAAACCATCATTTTTCATGCTCTGACTAACCTGCCTCATGATGTTCCTGAGCTGTAAATAATCGTCTCATGTACACTTATATATATTTCACCACAGACAGGTCAGAAGCCATTATCCGTGCCTTCGACCACAGCGGAGAGGAGTTGCTGCTGCAGGTGTTTGTCTGTATGTGCGGGTGTACGCAGTGCATGTGTGTAAGTGCATGCCTATGTGTGTCTGTGCATGAAATATAACAGGTTTGACTGTCACAGCACCGCGGCGGTGTAATTGGCTTTCGGGGAGAGGTAAACAGGACTGCAGCCACGTGGAGGGCAGCTGCAGCTTGACCTTCAGAATAGCGAACGAATGAACGGATGGGCGGCTGCCTTCGGCACCTTGCTGCTCTAGCTGTCAGCTTGCTGCAGCTTTGACACCAGAGCTGTGGTTTTTTTTTTGGGTAAGGGGATAATCAAACCCCCCACCCACCCAACCCCAACCTACACACACACACACACACACACACACATACGGGGCGGTTTGTAGGGAGGACACCTTCCACCAGCATCACAGGTTCCTTGTGTGATCAGGGTCATCCATGTTTCTCCCTCTGATAAGGCTGAGTGGTGTCTCTGCTCTGCTGTAGTACACTTAGTTCTAGATGTGTGATTACTACACATCTGCAGAGGTGAAAGCAAGACACCCGCTGAGAGCTTCTGAAGGGTGTCAGAGGCAGAGAGACAGGGTGACGGTGTTATATTAGGTTTGAGCTGGGGGTTTTACCTTATTAACCAGGGGAAAAGACCTCACTTTGTGAGGCTGCTGGCATGGGAACGATGACAAGCTATTTGTTGCACTAATTGCTCAATGCATACTATAATGTGTGTGTGTGTGTGTACTTGCATTCATATCTGTGTGTGCTTGTGTCTTTGCCTTTGGTATGCCCGCACTTGTGCATCTATTTCATTAATCAAATATCTTTCCTTTGCTAACTCTGGAATATTTTAACGCAAATATGGAGGTAGAATTATACTTCTTTGACCTCTCTCTCTCTCTCTTTTTTCTCTCTCTCTCTTTCTCTCTCTCTGTCTCTCTTTCTCTCTGTCTCTCGCTCTTTCTCTCTCTCTCTCTCACACACAAACACACAGCATCCACTCCATCGCCATCTGCCTGTATATGCAGTATTAATGGGAGCCTATAATGGCCCTTATGCATGCTTTACAGTGGCAGTTTATGATGGATGTTAGGGAGTTTAATTGGGAATAACGAGGCCATTATTGGGACATCATTCCCTTTACCATGTGAATGAAATGAGCACAAGCTACAAGCGAGGATACAGATATTGTACACTGCAGGAAGGGGCAGGGTTCCTGGTGTTATTGAGAAACACTGTTATTGCGATTATAAAATGCTGCCAACTGCATTACCCCTTTTCTTTCCTGTCTGGATGTACTCGTTTGATAAATACACAGAGCAGTGAAGTGAAGTGAAGTGCGCTTGATTAGCTTCAGCCAAGATGGTCAGCCCTGTACACTGATGACTTTCCTCCGCTCAATCTTAATTAGAAAGGAGAGATGCTTCCGCAGGTTTGATGAGGTCAAAGCCATTCATTTTCCAGCTCAGCGGGGACCTTTCTCACGTCTCCCTTTTGTATTGACACTCGGGAATAATAATATCGGTGACCTCTCTCTCGCTCGACTACTTCTCTGCCTCTTGTCGAGCAACAGAGCGGCTGGTCTCAGCTGAACTGAGAGAATCAACGCCCTCCGATACTTTCAACTGAAAGAGGGTGGGAGAGAAGGAGAGAGAGATGCTGGCGAATTCCAATGCTGACAGATAAAGGTGTTGGCTACATCACAATACTGTATCTGGTATTGTTACTGGCATATCAAGCATGACACTGATTTCCAGGATGATGAACCCCAGCCAGGCCTCACAAAGCACAGATACAATTTGAAGAGTAGATAATGGCATTGGAATAACACATTCTTCACTGAAAAATGTTTTATGTCACGCAAATTACAGTCGATGTTTTTGATTTTTCTGACATCCACTTCCAAACGGATGACTAAGGGAAGGGAGGTTTCAGCTCTGCCGCTTATAATTGAGTAATGTGCTTTCAAAATACTTCTCGCAAACAGAACGCAGATCAATCTCCCTTTTTTTTAAGGCGAGTGGGCCGTCTACCTCAAAAACTCAAACATTTTATTAGTTTTACTGGAAATGACAGCCAGGACTGAGCCCCATGCATTTGGGAGTATGCGGTATGTCTAATAACAGACCTAGCAGCCATGACACCTGCATTTACAACTAATATCACAGGGCTGGTATTTCAGCACTGAGGACCGATACTGAAACTCTGTTGTCTTGTAGAATGTAAGGGAAAGTGACGTCTAGAATCTGAGACTCATCACACATTTGATTTGGTTTCTCTCATCAAACGCTCTTTTACTCCACAGTCAAGGCACTATGCTTTCCCTTCAAGAGAGAGCAGTCTGTGAGAAGTGCTTTCTTTAAACACACACACACTTACACATCACCTGTGTGTAAAGCCTCACAGCCTCACACACACACTACCGCAGTTCCTATATCTCTATCTGGCATTACCTAAAGACTTTCCAGACACTCCCAGGCAGGCGTCTCCCCCAGAGGCCAGTCTGTGCAGAGGGACGGCTTGATGGAGTGGAGTGGGACGATGGTGAGACAGACCACATGGCCAGGGGGACTTGGACTGTGACATATTACCTTTAGAGAGCAGCAGCACGGCCACTCACATGAAACCTATTAGCAGAGGCGTCTACTGCCATGCCGCACACAGCTCAGCTGTATATGAAACGCCGCCGCCGTGCTCTTACTGGCAGGGCACACTTTTACGGGCACACACACGTTCAGAATTGTGCTCACACCCAGTAATATGTATTCTGCCATAGTTGTAAGTACACATAGACTTGCAGGAACACACTCTTTAAGTCCATGCACATTTACTCACTCATTCACATTCATAGAGGCATACGCACATACATTTACATACACATATGTATACAGAGCCACACACACAGACACATACTTCTGCTTGCACTGTAATATGAACACATAGCACAGCTATATGTATTCAGGCATGATCTTGAAGTACTTGCAGAAACAGTCAGCACACTGGTGAAGTTTATGCAGATACACTGACTCATACACATTCATGCACACACACGCATGCACAAATGCGTTTGGCTGCCAGTGGTTAGCTGAGAGGAACACTTTGAGTATACGCTCATAATCTGCCAAGCCAACCTTGCTCCATTAATAAGTGACAACCCTCCTCACATATGTTGACGTATAGTGTGATCCATACGTTCCTACATACAACCATAGAACATCAAAGCAGATTAGCATGTGTTCATCTTGGACTGTATAATACGGGATATGGACATTAGATCCTGTGAATTTTGAATTATGTGAACTTCAGTATCACTGCCGCGATATGGTAATTCTTAATCTCACGTATTGCAGTCACAGTGCGTGAATGGAAATAGGGTGCTTGAAGTAATTATCACAGAGCACAATGCTTTTGTGCTTCTGTACTTTTGAATTCAGACTCGGGAGAAAAGCATGTTTGGCTGCCCTCATGTGGATTTGACAACAGCAGTGGATATGCAATGGGGTGGGGGGGGGGGGATTACCATAAATTTGTGTTTTATAGCAGTGTATTAAGAATTGAAGAATGTAAAGAAGAGAACAGATTATTACAATCTCTGGTGTCAAGGGATTTCTCCTGTGTGTTTCTGTTTCTCTTATCCCGGAGAGAGATGGGAAGAGGGAATGGAAGTGTCAGAGAGGGTAGAGGAGGGATTCTCTGCTGAGGAAGTCACTCTCTCATCTGCGGAGTGGATAACATTTGAGATCGACCAAATCGCACCGCTGCACCAAATGGAGATAGGGCAATTGATCATGTAATAATAATAATAATAATAATAATAATAATAATAACAATAATAATATATCAAGGTATGGTTTCAAGTATTTGAACTAGGATGACGTTCACTTGGTTTTATTTGGTCTAGATCATTATTCTTAAATATGGAAGGGAGGATGAAATACAACGTTTGAATTCAAACCCTCAACATTGACAAGTACACTGTATTTGCCACCAGGACACTCTAAAGATGAGGTGTAATGCCTGATCACTAGGTCACTAGTCAGTTCTTCATTCTCTCCTCACCTCAATTATTTAATGCACAATCCCTTCTTTGTTATGTTATGGAAATGATTTTGAATCTTGCCAGTCCAATACAAACCTCTGGACCATCCCGTCAGTCCCCATGAGACACCGAGTTCGAGGCATACTGGACAGTCAGCTCCAACTTTATAGGTTAAGTACTTCCGCCATATAATTATCCTCCCTAACCCGACATGCCTTTGCATCTTCAGGTAAGGAGACAGCAATTAGGAGTGGATGTAACCAATTGTGCCGCGCTGTCATGTCAGCACGAACATGTACATGCCCCTCTGGGTGTATGGTGATGCGTACACAAACCACAGTGCCTCGGTCGGGTAAATGTTTTGGATGGGGCGAGGTAGCAACAAACCACGTGAAAAGAGTAAAAACAAACACATAAGGTTAGGTTAGAGTTTGTTATGGTTGGGTCAGATGAGGTTAGGTAAAGTTTAGGTAAACTTAGGCTTGGTAATTGTAGTTTAATGTGGCAGGGTAAAGACTTCGGATCGTTTGGTTGTTAGAAAATGGCTCTGCTTTTGTTTGCTTTTGGAAAAACAGTTTTTCTTGCATGGACTTGTACTGAGTGCCTTCTGTTTTTCAGGCCTCATTTCAAACCGACCCGGCCGACCAACCTCTAAAGCACTTTGTGCGATCAAACTGTATAATGGCTTTTACTGATTTACAGATTTTTGTAGAAACTAGGGTGCTGCTTTTTATATGATTTCCTTTGAATTACCATAGCATTAGTTTGCTTTTATCACATCTGTGGCCCACCCTTGTTGACTCATACTCAATACAAAAGTATATTAATTTAAATATGTCAATTTCAGTTCTCTTTCCTGTTTATTTTCGCTTGCAGTGGGTGTGAATATGTTCGCTAAGTGTTGTATCTCACCGCAGTGTGCTGAAGAGCCCATACTAGAGATGGCTTTGTTTACATTGGACTTCTAAAGCATTACTCAAGTCTATTATAGACATTACAATGGGTTTTAACAAGACCTCACACACTAATCCAAGAATTATCCTCGAATGACACAAAATGAACATTGTGCTAATGTTCCCTCTGTTTATTAAAATGCTATGTAATGCGGCGTCAATCCATGTCTGCACACAAATGATATGTCATTTTCATCTCCTTCGAAATGCATTCACCGTTGAGCTTTGCAACAGTTTTTTTTTTTTCCTTGAGGAAGCGGCTTGAAGCTGTCAGGGCTCGCGCGCGATAACAACCTGGGGAGGAGAATGACACCTTGAGAGTGACAGATGAAAAGGAATCAAATTCTCCCTGGAGCCAACTGTATGGAACTGATACAGGCTTCCCCTATTCCTCTCCCCACAAACAGACCACTACATTAACTTATTCAAATAGGGGGTCAAGTCTTCGTTTTTTCAGACCAGACCTGTCCCAAAGAGCAGAGCGGGAGAAGGGATGGGGAACGGAGTGAGAGAGAGAGAGAGTTGGTGGAAGAAAATGGAGTAATTGTACTTCGGAATTAATGCCTTTTAATCTCTCCCGCAGCCATTGAGTGATAATGAAAAAGCACGAAGAGGACGAACAGCCTTGAGAGGAAATAGTTTGCAAGGGGCTGAATGTGCCTTTGGAAATGAAAAGACTGACTTATTGACCTAATCAGGGGGTACTGAGGCCAAGGCGTCGTCTGGAGGGAGACCTTAGGAAACCTTCCGCCAGAGTCCCTTTCCTCCTCAGCCATGTAGACCATACTCGCTAATCAGACTCTTAGAGAGGTGACGGGAATGCATCCTGCCTTGCCTTTGTCATTCTGATATTTTGCCCAGTCTGTGGAGGACACTCTCCCCTCATCCCTGGCCCTTCAGTTAACTGGGATCAGGATGTGATGTCATGGCGGAGTCGGTCAGGACTATAAAAGCTGACATTATGAGCAAAACGTTTCCCTCCTTGAGGTTGAATCCGGGGAGAAGGTAAAGGTTCGGTGTCTCATGTACTGCTGCAGTGCTCAGAGATTGCCGGCTCAAGTGCTTCCCTATGTACACCGGGCTTCTTCCTCGGCTCCCTCTCGCTCTCCCTCTCATTTCTTCTCAGAGTGAGGACCCATGCTGTGCCGCAGATTGAAGACACTGCGTTTGGAAATCAACTGCTTGGCTAGGTAATTTGGCTAATGGACTAATCTCAGCTAAACTTTTGTAAATGAGGGTTTTATGAGGTGACTCTGAGAAAGAAACATTTCGCCAATGTCATGGATGATAAACATGCAATTGAGCAATCACATCAAGATGAAAGCTGTACCGAGGCTGTAGGGGAATGGAACGCTGTGTCCTTATATCACTCCACGGCAATAATGACGATATCTATTATATGACTATGCGATCTCAATTTGGTTTATGCGACACTGTAAATCATAGAAATGGCGTGCTTATTGCTTTAGTTCTTGTGAAGTAGGGCACTCGTTCAAAACTTTGTTGCAATATCTTCTTTGGGAGGAGTACTTTGATTTTTGGCGATATTTTATAGCAATTTTCTCTGTGTACAGTGCCACAGGATGGAATCATAATAATGATAATAATAGTGGTGGTATTTTAACTTCATTTAGAGCCCCCCTAACTGCCATTATGGTGGTGATTATAGTCCAAAGTTAATTTGAACCTAGATTAAAAGTAATAATTTTCATATGAATAAATAAATGTAGTTTTTCTTATACTCTATCACTGATTGATATGACACATTAGTGACTGAACCAATAGCCAGTTCATGAAAGCTTTTCCATTTGCTGTTCTAAACACTGTCAGGTCGGCCTTTCCTACCCGGCACACAGGAAGTGAAGAGTTTTATGTTTCCAGTTTGCTTGGAATAAATAGAAGAAGACCTACCACAGTTTACAACACATTTCTGCTTTAGCCCTTATTGTTTCATCTTGCTAACCTAACTGGCAACATAATGATATTTAACCAACATCTTTGGGAAGTAGTCGCAGGGGGAATGAGACACTGCCCAGTCCAGTCTTCTCCTGTTGGCCACTGAACCTCCTGGAGTGTTCCTCTGGAGCGGTGGGCAGTGCCTTGCTCAAGGGCACTGCAATGGTCATTTTTTTGAGAGGCCATTTTTGGGGGTGGGGAAAGCTGGCCTGTCTAGTATTTGTGAGGACTGTTTTTTTCCTCCAAAAGTGCTGCAGCAGCAACGTAACATAACAAGAAAGTCGCCACCAAAACCCTTTACAGAGCACCTTGCTTCATTCTCTGTGTATGGCAGATTGGAAGGCTTCACCATGGAGGAGACATGGCAGTGCAAATGGCATTGGTTTGCAGAAATGAAATAATTAAGTTAGGTTTTGCGGGAATTTAAATCAAAAATAAAAATGCAAATATCAAGTGCAGCGCCCAGTACCCACCTCTAATGAGTTAAAAGCCCCAGGTCAGCTTGGGGTTCGTTCTTTGCCTGTACATCAAGGTTGCTTTTCCATTTACCATATTTTGGTTATTTTTTTTCACTTTTCTCCCTCAAAAGTACATCAAAGCAAATGGCATTTCAGACATTTTAATGTTCCCGGTCAACCAATCAGGGGGTTGGGGGGTGCGGGGAGGGAGATGGAGGTCCATTTGATGTAATTTGAGCACTTATTAGAGCTCTTTTACAGTGCAGCGCTCATGCATTTAACAGCAGTGCCTTGTGTCTATTGTATGCTTCTCATTTGTATTTAGCATTATTACTATTATGGCTCTTCTTTACAGAAAACATCCACAGAAAGGTAGATACATTATAAAGTCACATTTATTTATCTTTTATCCTTCTACCCATAGCTCAGAAACCAGTTTCAGGCAGTGTCCCAATCTTTGAGGCCAACATGGCCGCTGGATGAACTGACAGACAGACAATATGTCGGTTGTGATTAGGACTAACCAGCGGTGTGATAGAGGAGGACAGGGCCAGCGTGGTCTGCCACGGCGTCTCCACTCACACGGCTGGAAGGAACTCCAAATTGTCTCACCCTGGAGGTCAAAAGCACTCTGGATGCAAAGCTGCACACGCACACGCACACGCACACACACACACACGTCTTGTTTGCCTGCTGACTGTGGATATAGCAGATCCGTGTCCAGTCCTCCAGCGATGGGCCGGTGATTGGCAGGTAAGTGGCTGGTCTGTTTACAACATGGCCGTCGGATCCAAGTCTACACTGTCCTTGACCCGAAGCTCTACCTGAGCTGCATAAATTTGGATTAAACGTCCTCCCCATCAAAGGTACCCAGAGGACTTGACTCCTTTGTTTTCCATCAGAACAACAACCCCTGGCACATGCAAACTGACAAAAAGAGCTCGGTGCTAATCGAGAGGAAAAGGGATGGCAGTAATGAGGCGATGCACAATGCTCGGCTGCTTGTGCATAAATGTACGGTCCTTGAGACGGTGCAAACATTTCTGTCCCACTTTATAAAAAAAATTGTCAGTTTGCTGCCCAGTAGAAAATATATGATTGAGAACGAGTTACAGGAATAGAAAGTTTTAGGATTATTATATCTTCTCAGTCTAACCCCTGAAAGTTTTATTTAAGTCATGTTTAATTTACTCTCTGCCTTACTTGTTTTTTTTTGAGCATTGTCCTTGCTTAATACAGATTATTCATCTGACAGCATAGCACAACAAGCTTGTGTTTGAGTTGGATACTCAAAGGAGTTTGATACAAGCCTTCAAAGATTAGCCATGGGCTGTTTATGAAAGGAGTTGGAAGATTTGTTTTCTTCACACTTACTGCCATGTATGTCCTCTCTAGGTGCCTCTTGGAAGTAAACAGCTGAATTGTTGTACAGTCCAACGGGCCGAAGAGGGGAGGGGGGTCCACAGATTGACAGTCTGTAGAAGGATGCCCAGGGGACGGCTCAGTGTGTGTTTGTGCCTGTGTGCGTGTGCTTGTGTCTTTTGTGTGTATGTGTGCTCAAAGTTTTCCTCCTGCAGGTGGTGCTCTGATGGCAACTGGAAGGCGGTTTCCTGCCACTCAACCCCCTACTGCCATGTTGCCTCGAGGGAGGTGCTGAGTGTGTTCTGCTACCCATGCTGCCCTTCGCAATACACACACACACACACACACACACACACACACATCCCTCCCCAGGCATATGCCTACCTCCTACCTGCCTCAGCCGTTACCACCCCACACACCCCACTGGCTGCCCGCCAGAGAAACACCTGCAGTTAAGGCTGTGGCCGTGCCCGCTAGCCCGAATCCACTGCATTAAAGACTCACTCTTTTCACGGGATAGCAGCACGTCCACTCCCCCAGCACTATTTTATCCTCATCCCTGGCAGCCGACTCACGTATTGATGACATTTTATATGAGGAATAAAATGTTAATGCGATTTAGCTCGGCGTCAGGGCGTCCTGTTGCATCGCCCTCCGCTTAGCTCACTTAGCCAGTCGAGTGAGGCAGGGAGCGATCGGCAGTAATCCTCCGGGGGGGGCTAAGAACAGAGCCCACAGGTGGATGCTGGGGTGGTGGTAGGATGAGAGCTTCATCAGCATCGGCATAAAGAGCAACAGAGCAACGCAGTGTGCAGGGGGCGGCAGCGGCAGAGAATGAGCAGTGGCTATGCATAGGCTCAGCTGACGAGTCAGTTGACTGAGCTGTAACACCTCCTCCAGTGTGACCGACAGAAATAACTCCGCTACGCAAAGCTTCGTCCCAATTATTTGCCTCTCAGAATTTCTTTTTTTAAAGCTACACTATTCTACAATATTGAGGTATGGTCCTTGGTCACAGTCTATTTATTTATTTATTGTTATTTGAATGTCCAAAAGTTATTAGAAGATCTATTTTGCTATCAAAAATACAGACTTGGATCATTCAGGGTCTTTACCAGCAACAGCTCAAAAGCTCATAAACAGTTATTCACAGTATTTTGTAAAAACCCTGGAAATACAAAAGCACCACATTATTGTTGATATAACTTCAACATCACCGTGGTAGGACTGCCGCCTTTTACAGGATTACAAAGAATGAAAGTGGCCAAGGAGGCTGTACCTAGTCGCCACATAATGAACCACAAGGACGTTTTCTGTTCATGTGTAATAGTTAACAACCAAATACTCTCAAAAGGAAAAATGTATTTGACCAATATATACCTCAGGAGGCCATTAGAGGAATAGAAAGGTATAGAAAGGCTGTGGTGATGTTTGGATGTACTTGAGAAAATGTCGGAGCAGTCGGTTTTAAGACGGGAAGAAGCAGACATTGTCTTCTACCTGCCTGCTGTGATCTGAAGAGACTGGTGGTCTGGCTGTGTGTTTTCATCTACTACCAAACTACTCTGGGATTGTGTTATTATGTCAGTCGTGGGTGTGTGTACAGGTGTATGTGGTGTGGTAGCTCATTTTTTGGTGTGCGCGTAGGAGTGATGATGAATGTCCCATTGTTCGTTTTCCTCGGCGAGACGCTGTATTTGTGTGCACATGCCATCTTTGCTTCCCCCGTCTCCGTTCTTATGCAGCCCTGGTCTCTGTCCCCTCGCGGGTGTCTTATGTATGGGGTTGACCGTTGGTGGTGTGTGATGGGAGTCGGCGGGCCTCCCGCTCGCTAACAGCGTTTGTCATCTTTGAGGCCACACCAAAGGAGCACCGTCGACTGTAGGTGTACCTCACCTGACCGCCATGCTACTAAAACCCTCTCATTTACATTTAGAGTGAATGCCATACTTACTGTCAGTGAGGCTCCATGCTACTTGGACAAAGCCTCCGCACTCTCTCTCTCTCTCTCTCTCTCCCCCTCTCCTACTTGGCAGTACACTGAGAATAAAACAATAGTCAGTTGTGATAGGAGAGAATCAGACACACTAATTTGGAGTCATGGCAAAAGTCCTTACTGGAATGATAAATATTATTTTGTCACGGGGATCGAGAAGACTAAATCGCAGCGTGTCGAAATTGGTAAAATGAAACATTTTCTTCTTTTTTTCCCCTATGAATTTTAAAAAGGAGATAAAGGCCTGCATATACTTTAGGCTAGAGGTTCCCACATCTTTTCATCTCAAGGGCCCTCAAACAGAGGCACCTATTTCAGACAATGTTGTCGCATGTAGTCCCTCCACACAAACCGGCCTAACTGTCTTGACAGAACGCGTGGAGAGATTGAAACCTGTGATCAGAAGTCTTATCCATGTTGTTATTGTGGGACCTAGTGAATAATATGAGCCCCCCCCACACCCTAAACTACCTTCAATGTCTCAACATCCCAGCATTGACTTTCCAAATAAAACGACGGCTCAATTAAAACCGTGAAAATACGTCTTCATAAATGCTGAAGTGCATTAATTAGAATCCGGCGCCACAGTAGACCGGTACGACAACCGAACGCAAACGTATTTAATTGTCAGCGTTTGCCCTCAGGTGAGTTTAGTTTAATAACATAACTTAAAACCACACTTCATAATTTGCTAAATATCACCGTGGACACTTTACTGCCTTCTGGCAACCATTTCATCGGTGGAAATTGAAGCTCACAAACCCCCGTCGGCCCACCTGAGACCGGTAGCAAGACGTCACCCGCTGCCGGAGCGATACAATAGTGATACAACTTTTCTGTTGTTTGTGTATCGTTGAATAATGGAACTGTCCTCAGTCGCGTGGTGTTTCTTTAGGGTTGCAGCTAGGCAGCAGAGGACCAAGGGTGCTCCGTCTTGGCAGGAAGCACTAATTATCCCTCCAAGAGATAATAACTGTATTTACCATCAGAGGTGTTCGTCTTCTGAAGGGTTATTTATCAAATACCATGTGAGATTAGAAAATCAATTCCGCGAGTCACAGATTAATTTGCAGCCATCATCTCACCGGGTCCCTCGAGACGCCGCGCAAGCAGGAACACCTTACTAATGTGGAGGAAGGTGCTGGGATTTCTTTTATTTATTTATTTTTCATATCTTCCATATGTAATAAAGCACGTTAACGCGAGCCGTGACAACAAGAAGAATACGCGCGCCGCGCCGAAATCTGCGCCATTGTGACAAAGAGAGAAAACGCGCGCAATTATTAGTGATGTTATATGTTGATCCCTATCAGGCAGATAATCGAGTTTATGCACGCTGAGCAATGAATTGTAATCAAAATGTTTATGCGCGAGCAGCCAAGTTCAGTGTGATGGCGCTCTCATAAGGTTCCTCATTAGATTGATTAGATTAGATGTTCTGGCATTTTCCACTGTTTCGCATCGCAGCCAAACGTATTGTGAGCATCTCTGCTGCATTGATTGAATCCTGCAAGATTGTAAATGTCTTACAGTCACCGAATATGGAAAAAAAACTAGCAGCTGTAGTCATGATTGTTGCTAGTGAAGCTATAATCAATATTTATTTTATTCTTACATACATTATATTGCCAAAAGTATTGGCTCACCTGCCTTGACTCGCATATGAACTTAAGTGACATCCCATTCTTAATCCATAGGGTTTAATATGACGTCGGTCCACCCTTTGCAGCTATAATATGGGCAGAAATATGTGTCACTAGAATTTGAATTTGAATTGCTCAACTTGAATACTTGCATTACAATTTTGAATTTGAATCACATACTTTGAATTTGTATTGATTAGCTTGAATAATTGCATTGAAAAACTGAATCTGAATAGCATGTTTGAAACCGAATTCCAATAGCCCTGAAACTGAATGAAATAATATGAACGTAAATTCAAACTATATTCAGTTCTCACATTTCAGATTCGAAATTGGTAATTCAAATTCAACACTCAGACACACACTTCCGGTCCTCGAGGAAGAGCAATCGAGTGCCGATTCACAGAACTCATTTCAGCCAATCAGCGCATTCCTTCGCCTTCACTCCCGCCATCATTGAATGGGCTACAGCTCGCTCAGCTCGCTCAGTCATGGATGAGGCTAGGACTCTTAGGCCCAATCTCGATGCTTATTTGTACCCCTACGGCTTCGGCTTGGCCCTCGGTTGCGAGGGCCAAGGGGTAGGGCTAGAAAATATCTCCCTAAGTATTGGGACAACCCTTAGATGCTGATACGTCATCGATAAGCAGACGGGGCGAGTTTGTTGTCGGAGATTACTATGGCAACAATGGTATTATCACAGTGACATTTGCCGTTCATCTGATGGAGATAGAAAAGCATGGACGCTCGCGATTCGTTCACAACTTATACGTTTCACGCTACCAATCGATCAAACAAGTCATCAAATAAAAAAGACTGCTTCATTACCAGTCCACTTCATGACAGAATAGCGTTAGCGGTAGGGTAACGTGAGGAGTACGGCTTGCTAGACTACAGAGCACCGCTAACGCTATAACAGCTTCAACTCTTCTGGGAAGGCTTTCCACAAGGTTTAGGAGTGTGTTTATGGGAATTTTTGACCATTCTTCCAGAAGCGCATTTGTGAGGTCACACACTGATGTTGGACGAGAAGGCCTGGCTCTCAGTCTCCGCTCTAATTCATCCCAAAGGTGTTCTATCGGGTTGAGGTCAGGACTCTGTGCAGGCCAGTCAAGTTCATCCACACCAAACTCTCCCATCCATGTCTTTATGGACCTTGCTTTGTGCACTGGTGCACAGTCATGTTGGAACAGGAAGGGGCCATCCCCAAACTGTTCCCACAAAGTTGGGAGCATGGAATTGTCTAAAATCACTTGGTATGCTGAAGCATTCAGAGTTCCTTTCACTGGAACTAAGGGGCCAAGCCCAGCTCCTGAAAAACAACCCCACACCATAATCCCCCCTCCACCAAACTTTACACTTGGCACAATGCAGTCAGACAAGTACCGTTCTCCTGGCAACCGCCAAACCCAGACTCGTCCATCAGATCGCCAGATGGTGAAGCGCGATTCGTCACTCCAGAGAACGCGTCTCCACTGCTCTAGAGTCCAGTGGCGGCGTGCTTTACACCACTGCATCCGACGCTTTGCGTTGCACTTGGTGATGTATGGCTTGGATGCAGCTGCTCGGCCATGGAAACCCATTCCATGAAGCTCTCTACGCACTGTTCTTGAGCTAATCTGAAGGCCACATGAAGTTTGGAGGTCTGTAGCGATTGACTCTGCAGAAAGTTGGCGACCTCTGCGCACTATGCGCCTCAGCATCCGCTGACCCCGCTCCGTCATTTTACGTGGCCTACCGCTTCGTGGCTGAGTTGCTGTCGTTCCCAATCGCTTCCACTTTGTTATAATACCACTGACAGTTGACTGTGGAATATTTAGGAGCGAGGAAATTTCACGACTGGACTTGTTGCACAGGTGGCATCCTATCACAGTACCACGCTGGAATTCACTGAGCTCCTGAGAGCGACCCATTCTTTCACAAATGTTTGTAGAAACAGTCTGCATGCCTTGGTGCTTGATTTTATACACCCGTGGCCATGGAAGTGATTGGAACACCTGATTTCAATTATTTGGATGGGTGAGTGAATACTTTTGGCAATATAGTGTATATTATGAATCATTGGCATGTGCACTACATGACTGAGCAATTGAGCTTCAATGCACCAATCTTCTGCCTGTGAAAAGTAATAGGTTGACACATGACGACTTTAGCCAGTGTTTATTGAGCGTCAGGAGAAAATAGACCTCGCTCCCCTTCAATCAGAGTTTAAAGTTCTGAACACCTTCCTTTCCCGCTCCTGAATATTATGCAGCCCTCAACCGTTATTGAATTTGTTTGTGTTTGCATCCGTTTGTTGCCTGCGGAGTAAACATCAAAATGTCTACTATGTGTTTGTCAATTCTGATTCTGAGATAAAAGAGCCCCCCCCCCCCCAAACCTGAGTTGAATGGGTAATCTGTTTATGTTGCTGCTTGGGCCGGCTTCTTTGAATTAGCGCTTTACTGAATAAACACTGAAGGAGGAAATAATAAAGAGCTACTTTCTCCACGACTGTGGTAGCGGATTGAAGAGACAACAACTGCCAAATGTTCCCTTGAAAAAGTCCTTTTGTTAGAAAAAATCACTGAATCAAACAGAATAATGAAGACACATCTAGTGGACAACTAATAGCAGACATAAATCTCACTGTCTCACTGAACATCACTGGGTTGGTGGACATCTGAGAAACAAACGGCGCAACACCGGTGTTATTTTTGATGTTTTCCCCTTCAGAATGGCTCTTCTGAGTGAGTGTTTGGCAGACGTCCTCTTTTCTAAGCCACTAGCGTAGTCACACGGGCTCTACTTGATAACGCAGCCATGTCATGGTGGCATACAGCCTCACGCTCATGCATGCTCAGATGGTCCCTGTGATTTCTGCACTTTTGTGTGACGTGAATAAAAAATCCGCACCTCTAACGGAGGACAGCTGAACAGGGATCCGGGGGTCGTCTTGCTTGGGACAGGGGGGGGCAACAACGGAGCAGAGGAACACCAGGTGGATTGTTCACATTTAGCTCCCGCCGCCGCACGCTTTTTTTTTTTCCCCCTGTCAAAGCCAGAAGAGGCAAGGACTACCCCCCACCAACCCGTATCCCATACACACCCCCTCAAACACACACATGCAGCCTGTGTGTCTGGGAAAGAGCTGTGCAGCTTTCAGAGCTCAGCGTGAGAGCATTTGATATTCATAGAAGGGAAGAAGAGGAGAAAGTGAAACAACAGCGGGGACACTGCCTTATGCGTGGTATTACATTGTAATTATGATTTGGATGCAGGCACTGAGAAAGCACTGAAAGCACACTACAAGCTACATCAAACACACACACATACACACACACACACACACACACAGAGCAAAGGCACAGTAATGGCACATGCTACTTAGATGGAGGCACTTCCGACTTCAAACTGCCAATGCCTGCTCATCATTGGCATAATGTTGGATCAGGCACAGTGTGACGCATCTCTCGTTTGTTTTGAAAGCAGGGAGATGAGGTCTGCAAGCAGGCTTCATACAGCTATCGACAGACCTGTTCTGATTGGTTTGTTTACCATCAATATTTGCCGTTGTCAATCTGGGCGCCTTTGAGAAAATGGATTTTTCAGCATGAAGCAGAATGTTCAGAGAAATCATTGGTAGCGCTGCCAGAGACCAAAGGAAGAGCCAGAGAGACAGACCGAGAGAGAGGGACGGGCAACGGTTTGGGGTGGGGTGGGGGGGGCATGTTTCTGTGTCTGTAAATATGGGTGACATGTCTACGGACTGACAGACAGACAGGTGAGGGAGACAGAGACACGGAGAGAGATTATTGAGCTGCCCGATAATATCCTGAAGGAGTTGGTTCACATAAAATAATAGATTCCGATTGCGTTGTGTTGCACGTTGGAAACATGCCTATAGGATTTGGGAATTTGATTAGTAAAGGATGTTTTTGTCGTGACAGAGAGGAAGTGAAAGCGAGAGAGAGAGAGAGTGTGTGTGTGTGTGAGAGAGAGAGAGAGAGAGAGACGGACAAGCAGATGCCAGGAGACAGAAAAAACAGAGAGGGATTTTGGACTGTCCAATAAATTCCCAAAGGATTTGTTCCAAAAAGAAAAAAACAAAAACAAAGAAAATTACAAATGCGCTATATTGCATTTTGGAAACATTCCTACGGGATTTTTTTCTATTTGATTAGTAAAGGATTTTTTGTCTTGAAGCGAGAGAGTGAGAGAGAAAGAGAGAGAGCTGTCAGAGTGCTACGCTGGCACATCTACTCTGCCTCTTTTATCAAAGATAAGTAGTATTGATTTACTTTGAGGCTGTAAAAAGTATTCGTCTTAAGAGCTGACATTTAATAATCTCCACCTAATCCATGTTTTGCTGGGAGCCTCTTGAGATGCTGGTGAGTCCTCTATTGTTCCGCTCCTCTCTCCATACATCTAATGAAGGAGATTGGCATTAACCCCTTGTTGGCTCGTAGCTACACTTACCACGAGTTTGTCGTATCAAGGCTAAATGAACACACTTGGGCAAAGATGCTCTGATCGATTTAGTGTTCGATGTGAAGATTAGCTTTGGTTCCCAGTATTTATTTAGTTGTGTGTGTGTGTGTGTTTAGTGGGTGGCACATGGCAATTTTGCATCATCTCAAAAGCACCGTAGCAACCTAAATCCTGAGCACCCAGGTGAAACTGAACACGTGACCAATCAGAGCTCATCTGTCTGTAAAGGTTAATGGTATTGAACCATTAACCTTTATGGACATGATTCACATCAGTGCTGCATATAATGTGGAGTTTCCATACACTAGGGTAAGACCAATATGGGTTTTTGCTGATACTGATGTATTGAAGCTATTTTATGATATTCAACTAAACAATCTTTAAATTTGACCATTATTTAGTATTCAGTTTTAATTCCCCCAGAATTGGAAAAGCCTCTGAAACAGCATTGAGACCATCATGGGACACTAAAACTCTCCACTGAAGCCCTACCAGTGAAAGTATTTAAGTGGGTTAGCAGCTCCTTAACGCAGGGTGAGGCAGTGAAGCTGTTGAGGAGGAAAGGAGGAACCTCCATCATATCGGAGGCTGGTGACATTGACAGACAACATATGATTTTTAATAAAAGGCCAATAGTGCATCTATCAGTTCGCTGACACACAGGGCCCCCATCAGTTTCGGATGAGTGCAAATCTCAGCGAACCGATACATCGGTCTAACCCTAATATGCACTTCCTTGCAAGTGGAAGCAAAAAAAAAAACTGTTCTTGCACAAATGGTTAAGGTACTGTCTACGCTCCACCAACACAAAGACAAAGAGGAGAGCCTGAATGTCGCACCGTGTGTGTTTGTGTATACACCAGGGTACCGCTAAGGGCCCGAAGAAGGGTTTCTCGGCAGCGATTGTAAATTCCAGACCCGGCTCCTGTCCATTAGCGAGGCTCTGCTTTCTCCCAGCTGCCCTCCGTGCCCGGCGTCTCAGCGGAGGTGCTCTGAAACACAACACACCAAATGAGATGTGACTCGCGCCGCCATACTGTTCTATTTATATTGGACGGCACGACATTGAGCGAGGGATGCAAAAAAGCACTCGCCTGCTGGTTGATGAGGTCTGGTGGCTCTCCAAGCCCGTGGAGGAGGCTGTGTAATTTTCACCCTCGCAACGAAGGGTGTTGGGGGGGACCCTGCTGCCCCCCCCCCCCCGCCGACACCCCCCACCCCACTACCTTCCCCTGAAGACAAAGCAAAACTGTACATAATTATCTGGTGTGAAATTTCATCGCAGCCCTTGTCATCGAAGCCCTTGTGTAGGTGTGGGAAGTGTTCTGCCCCAGGTAAAGGAAGACCTCCACAAATCGTGTTTTTTCCTCGCCACTTTTCTTTTCAACAACAAATAAATTGAAAGAACCCCAACAAACATTTTGACTTTGAATAGAGGCCTGATGTGACGGCCTGCACCGCTGTGTGTAAATAGAGCGCCAAAATGAAAGTTGAGATCGGTAGCTGCTGCGTGCTTTGGGAAATCGGGACCTAAATATCTGATTTCAGGTCAAAACAGTTTCCAAAGCTGTTTTCTCAAGATTTTTTTTTTACCGTGCTGCGAAAACTTTGGTTTGGGTCGATGTTGAACTTGATCACCTGCTGCACATCAAACCTCCCCATCACTCGGGTCTTGAAAGTCCATGCCCTCACAACTTCAATAAATGCCAGATTTGGGGGGGGGGGAAACAGGAAGGAGAGGTGAGTGGGACCGTTAAGGGCAACACTGCGGCGGGAGGAATGATCAGACCAGCAAACTTGGCTTTTGCTTGCATCAGGTAATCAATGGCGTTGACCGAGGCGAGCGTGCTGGCCGGCGGAAAAGACAAGTACAGCGAGAGCTGAGACTAAAGTCTTCTCATTTCTCAACAAGATAGAGGGCCCCTCTCTGCCAAGCAGACAAGGTGAAACACTGCGGGGACCCGAGTTGAATGGCAAGGGCTTTTATGCAGTTTAATGATTTTATTAATCCGATGAGTCAAATGCTGGTGTCGTACCTCCCAGCGTTACGTCATTTGTCTTGAGTGGCTGTTTCCACTGGGTTGTTTCGCCCTTGACTGGGATTAGATCGCTATTACTTATTGTGGACATTTACAAACAAACACAAAAAATGATGCTCCAAGCTCGGTACCGAAATAAAAAGAAGCTGTGATGGGAAGAGGATTAAAACACTTTGCTAAAAAAAGGACAGGGGTTATCCAGTAGAGTACATTTATAAATACGCTGCATCTGTTATAAGGTCTTTAGTGAATGCCATAATGAAAAAAAACACATTTTCACCAAAGTGATTTTTTTCCCCCGGATTTCAAACGCAGCGTTTTGACTGACGGATCGGTTTGTTGCTGGTGCTTAATTGTATTTCAAAGATCTCACAAGGATCACAAGGTGGACTAGATGTTGTGTTGTTGTGCTGTGCTCCTTTCTCACTTGTCTTTGATCTGACTTGTTATGCTCTTGAATAAATGCCTGCTTTCATTTCGCAAATGCACTCTGATTTCTAATTGAGGATAAAAAAAATGGTGTTGTGCATCTTCCAAGACTATTTCTTTCATCATTAGTAACCGGCACCATTACGAGATTCCTGAAATCACTAGTGCAAGGTCAGCCTGCTGACATCTGGATGCAGCGTCCTGATGCCTTTTGAGAAAGGCATCAAAGAACAGTGGAAATGAGATGACTTGTGGCCGTTATTTACACACTATGATGTAATGCTGCAATTATAGCACAAGAACATTTGCAGGATACTTGCAGGACATTGGACATCAAGTCAAATACACAATGGATGTTCACAACCAAGGGCAAGAATCTCACCACAATTCATCAGTTTTGCTGCAGTGAGAACAGCTCACCTTGTTATTTTCGCTGAGCTACCAGCGATACTATTCACCCTGGACCTGCGGATAGCAGATGACTAGATTCTGACAATCCTGAGAGCTTCAGATCATTTTGATTTATCAGTCTCTGCAATGCAAAACACGCCGACTTCTCTAAATGCAATCTTAAGACGTACCAGTTTAGCTTCTCTTTTGGTGTTAATAGCGAGATAGCTTATCTCTTATGCATTGTGTTTTCTGACCTTACTGCTAAGCATCTTGTGTTGCGAGCGGGGGCGGTCTTATTATTAGGCAAAGGTAGGCGACCGCCTTAGGCCCTGGTTAGCCTGAGGTCCGCACAAAAGACATGATTATTAAGTAATATAAGCGTGTTGCTCATCAGTATAAAAGAAATGTACTTGGTGAAAAACACAGATTCCCCTTGTTAGAATGCAATTAATTTCAATCTTGAGTCCCCAAAAGGATCCGCAGGGCCCCAGGCTTACCAGATCACCAAGTCCCTGATTGCAAGCTTGATTGACTGATTGATATTGATTTGTCAAACAAGAATTATATCAAACGTCTCGCTCAGTGTCGTTCCTCTCAATCACAAATTGTGAATTACGAAGGTGTAATGTAAAATATCAATATGCTCTGTTTTGTATTCCTGTGGACGACTCCGGTCTTATTGTGTCATCCCACCGTATGGTTTCCCACTCTCTTGTATATAACGCTGCCTAGACTCGAGAAGTGCGTGCGGCTGCATAAGACGAGGTCATTCTAACAAAATCCTTTTAACCTTCGCTGATTCTTATCATACAGCTAGCTGCCTCCAAGGTGGCGCCCAGCCGTGATGAAGCGGCCATTAGCTCCAACAGTCTGACCTTACAAAGGAAAACTGTCACAAACTAAGTTCTCTCAAGTAGCCAGCCCCCAAAATCGTATGATCAATCGAGCTGACTCAAGTGTTTTTACGACTGTGATTCTCAGTCAAGGGTGTCAGCGCGTGATTATACCTCCATCTATCATGGTGATGGGACCAAGTATTGGCTCCTCCTGACAGACTCTGAGGAATAGGACTCGACTCCAAGACAGACTTCACAGACTCACTAGATCAGCAGTCTGGAGCGTTCACGAGAGACGACAGGCGCTCAGCCTTTTCCCTATGCTCTCAACAACCTCTTAATTTATAGTCCGGGGCTTCCTTTTCTGAGAGGGCTCCATTTTGTCGTTTTTTTGTTCATCCGTACAATGAACTCTCATTGTCCTCTCTGGCGCTATGATGAAATAATGAGGAAAGTATTTCTCAATTAAAGAACATATGGTGTTATGAGTCTACTAGGTGGTGCCCAGGCAGGTATATAAGGGTACAGCAGCATTAAAATGGACCTAGTATAATAACAGTAAACTTTCGTAGAGCACTTTTCAAAATAAAGTGACAAAGTGAAGAAAATATCAAAACAATTACAAAAAACAGAATCAACGTGACAGATCAAAATAGACGTAGAAAAACTGAAAAGTAAGACAACCGGGTAAAACAAGTCTAATACATCATAGTAAAACAATAAAACCATGCAAGCAAAACAATAATAGATAAAGATAAATAAAATCAAAAACTAAAGCAGTTGGGTAAAAGTGAGTCTATAGAGGTATGTTTTTAGCAGTGATTTAAAAGAGACTGAGGAAGCTAGCCTGATCTCCTCAGACATGTTTATGTGTGAGCAATAAGATTCATGAAATCAATTGTAAAACTAATGGGCAGCCGGTGCGTTGAGGCTAGGACGGGGTTGATCAGGGCGTTTAGATTTGGTCACGAGCCTTGCTGCTGTATGATGTATTGGTTGCAGCCGAGAGAGAAGGTTTTGACTTAAATCACAGTAAACTAAACGAGATGAAGTAAAAGCGCGGCTCGCTCTTTCAGGGTTAGCAAAGGATAAACAGGAATGTGTTTTTTCAACTGGAGGAAACACTACTGCCACTTTCTTAACATGAGCGGTAAAATAATCTCTCATTTGTTGTCGTTCAGCTGGAGGAGAATTGTGAGACATCCAGGACTTGATGTGGGTATGAGGCAAACCTCGAGGCGTGATAGGCTGCTGGGATCACAGAATGAAGTTATATCTCAATATATCATGTCTTCTGTGTGGGTGTACAAAATTAGATATTATCTGAAAACAGTCATATCTGTTATTGCAGCCCGCTACCGCCTTGATTATCTTATTTCTTAAGAGCAATAAGCAACAGCTTTCTGAAGAGGTGGAGAAGACGTTGAATTGGACCTCATCACATTAACAATCCTCAGTAGTCTATTGTTACAATTAGAAGTTAGTGAAGCTATTCCTTACATATCGGCAGCTGTTGTCTATTTTCCTTTAATTTGTTGTAATTTGGAAGGGATTGACTTAACGCCTCGTTCCGACAAGAACACATTTTACCGATATAGATCGTCGTGAGGCGACCGTAATTGATGACGAGTGTAACAGCAGAAATCTCATTGAAAAAGCGATGAAACAAGTAAATGCTTGACAACCTGCCTTGGTAGACCCGCTCCTCTCGCAGACAATAGCAACTCCGGGTTATCGGAGACGCGCATTGACTTCACAGGCATGACTCACGCTCGGCCCGAGCTATTCTCTCCTCTCCTCTATCAGCCATTAAACTCTGTCGCTCCAGACAGGTGTGCACTTTGTATAGTGACTCCATTTGAATAATAGGCTCGAGGGGGAAAAAAGGTGGAATAGTCCACCCTTAACCTTAATATATTTCAAAATTTTTTTTGTCTGATTAAATTACATGTTTCAGTGAATCTTAATTGCTTTTTTGTGAACCTGCTTATGTGATCTGATTTGCAATTTGCAGCGGGAACGGCGTTGTATTACTTTGAATAAATATCAAGAAAAGTCAGACATGGCAACAGGCTCTCCACAATTTGCTCTTGGACTTTTAATGGCATAAAAATGTAGAACAAAGGATTATGATTGTCAAAGGAGGAGTGTTAAACTGTTCAAGAAAGGGCATTAATATTATATTTATCCAAGTCAATTTACTGAAATGGGAAAATAAGGTGATTTTATTTATTTATTTATTTTCGAAAATAGTATGCAAAGCCTCTATCACACAGATGACATTGTGTTGTGATTCCAACACTTCTCGGCTACCGGATGTTCAAGCCCAGGTGAAGGTCTAATGAATATATGGGAGCTATTCCAGTGATCATCTGCTGTGAGATTGGAGCTTAAAGTGCATAATCAGCGGTAATTAATCGAACAAAGTGATTAATCACATTTAGTTCCCTCTCTGTTTGCATGCGGCCTGTCATAATCAATTATTTGTGGGATAAATCGTGACTGTGGAGATAGGGGTGGCAGGAGCGGAGAGCCTGATGAAGACTGATGACAGCCCTAAACATGGGACATGACAGTGGGAACATGGCGGAGATTGAATCCGTAACCCTCCGAGCACATCATAAATTATCTCCCTCAAAATAAAATGATTGATTTGCGGCGGTTCTCGGCGCACCTGGAATTGCTGTCCCTCACAGGAGCAACCCCGGGGGCGGGTGAAGGCTACATGCCAGCTACTATTCCAAGCTAATGGTGAGAAAGAAAACATTAAAAAAAGGTGAAAACGTTAAAAAGGTGTGTCGCCCGGCTCATAAACGGCGGAGCGGAAAAGTGTTGTTTCTTTCTTTGCTTTTGCCGGCGCCGCGGCCGCTCATTTAATACTGTTGATCTTCGCAGGAGGAGGATGTAAACAGTCCCTGTCTCCGAGCGAGAGGAAGTGGACGTCTAGATAAGCAGAGACAGAAGCCTTGCGTTTGCACAGCCATCTCAGCAGGGTCAACACTCAAGGCTCTCCACGACAGTCAAGACTGTCATTTGCTATCAGTACCTGTGTCTTTCTCACACTTCAAAACAAGCCCTCACACCGCTCCGGACCATCTGACACACACACACACACGTGTGCAGAGACACACACTCAATACACACATGCACACCACACAAATACAGAGCATTGTTGGAGATGAAAAATCCAGGGGGTTGATGGGTACTTATGGCAGGTGACAGAGTGTGTTCCACACTCAGACAAATGGAGTCTGGCAGCTTCCCCTCAGAATGACTAGCGGCTGTTTTTTCTTTTCCCCCTCTTTTTTTTTTCCTTTTTTTTCTTACTGCCTGACTGCTTCTGCCTTTTACCAAACATCCATTGTTTACCTCTGTTCTGCTCAGTCTCACCTCAGATGACAAGCCATCCGTGGAGAGCCACTTCCTTTTGATTCGCTCTCCTTCTGTCGTCACTTTCTTTCTAGCTTTCTTTCTTTCTGTGTTTCATCCTTCCTCGCCCCCTTCTTTTCCGAAGCCGTTTTACCATCACACCGGGTTGATCTGGTGTATGGCTTTCTCCCTTGGAAGTTCACAGTTTTATAATTAAGTCTGGCGAAGCTCACCAAGAACTCGGGGGAACTCTCATGTGATGGAGAATAATGTCTATCCGTGACACTCTCGGGCTAATCCCACCATGTGTTACATCAAGATAAGAAAGATACCTGGGTTATCTGCAAGGTGTGAGATGCATTAGTGTGGCAACTGGTGGTGTTTGGTCACAGATTAAATTAAGCTTGCATTGATATTGTATGATTATTATTAGAAACCAGTTGCGTGTCGACCTTTACATCAGGCGCTAATGTGCACCTCATATCCGGATTGTGCCTGGATGAAACTGTTGGATTAAATTGACAGCTGGCGTTGAAAATGCATCTCTGTTGTCCACGTTGGAAATTGCAAACATCAGATTGACAAGTGCACAACTTCCTCTTGCAATATTTACATCATTTAGAAAGATGTCAAGCGCCTGGGAAGGTGATTTATATGCACGTTTTTCTTTTCAAAACAGGAAGCGGTTGTCTTGCACAACAGCTATTCCTCATAGGAAACAGCTGAGGCGAAGCTGGTTTTATGCAGTCCTTGCCATTACTATTAATAGTTTCGTCAGACCAAATTGACAGCTACTTCTAGTTTTGCTTGTTTCCCATCCGTGACTGTCTTTTTTTTTTTTTTTACTATTTTCATTACACCTGGCTAGTGTTATCCGAGCTGCCTGCCTGCTGTTTGTGTTTCTGGTTTGATCCACATGAACATTTATTCCCATGTTCATAGTTTTTAAGCGGATTGCATTTTTCACTTTGGTCATATTGTGTCGAATCTGTGACGACCTCTGGAGGTCATTGGAGTGAATGGATCTTGTATTGAATATCAGATTTAGGTCAGTATTTCCTTATTGGATTGATCCAGCTGGTATCACTTGGAAGTTGCTGTTCACTGTACAGCCGTCCTGCTCTATTTTTGCCCGACATGATCGACATCAGACACACCGATCTTGTAAGCACTTCCAGGTTAGGGTCGCTGTGCTTCCATCACAGATGATCTGAAATGTGTCAGATCAGTCAATGAATGATTTTATTTATCAATCCGCCCTAAAAATGCAGTAATTGTGTCTATAACTAAAGGTATAGCCGTAGTGATGTCCCTACCGTCGACGAGGGGAATACATTCAGATATACAGCTATGCAACAACACGTCATTAGATCCTGTGATGGCCAGTGAACACAATGTCACTGAACTTGGACAAGTGTATTGATTTGTACTAAGCCTTTGGACAAACAAGCCATTCTTTGGGTTGTCAGCATATCAATACATGTAAGCAAGTCATGTTTGCCTCTCAACGGATGGGGGAGAATACTAGAAAACAACCGTGCCGTTATCGATCCCTGTTGAATTTCACCTGGAACCACAGAGCCCCCCCGTGGCAGAGTTATTTGTTCATGCTGTCGGTGGCGCTGGACACAATAACAATATGGCTTCCATTACTTGCATGCGGACGCAGTGGACGCAACACGCTGCTAGTGCAAGCGGCCTAGCCTGCAGAACTGATGCTGACTGTCAAATCCAATCTGCACGTTATTTCAGTGTAGTGTAAATTTGGAATTTACTGCATTACAATTTTACCAAATCTTGTACTGTCACCATCTGCCGTACTTTTATCACTTGCTTGACCGCCCTCAAATCACAAGGAGGTCCTCACTGCAGCAGTGGTGAATGGGGACAAATGGGTTTGACTTGACTTAGCCCATTTACCTTCCGCGAATGATTTCCCAACCTGCAGGGGGCGGCAGCAGGCCAAAGCTGCATCCAATCTAAAGATGTCCTTGGGAAAACCGGAGAAAGTCCTCCATGTGTTTTTTTTTTCCTCATTTGTATTACTGTGACTCACTCTGTCTACAGTTTCGTAACAGTGTTTCTCCCCCATTATATCTTTTCCAAAATGCTGCAGCAGCGCTTGCAGGATCTGCGATCGCTGCTCCAGCTACCTGTCAGTTTTACAATTGACTTTTTAAGATTCTCAGGTGGCTATGTCCCGTGGCTATATCACATTCCTTCAAGTCCTCTGCGAGTTTGGAGCACAGCTTGAGCTCCTCAGGCGGGTCTCAACTGAAAATACAAAATGTTTTGATTTTCTGTAAACTGCAAATGCATTTGTAATCAGAAAGGAATTGAAGGAGATTTGATATTTTCTTGGAAAATGGCAGCAGCTTTTGAATGTTTGTGTTCTGTTACATTGGAACCAGCATGGCAACCAGTTAGGGAACATTAGATTAGATTTACAAACACACTAATGTTTACCACTGGGATGAGCTCAGCTGAAGTCTTGGCCCCTCCCCTTCCTATGTCGACGGGATGGGGCAATAAGTTAATTAAACACTAATTGACCACGTTTTCCTGCCGTTTGTCGTTATTGCCTTGAAACAAGCTTTCTGCCATACAAATAAGTGCACAATTATAATGTCATTGTCGGTTCACTGTGAATGTGAGAGAGTGTGTTGTAACAGCATGTCATTTAAGATGGCTTAAGCACTGTTCTATCCGGAGATAATGCTCTTAGATAGGAATTATCTGCTTATCGGTTAATCCCATCACACTTATTTCCACGGGGTTACAGTGGGCTAACATGAGGCGAATGTGTTTTGACACTCCTCATCGGTGGGTATGCCATCACACACACACACACACACACACACACACACACACACACAAGCACAAGTTCCTCCGAGTGCATCTGGATTCGCGGGTGACTCGACAGTGTCCCCGCAGTAAAACAGGGGGAAGGAGCTTTAATCAGCCGCCGTTGCCGGTGACAATTAATGTCAGCGGTGTGATGTGTCCCAGCTCTCGGGAGGGGCGTGGGGGGGGCGGGGGGGGGGGAGGACGGGTTAGAGGTGAGTGTAGCCGGGATCTACCGACCGAGAGATGGGGCGAGCGGTGTCTGGGTGGGGAGGCTGGCTGGCTGGCTGAGAAACGGTGGAGCGACGCCAAGTCCTCCATTAGGTAGCCCTGCAAGGTCACTCCAGTACGCAGTCCCCGTGCCAAGCGACCCGGGCTCTCGTCTGTCCTATGGGGAGGGAGGGAAAGACCGAGAGACCAGCGGAGGCAGAAAGAGAGAGAGAGAGAGAGAGAGAGAGAGAGAGAAGTGTGGGCCACGGTCCAACCCATCTGGGATGCGCTCCGCAGACATTCAGAGCCAGAGGTCACCGACAAAGCCGACCCCATCTTTGTAGAATGTCTGAAGGTTCCCCAGGAGAAAATGAGTTTTAGGAGGGAATAAAAAATAAAAAACGCCAGCCGACTGTTCGAGATCCTTAATCAGAGCAAAGGTCCACATGAAAACAAGGGTGTTGAAGCGCAGAAATACTAATATTCCCCTCCTTACAGGAGTTTTCGTGGCACCTTGCCAGCTGGTGAGGGGGGTGGGGTGGGGGTGGGGGGGCGAGGTAGCAAAGACTGGACAGTAACTTTTTACCCTTCAGACAAAAACAAGTAATCCATTTTTTCCCCCTTCTCAATTCCTGTGGCGTAAGCTCCGGCATGTGAAGATCGGCGCTCCCGGGGGAGGGGTGATTTATGCTTGCTAATATGATGAGCAGTTTTCAGGACCTCTTCACGCTAAACGCTGTTTGTGTTTACCACTTTAAAGTAGCACTTGGTTGTCGTTCATAGTGTTGATAGTGTCTTGTGGGGGAAACCTGCACGGCGAAATGGAAGTCTATTTAGGTGAAATTGGAGCTCATTAAGAGTGTGTGTGTGTGTGGCTTGTGCATGCATGGGCATGCCTGTGTGTGTGTGTGTGTGCGTGTGTGTGTGTGGGCTTTTCAGCCTAGCATGCAGCGACGCCGGTCTCCCCTTCAGCAATGCTAGCTTTAGAGCTTTTAAATTGTAATGTAATAGGGTTCACCTGCATCGCCGCCACAATGAATTATTAAGCTCTTCACTATGGATGAGTGAGTCTCATTATGGCTCCCCTCAGTACCGCAGGAAGATAAGCATGGCTGATTATTCCTGGGTTCCCTCTGCCTTTTGCTTTCTAGGGTGCCACGAAACAGGGAGAATTCGCCCGGTGCAGCTGGAGAGAGATAAGATGTCGAATGTGTATTCAGATGTTCTTTCACGCTCTGGGAACTGGATGCAGAAGAAAAGGTAAGGCAGTGCAATTCAACATCTCTCTCTCTCTCTCTCTCTCTCTCCCTCTCGCTCCCTGCCTCCCTCCCTTCCTCCCCAAGCCAACAGAACAGGCTGAATGGTGATAACTTTTCAAAGTGAACAAAGGCATCAAAAGGATGGAGGAGACCCGGGGATTATTTAAATACAAGGTGCATTAGAAGCCCCGGTGTGCTTTCCATCCCTTAAGTCATCAACAAAACCTGCTCTACTTTTCTCGCGGCGGCTGAGGAGCATGGATACTTCTGACAAAAGAAAAGGGAAAAGGAGGTGGATAAAGAAGACACTCCGGCAAGCTGTCTTAAAAGCATTATCCCGTGTTATGCCGGCGAAATCGCAGTGCGGAAAAAGTCCGTGTCTCGAGATAACAAGATAGTGACCATAACCGGGGGCTCATTATCCAACACAGCTTCCCCGACTGCTGTCTGTGAAAACAAGTCACGCCGGTGTAAAGTAAACAAACAAACTCCCAATAAATGAACAGTACAAAACATTGACTCAAAAGTAGCGTTGTCGCTCCGAACGGCAGACAGACGTTGAAACAGATTTGTCCACGTGCCGGTTTTAAAAGTAAACGCTTTTTTTGAGTTCCTCCACGTCAGCCTTTTGATCGGACCGATACCACAACATGACAACACGTCAAGGGGGGAAACGTAAACCTTTTTCCTCTGTGTTGTCTGTGCCCCCCCCCGGTGGCTCTTTGACTGGCATGCCATTAGCTCTGGCTGTCATCGCTTCCTTCCCCCCCTAGTCACACAGCCAGACGGGCGATCGGGTGTGTCGCTACACGTGCGTCTTAACGGTGACGCGTTCCGTTTTCAACTCGCTGCACGAACACGGTAGAAAGAAACGTGGACTCGTTCAGGGCAGCGGGGACAGTTAGCGCCCGGCCGTAGCGTGATAATTAAAAAAAAAAAAAAAAAGAAAAGTTTTTATGAGACTTATTAAAGAGTTTAGTAAATATCACCTCTGGCGACTGTTATCTGTTTCTAATTATGTTTAAAGGTATAATAAAAATGTTGAAATGAAAGATGAACGACTTGTTGTTCGAGGCGAGCAACTCGATACGACACCTTAAAAGGCATTAATGGCAGTTATACTCGCCGCTCCTCAATCGATGTCCGGCAAAATTAATATCGGAGAGTAAATCTTTCAGTTTTTTTGATTGATTAGAACCATTAAGATCATTGATCAGCAGCATGGGGTGGGGTGGGGGGGGAAACGGAGTGGTTGCGGGAGTACCTTGTAGCGATATCTGCCTCACACAACGTTGAGAGGGAAACAGAGGCTCATCTCCTCTCAGCTGTCTGCAACATAGATGTCAGAGAGAAATTTGTAGCCGCCGAGGGAATGTTTTTGTTCTGCCCTCCTCCAGCTAAATGGACGATCGTCCTTGATCACAGGAAGCGGATGCATTAAATGTAAAAAAAAAAAAAAAAAAAGTAAAGATGCGCACTAAGTCCTCAAGGTTAATTTACTCTTAACTCTTATTAAGTGTTCGTCTGTTGGGGCTTCATTAGGGTGACATGCTAGTTGAGGCTGAGGACGAGATTAACCTTGGTGGAGGAGGAGGAGGAGGCAGACTTTCTTTCCTCCATCCTCCCATCTATCCTCAAACCGGCTCAGCCGCCGTGGGGAGGCTGACGTGCTCGCTCGGCAAACATCTGTAGCGCGCAAGGCATCTGGCTTCACAAGGACGAGGAGGTAGCCACGGCAGCACCGAGGCAAGGTGGGACCGCGGCTCACGAACTCAGTATTGGATGTAATGAACCTGTGAATAAAGACCACAGAGTCATTGAGTCGTACATGAGGCCACACACACACACACACACACACGCTTACCAGGCTTACTGTTTGGTCATGTTCCAAGCTGTTCTGGTGCCAGATTCACAAAAGTAATAAAAGGAAAACATTTTATCATCATCTCTTACAATCTTCTTTTGGCTCTTCTTACTTAGGAAATGTTACTCATGCTTATTTAAACTACTGAAAAACATGTTTGATGACATTAATGCACTCTGTCTCTCAATAATCAATCAAGCAAGTATATTGATTGATCAGGAGGAGGCTGGGCTGGTGGTAGGACAAGTGGAAGCTTAAATTTACACCAAAAAAAAAGAAAGGGCAAACCGATTTGAGAACGTGGCTTTCAAGAATCTCATTTATTTGTTTCTTCTTAGGAGACAAAATTAGAAGTAGGTTAAGAAAATCAGACCAAAGTTATGAAAAAAAATCCAAAGAAGGTGAATCAGGTGAAGATTCGTCAGGATAGAGGACAGTAGAGTACAAGGTTCCTACACATATTGACGAGTCCATGACATTGAAAAGACGATGATGTGTCAATTTCCATAACAACATTTGTCACCATCGATATTACATATTTTTGTTGAATGGCTGACTTGGTTGTTGCCGGCCTTCCCGCCTCATTTGGCCCCGCTGTAAACATGAAACGTGTTATATGGGTTATTATTCATTCTAAACTAATTAGATCTACCAACAAACAAGCTTGACATTTTCAAACACTTTCCTCTGCTGACAAAAAAAAGATTATAAACAAATTTTCTTGACCTTTTCAAAACCTTTTGGGTTTTGGATAATTCTCCATAACCTTTCCAGGCCCAGAAAACGCAATTATGAATCCCATGACTTTCCCAGGTTTTCCATGACTGCGGGGACTCTGGATACGCTGCCGTGAGCTGATAGGTTGAATAATAGACGACGACTTCAAGAACTGCTGAATGTACCAGATTTTCCGCAGTTGGCAAACATCGGGTCACATTTCAGCTTCTGAATAAAAAACACGGTCAAACCTTTTCAAAACCGTCATCATTCCTACACTGTTTCGTTTTTTTTTTTCCCTTGAATGTTTAAATGCCGATACATATGCAGGCCGACCCTCAAGCCTGAAATATCGTGTGAAATGGAAGAAAAAGCAACATTCAGAAAAGCCTCAGCACTTGAGTTCTGGCATCAGCCCTGTGGTGTGTGTGTGTGGGGGGGGGGGGGTGCCAAAAGCAACACCTTTTCCCCACCCATGCAAAGGTGCTGATGCTTCAAAGTGTCAAGCCAAATCCGCCCTAATGTGGTTTAAGGTTATGGCTGAGTTTCAGAGAAGGTCACGATTAGATTAGTGAAATCCTGCCTTTGTTTATGACCGTGAAGTCCCCCGTCTGCGAGGTGTCTGCGTGCAGCATATATTCTCTTTGCAATCATCTCCCCGCTGTACGTTCTGGAGGAAAATGATCTGCATTTTGCCGTAATAAAGATATAATTGACCCGGGCGCAGCGGGAGACATGGGGAAATGGGATTGATGTCCCACCGAGAAAATTCTCTCTCCTTTTGAGGGGCGGGGGTGGTGGCGTTCCCAACTCAGGCTAAATACTGTGAAGCATTCGCCCCCTCCAAACCCACCTCCCCACCCCGACCCATCTCCTCTCTCCCTCCTACCTCCTATTCTTCATGTCACCATCAATCATTTTCGCTTGCTCTCCAAACACTCTGTAAAAAAAAAAACTCTCAGCTGCACACACAGTCAGAGATCCAGAAGATGGCTCTGGTCTGAAAAATGACTTCCTTTTTATATCTTCTCTGCGTCAGGGGCTGCAAGGAAAGGGCTTAGAGTGTTGCGGGTAACGTGTTGGAGTACTTTTTTTTTGTGGTAGTGACTTTTCGTGTTCGTTCGTATTCTTATAGGTTGCATTAGTCACTTTTTAAAATGAGAATGTCATATTTTTCTTTCATATTATTTCATTTTTTAGTACACTTTTTTTTTTAAAATAGTAGAAAACAAACGTGCAGACAAAACGCTGCAAATTGAAAACAGGCAATCCAAGCAGAGCAGTAGTCTTGCATTGCATTTTAAAACCATGATGACTCGTGCCATTTTGCTACAGCATGTTTTTGAAGTGAGTAACAGGAAAGTAATTTTAAGGTAAGTAACAAAGTGAAAAATGGGCAATCTAACATCCCTCAAGAAAACTAACTTACTTAGTCTTTTCTCTGTTTTCCTCTTTACCAGTTTGAACGTGTTACTGATTTCCGGTTGAAGCAGGATGTTGGAGTGGAACGCAACACAGGGTGGGGCCGGTTAAAGTCCCAAACAGGTTTTTCAGGGGCGAATACCCTAAAATGCCTTTTAAAGTTGTGAAGTTGCAGGTTTGATATAATGGGTGCAGCCTACTGGTGTGCGATGAAGGAACCACCGAAGATTTCCAGGAAGTAAAAGCAGTGGGATTTTGACATAAAAAAATACAAGAAAACAGAAATTTTTTTGGGGGCATTTATTGTTAGATGCCACATGATAAACAACCTGACGGGTGTCCTCACACGGTTCAGACAGCATCCCGTTGCTCTCATGTGTGACATAGCGAAAATGTTTCACCAGTTCCACGTCCAGGAGGATGATCGCAACTACCTGCGCTTCCTGTAGGTGGAAAGACGGAGAGAAAATCGAATGAAGGTACATCTTGTATGCTACAATAGGTATGGAGAATTAGGTGAAAAGGTCGCTTATTTCATTGTGACTTTGAACTCATACTATCAGGCCAAGATGTTCCCAGTTAGGGAATATGTGTCGCCCCACTGAGAGCAGTGCGACTGTACAGCAGACACTTACATCGAGCGACTCCCGTCACACAGGTAACCATTAATATGCATACGGCAAATGATTAAATGTAGGCCAGATAAAATGTGACGCACCGTAATGAATGGAACTTTAAAGCATATATTCAACCACAATTAATCATTTAAGACTATCATAACGAAACGTTTATCAGATGGCTGCAGGAAATCAAAGGAGTGATGAAAAATTAAGATGGGAGAACAGCATCGCCAGACGACTCGGCCAAGTCTCGTAGATCTGCGACTGTAGCTAAAATAACTGAAACAGTCGGCAATAAAAATGCTCTTGAGACAGATCCAGTGAAATTTATTAACTAATAAGGCCGAAGTAAGACTCTGGAAAAGTACAAAGGAAGAAACTTTGGAGAGATTCAGAATGGTCATAAAGAGTAAAAGAAATACTCAGAGGAGCGACGCCGGCAAAATTGCTGCAAAAAAAACATTATTATGAAAACAAAATCATGGTGTGACTATTTGGAGTTGCTCAAGGCCTAAATGTCACTTTTGCTAATTGATTTCTCACGGAAGAAGAATGCTGCGGCCAGTGGCGGAGGGAGAATAGCAGCCGGGTGGGGTAGCGAGTCCATTGTAGATATTTGTGGTATCAACATTCAACAGATGGCTATCAGTTGAATAAAAAGTGAGTTTGTTTTTCCAGTGAAAAGGTCACGGGCAAACTGGTATTTAAGATTGCACTCAGAAAGCAAACAAACCCAAAACAAACTCTGCATCGCAACTCACTGTGTACATTTTTGAGAAAAGAAGAGATCAATCAATCTCAAACATCAATATCCGTTTGCATCCCTTTAGCCGCACACGTTTGCCAACTAATGAAATCTGTGCATGGCTCCCCTGATATCGATTTCAGAGTGGCCCTAATTTGCCGCTTGAGATCAGGCAGCTCCCACCCTCTCCCCTTTTCCCCCCCCCCCCTCTCTCTCTCTCTCTCTCACACACACACACATACACACACGCCTCACCGAGTGTAAAGCAGTCATGCCTTGGGCAGCGTATCGAGCGCTGGCTGCAGCAGCGGGGAAATCCTGTAGGGCAAAATATTTAGTGCAGTATCCAAAGTCTTTAGGTATGATTAATAACGCGCTGCGAGGCCGTGACCCTTCAAACAGCTCATCATAAGCACATATCAGCTGGTAACTACACACTCGCATTCATTTTCACATACACATATATCTGCCATTTTGTGGTTGCTTATCCAAAGTGCCTCTGTGAGTGCATGGGCGTTTAGTACGGGACGCGTGATATACGGGCGGTAAATAGCGTCTAAAGCAGCTTCATAAGACCGGTCCAGCCGGATTCATAATGCCTTATAAGGGATAATGACATTTTCTGACTTGAAGTGACAATCTGTGACATTTTCATGCCAATAAATGTCTGTTTAGCTACCCTGCATGTGCGATTGGTAAAACACAATAATGACTCCATTTATAGTCGGTCCATGAAAGCTTCTTAAGCTCTCTAATGAAGATGGTGCCTTGTAACCTCAACTAATGACCTGCAACATTTTCATATAAAGAAATATGAAACAATATTGACAAACAGACAGACAAAGAGAAGAGCGCCACCTACAGAAACTCAAACTCCATCAACAGAAAGACGTCACAGTACTGGACACACTATTTGATTGACAGGTGATCTCTGGGAAGAGCAGTGAAGAAACACCACAGCGCTGAGCACCAGAGATGAGACTACATAGAAAATTCAAAAGCAAAACGAAAACAGGATATCTTCAAATGTAATGGGCTCATAATATGTGCATGATATCTCACAATGCCTTATGAGCTGCAAGTACTTTGTTATTAATATTAAATTATTTTTTTTTATTGGAAGGGCTTTGAACTATGATGAAACTAGACGGACAGATAGAGGGAGAGAAAGAGCCATGGAGAGAGTGAGGGAGATAAAGCAAAAAAAAAAAAAAAAAAGCGTGTGAATCAGAAGGCAGTATCATATGGTAGATCACACCATGGGGAAATAACATTAGATACCACAGTGTAGTAGAGCATCAAGAGTGCACTGTTGACTTTAATTAAGGTGGCGTTAAAAGCATTACAGGGTGTAAGTTTAAGTCCTTGAAAGATGGCTAAATAGTACAGTGACATCAGGGAGTGCCAGCTGCTCGCTAAACATTCCTGGGAAGCAGCCCCCCTGCCGGTGCTCCGGTGGGTGGTCTCCAAATAAGACACTGAATGCAAATTGGTCTGATACAAGTGCAATGTCTGTGCAACGCGCCGGCGCCGGCTACGGCTACGGCTGGCCCGCGAGCCGAATGTGGACCGCGTTGTCAGACTGCAATCAGAACAAAAGGAAATGAGTCAATTATCTATGAAGCGGTCCGAATTTTGCTCGAACCTAAAATTTGAATTTCATTAAAGCTAAAAAGAGAAAGTGTGGCTGCAGCAGAGGAGAGTGTCCAATCACTGCAAACTGAGACACCATAGTTTCCCCCATTCGTGCCCAAATTAAATTCTGGCGTCGGGTATGGACACTTCTCCACCCACAGGAAGTAACAAATCAATACTCAAGAGTGAAATACACACTGCCTCTGAATCTTTTGCCTCTCTCCTCCCTTTGGTCTCTTTGGGTATAAAGCATCACAGACCAGGCAGGTTGGTAAACACGAGCGTGCTTGTGTGCAGTTTTAGTCACATCACATCATTTCTGGCTGTTGGACGTCCATAAATTTCGAACCGTTAACTCTTGCTGACATTTGGAGCTGCCAACGTGCAAAAGTTGCCTAGTGCAGCTTTACACGTTGTATGCAACTTGTGAGATTTTCGGTAATAATTCTGCAATAATGCCAAATGCATTAACAAAATGCTCTCTATATCAGTGACGAGCTGCAACTATAACTTTAAGTGGAATCAAAGAGTTTTGCCAGTCATTTGCAACCAATGCAAGTTGCAAAGCAAGTAAGTTCAATCTTACAACTTTCTTGACATGAAGTCAACATTCCCTATCGTACCAAAGGGACCGGTGGAGGAAATGCAATGATAATAAAATGATCTTGAAATTTTTCCATGCATATATTAGTGCACAAATCAGTTTTCTTTCAAAGAAAAAATCCTATTTAATTTAAATTTGGGCAATAAAAACGGACAATAGCAGACAAACTGCTCTAAATGCAAAGGCGTTACTGTCTCTCACTCTCTCTCCACCTCTCTCTCTTTCTCTCTCTCTAAGGTATTCTTGTCAATATTGTTGCCATTGCCATTTTCTACACGACTTGTTTCGTATACATTGCTCATTCTCCCTTTTTTCCACAACTCAAGTGCCATTAAAGGAAATGAACACTTTCGTTATGAAGTGTTTCAAAAGTGGACTAAGCGTATGACTCAGGCTGCAGTGCAGTACGCTTCTGTACTGAAAAAAAAAAAAACATTACACAGGGGAGGAGGTGACATGGCAGCGGATGTGGAAGTCACAGATTGGTTTAAAAAAAAAAAAAAAAAAAACTTGTGAAAAACAAGGCTGGGCTTGGCCCCAAATGCCCTGCCACCTCGGTTGAAAAGTCCTGTGGGTCAGGCGTTAATGACGTGTTGATTCAAGGCCCAGAGCTTTCACTCGCTCTTCTCTAAAAATGTACATCACCGTGAGCAAGTGTGGATGTCTGCTGTGTGAGGGTAGAATGTGAGAGAGAGAGAGAGAGAGAGAGAGAGAGAGCGAGCACAATTGGTTTTGGGACATGGCAGTCTGATGAGGTGGGGAGGGGGTGGGGGGGCAACAGCAGGCAGCAACAGCAGGTTGAAGCTTTGGGGTAAGACTGCATCGAGCCTGATAGCTGCTCCTTTGGTGATGCTGGTCTCAGGGCAATCTGAGATTTCAGAATAAGAGACGCTCATGAACGGCGTACCATTAAGAGCAATCAGCCTGTCTTTATGCTAACTCGTGGCAACTTCACACCTGAGTGACAGAACCCGCCGAGCCCGGGTTATAAATGTTCAGAATGACCCACTTGGTCCTGATGCAGCGGGGACAGAATTGGGGGGAAAAAAAAGAAAAAAGATACTGCAGGCGATACTGACCTGCGTCACATCTCCCATCATTCATTGTACGTACCGGGCGTACACACTGGGTGCAGTTTATCAGCACAGTGCACATTTCTTAACTGTTATTGTACCGTGTTGTCACTACAGCTAGAAGACCACCGGCATCACACGGTGCGCAGCTGAACTCCGACGAGATCAAACGGCGTCGGCGTCGAATGTAGAGCCCCCGCCAGACGCAGAGCGACGGGACAACATCTGGCTTACCAGCGGAGGCAGAGGATCTTTAGCTCGGCGCATAGAAGGGAAAAAAAAAAGGGAGTTCGGCGTCTGATTGTCGAGGCTCATTGTCAGGATCTGCGCTCGTGAGCGAGTTGAGAGGTGCATCCGAGTGTGGCCGTGGCTAATTTTCCCCTTTTCAAAAAAAAAAAAAGGGTTAAAGAGTTAAAGAGAGCGACTAGGAGTAGATTAACCAAATGGCGCCTGTAGTCATGGGGTGGAATTTATTTCTTGCTTGCTGTCTAGCTACTGTCTGGTGAAAAGAAAGCAATTGGCCCATGTGTGCCTCATCACCCAGCCTGCACCCACACCCTGACACTTCATAACACGGCGCTCCCATAATTCTTGACAACCAATTTTCGACTATCAAATTTCAAGTTACAATGAAAAACTTTCTAACCATGAAGGAGCAAGAAACTTAAAACCATGACTGAAGCCGATGGCCGATGGCGATGCGGCGTATTTACCAGTACAAGGGATTTGATGTCGCTATCCCCTCGCGCTATTAAACTACACTTGGCTTGGATGTGACCTTCACTACTCTTACTCCTCGTCCCCTCGCGGGTGGGGCCGGGCCAGGGTCCCGGGGCCCTGGTGTCCTTGCATTTATTAGTTAAGCCCCTGCTTTATGCCACCGCAATGTCACACGGCGTTGGCGAGTTCCAGATGAGGTGGCTCGGACACGGGATGGTGCACCTGGCCAACACCAAGAGGGAGAGGATATGTAGATGGGGCTGGGTTGCAGAGGTTATTTGGTATTTGTGAGATGAATTAAATTCTCCCCTCTCTCTTCCTCATTTCCCCTTTCACATTTGTGTGACTAGACTAGTTAAGTCCCTGTCACTCAAGCTGCCAAGGTCTATGGGGCACAGAGGCGAGAAGCAGAGTAATATGAGCGAGAGGGAGAGAGAGAAAGGGAGAGAAAGAGAGAGAAAGAGAGTGAGAGAGAGAAGGTGAGAGAAATTGGGCCAGGGATGATTGCAAATTGTCTGTCTAATGGCTGCCACCCAGGATGCCATTTCAGGTGACTTGTTATCCGTCATGAGAGAGGCAGACCTGCCAGGATTCCTCTTCTCACTCTCCTTCTCAGTGGGCCGCCATAGCAAAGAGCTTCAGGCTATCACCAGTGACCTCACCACTTAAAACTCCTCTGTCTCCAATTTTAGATGCCTTTTTCTCTTCTCTCTCTCGCTCTCTCGGTGTCTTCCTCTATGTCCCTCGCTCTCCCACTTTGCCTCATCCTCCCTGCAGTGCGTCTCTCTGGCTCCTGCTCAGCAGCTGTTGTTTAGTGATAGATCAGTGAAGCAAAAAATGATGCGGGGTATAAAAAATAGATCTTGAAGCAAAGCACTGCCTCCCTATTCTCCCTACCTATTGTTCTGCATTATAGTGAGACTTGGGGGATTCATTCAGAGGTAATCATTTGTTACTCAGGGGCACCGTGTCTTTCAGGCACCAATGATGAAGTCACCTCTGAAAGGGCCACAAATGAGAGAGAAATCATTCGCTATCTTCCCGTGCTGGGTAACCATTGATTGGGTGGACTACAATGAGAAAACCCTGAATATCGAGAAAACATTATTCAGTGTTTTTAATCTCCCTGCAAAACAATGTTGGTGGCTCTGTAAACATGGAAGCGGTTCATAATTTAATAGCTATTTGTTGAGTGTAAAAACTACACGGTGAATGGAAATATGCTTATTGCTGCTAAGGTGAAAACAACACGGATTCTTTCAGGGATTTTCAGATTGACATTACGGAGGAAATTGACATGCAACCCAAGCCCGCTGAAAGTTAATCTGTATGTGCACCGTATCACGTGGATCACAGCTCGGAGGCAGCTAGCATTAAAAGGAACCCGTCAAGCTAAGTGTGCTTCTCAACCTCTCTGCCATTACTCTGACATGTTCTGTGACCCGTGAATTGAAGTCTTGTCAAGACCTGGTCATTTTACCAGCTCTCAACACAGATGGGAGGGCTCCTGGTAAATCTGCCCCTCTTAAAAACGCTTTCTGCCTCTTCTGCACAGCAGGTGGCACCGTTTGGCTCGTGAACACATCCCTCACTTGTCAACTTGTCTCGGTGACGGCTCAAGGACTGCCCAAGGAATCCTGGCATTAGCCACTAGGCCTGCCAATAACCGGGGGGGGATGGAAGGGGACGCTATCAGGAAGCTGTCAACACATCCGGCCAATTGATCAATTTGAAGGACTATAGAGTGGTGCAGGAATGAGTCCTGAATCCCAGAAATTAGTTAGCATTTCTGCACTTCCGGTTCCCTCATTTATAGCCTAACGTTAGCTTTTTACGTTTGCATTTACACTTCAAAAATCATAAAAGTGGTGTTCATTTGTGAAGATTGGAGAAATCCCATTGGCTTTTTGTCGAGGGAATCAGGGCGATGCTAACTTCCGGGTTGGCCTACAAAAATACGTCATCCGTGCACCACCCTATTGTAGCGTGTGTGTTGTGAATCAGGCTGTAGTCTTTAGCAGTCGATGTTTTACTTAGTCTTTCACTTTTTGGTATTTCAATAAGAACGGAACAAAGAATATTGAAATACCAACTTGTTCGATTTCTGATTGGAGTTAAACCTCAGTGGGTGGAGCCAAAGAACCACAGTTTTTTTCCCTTCCAAGTTGAAACTAGCCATACTAGCCTATCCTAGCATATCCAGGTAAGCTAGTTAGCTAGCCTACTGACCTTCCAAGATCATGCATGCCATGGTCATGAATGAAGGAAAAATAAATCATTGCAATTTAGATTTTTCATTTATATTTTGAGTTTGCCATTTAACTAATTTGCACTCCTCCCCAAAAAACAGAGGCTTAACCAAGCCTGCCTCCAGAGCATCTCTGCCTCCAAGAAATGTTTGTATAACTAAAACTCCAATCTGCTGTTGTGTTGTTTTCAACTTTAAAACCTACCAAAAAAAAAGAAACGCTCGAAAGAAAAAAAAAATGTTGATTGTGTTGAAAAATACGATATATATCATAATCCATAAAACCATCAATCCATCACACAGACACACCACTTCACAATCAGCCCTCACCTGAAGATCTTTTCTGGGGGTTCTTTTTTTTTTTGTTTGTTTGTTTTTTTCAAGCAGGCCACGCAGTGCCAGACTCTCTGGGGATGGTTGGACAGCATGTTTTGGTGCTTTAGGGCTCTCCAGGCATCAGTCCTGTGGAGCCTGATTGCCTCACAACCCCCGCTCTGTGGAGAAAATTAGGTTGAGGTGGGCCACTCGGGCCTCTCCAAGGCACAGAGCCATTGCCGCCGAAGTGGAGCCCTGACCCCCAGCAGATTTCTAATGGATTTTAGGAGTCACAGGCAAACACACAGCTGGGCTCCAAACAAACTCATCAGAAGAACACCCTGGATTTGTGGCTCCCCCACTGGCCCGCGCAGCCACCCACATACTCCCGCCGCCCACAGTCTTTCTCTCTTTGTGACAGGCCGTCAACGGCTCTACCCAAGAAATCGAGTGCACAGCCAGGTTCTGTACTTTCAGAGCAATGTGCGTAATTTGTCGTTACATGTGTTTATTTCCACTAAAATGAAATCTTTGCAGACAATTTTTTTTTTCATGCGTTGTCTTGTTTTTGTTTTGCACGAAATCTCTGGAGACCGGAGAGCCTAGTCGTTTTCAGTGTTTCTTAATTCATTTTTGCAGGATTTCCTGGTGTTTCTCTCTCTGCGTTTGTGTGTGTGTGTGTGTGTGTGTATGTGTGTGCGTGGGTGGGTGTGCATCGGTGTGTAGTCCTACTTTTGCAGAATCCTGTGTTGTGTTCAGCCGCAGAAACATTAATTCAATTCACTTAGAAAGCCAGAAAATAGCCAGGAACAAGCTGCAACATCAATGCAGTAATCAAAGGAGCATTCAACCCTTTGTGTTTTGACAGAAAATGATGAGCGATTTTTCTGAAAAAGGCATTCAACGTTCCAATTATATTGAATGTCAACTTCCTGAGTGGACTGGAATGAAAGTGAATTGACACTAAACCTGGCTTTGTCATTGTCTTTTTGTGCATGGCGGTACAATTAATACAGCTCCTCAGGACTTTTGCCACACATGGCAATGTCATGAATACATGTCCCTGGCAAAGTGTCCCTTGGCTTGGCAAGGGCTTGGTTTTTGTCTCATAGAAGTCAGAGGGTATTGATTCACGCTTGAGGTGTCTCTCCCTGGAGATTGGCTTGCTGCGCTGGCATTATCTTGGGTGGCAGTGTATTCATAGTGTACTGAACAATAGGGCTGAGGGACGATGCAGCTAAATTGTTCCGAATGACTTTCATGAGCAGCAGGGGCCTTTGAGTTGTTAGAAAGAGCGGGCAATACACTTTAGGGGACACCGAGGACAAGGAAACCTTTTCATGATCAAATGTTTTCCAAGTTCACCTTTTCAATAGTACCGCAACTTGACGTCCTGTGTCATGTGTCATCCAGCATCCCACAAATGAGACAATCTCTTGATTAAAGTGGATTTTAAGGTTAGGTTTTATTTCATATATCCAGCGATGCTGTGCTTGTATGAGGGGAGTGTGGTTGTTAGACGACTATTAATATTAATCTCTGCTGTTGAAAGACATAAAAAATGATGAGAAAAAAGTTTTAGGATTGTAAAAAAAAAAAAAAAAAAACCTATATGGCTCATTGTATATGAGAGGTGAAAGTAAAAATCAATGCTGAAAATATAAAAGGGTGAAAATGCCATGGACATCAAGAAGAGAGAAGTGGATTGACAAGAGGCATCATAAATTTAAAGATTGGAAATTAATTGAATTTACCAAAGTAAATTACATGTGCACGTAGTTCTCTTTGATGTTTTGCTGTATTTCTGAGGAAGAATGTATGCTGTTTCATCCAGCTAGTGGGCTACATGCATGCTACTTCACTGACTTGCTTCCAAGAAGAACTTTCTACCTTCTCTCATCTCACTTGGTCCGAGGCACACCATTATAGTGATGTGTGTTTAAAGCAGGCTTTGGCACATATGTAGTGGACACTGGACTTCATTCTGGTGTGATGTTAAAAGTTTGGAAATGCAGTAATAATGCATGCCTTTTATTATGTTATTTTACTAAATTACCTGAAGTTGATCAATGGAGTTTGAAGTTTCTAGTGCCTCACACATTTCTTTCTTCATAATTTATAAACACTGCATCAGATTCATTTTCACTGCATTCTCCCTTCATATTCTACTTTAAAACTGACCTTCTGGCAAGCCCAACATGATGTCTAGAGAATGATGATGACAGTTAAGACAGTATTCTTCATAAATGATAATCCAATGATTTCCATCTTATTAACATGTCTTCATCTCTGGAACATTGCTTGTAGGCTGCCTTAGGCGGAAGGAAATCTGTGAATAAGTGCAGCAGATGTGGAGTTAAAGAAGTTAGGAAAATTCAAAACTGCTGCTTTAGAGAAATGATATTGGCCCACTGTATGTGTCCCACCTGCATGTCTTATGATTATATACAGATTATGGATAATAGCCGTAGCTAAAGTAATTGGTTTGTAAAATATGATATCCATTACTGGATTTGGAAAGAGATGCGTGACAAATTCCATCGGGATTTTTTTGCAACTGCCTAACACGGATCAAATGGGACCCAAAGTATTTCAGCGCTGAAGATGATTAAAAAAAAGAGAAAAGAGAAAAGAATCACCATAGAAACAGATGAACAGCTCAAGGTGAGCTTCTTTCACAACAGAGCAAGAGAAACAATGCCTTGTGGAGGTGGAGAGCCAAGACTGAAGTATATGCATAAATGCATTGAGATGGCTGCATATTCAAGTTCAAGGCTTGCACTTCTTGACTCACGCTGCCGGACTGTAAGTTGGACTCTAATCTAACACTTGAAGGTGCCAGAAGGCTCAGCAACACAAGCAAACCTGTTAAAGTAGAGCTCACATTCTTGGAGAAGGGATCATGCCACTGGAAATATAACCAATGCGAAAGCTATGATTCACCGATTCTGTGCTTCCGCTTTTCCTTAAGATGGTTGACCCACATAGCTGAGAACCCCCACTGATCACAGATCTGGTTTCCAGCAGGAAGGAATCTGGTGAGCCAACGGTGCGTTTCATTCTGTCTTCTCCAAATCTGTTGTGTCTGTCTGTATAGCCTGAAGAAAATATTTTTTCCCCCCCCGTCACGGATAGATTAGCCACTGCAGTTACAAAACGTACACACATTAGCCAGACTGTAACACGATGTGGGTTAAGGCATCGTTCAACACGATGTGAGACAGCGCCGTTTGATGTTAGGGGTCAAGTGTCCATCGGAAATGGGTGACGGCTCACATTTGACGGTCGCTGGAAAACACTAGAGCCTCAACTTGTCTCTTTTGTTTTCCTCTGCGTGGATTTCCTCTACAGGAGCAGTCAAGTTGATGCTCGGACACCCTTCCACACCACGAAGCAATGAGTCAGCTTGGCAGCGCCCTGACCCAATGAGCATATGGGGGGAACCAAGGGGGCCCAATCACCTTCCAGTGGGTCCGATTGGCCCTGCCCTTGGTATGTAGGGGTTAAATGTCTTGACTCCTGATGGCTCCCAATATCCACATATTGCACCATGGGAAAAAGTAACAGATCTAAGTTACCATGCTTTTAGAGGCACTGTCCATAACTGCAGTATGGCTGTTGAAACTGTTGGCCGAAAACATCATTTATTACATAGTGATTTGTTGGATTGATGTTTTAAAAGTTTGTTTTTCACTCTAAAATTTGCAGTACAAACCTCCTTTACCCTCTCTACTCTTTGCCAATTAAATGCCAATTAAAATAGATTTTTCCTTTTTCATTTAAAGACTAGGTTATGGTGCCAATGGCAGGAAAGAGGAAAGAAAGCTCTTGAAGGGAAGAATTATTCAGTTCATTTTGACCTGAAAACACATTCAATTTTGTACTCATGCACCTGCAGAGTGGTAGATGGGCTTTTTGGAGAAGCTGCAATGGCTTTTCTGCCAGAGGCCTCATATGGGACTACCTGGTGATAGAATAGAATGCAGCTCAACGGGGATCTGTGGCTGCAAAATCATTACGGTTGCAATCCAGTTGTGACTATGCAATCCAAGCTCTTAGATGCAGTTTCAAAACTCCCAGAAGATGTTTTGTTTTTAACTTTTGAAATGGTAAATAAAAACCCCAGATCAATATGTGTAGTCCCAGGGAAACGGGGCCTGGAAAACAGCCGCTGAGGGGGCAGAGGTGTGGTGCAGTACTAAAGGATTCACTGACTCTATCCCAGGCAGGCAACCTCACAGTGTGCTCTGAAAACAAACAAAAATGACTGCAACAAAGAGCAAAATTATTTTTTTTTGTGAAAAAGTACAAGAATAAATGCTCCTACGTCCTGGAGATATCCCAAGCCCCATTGATTGTCCTTAATTCACATGTAACGGTGCACATATCTATAACTTCCTCCTAGGTTTCTGTTGTGTATGAGAGTTAAAATGTGTCCTCTTTTTAAGGTAAGCTAATGTGAATTGTTTGTAGCGTCACTTAGTTGGGATAAGCTTCCTGGCATCGTCTTGTGGTTTGTGCTTTTATATTTATATTCCTGTTGAATTTAGAATTGAATTTAAGTTTTTTTTGGTTACATTTAAAGCAATAGTTTGGCCCCAGTGTGCATTACAAAGTCTTTTTAAATGAATAAAAAGCCAATTAATAAAGACTAAAGGCATTTCTAATCAGGTTTCCTGAGCTTAAAATCCCTGTTTGACTCAATTAACTATACTATAATACATTTATCGATCTTAAAATGCTACAAGTAGCACCTTATCTGATCTTACTTATTTTTCTATTTAGTATTATATTTCAATCTTTATACTTGAGACTAAAACATAAAACTATCATTTATTGCAATTATGTAAAATGTGCAGTTGCAGTCATGTTCAACCTGCATTTGTGCCCTTACCTGAAATGTCTACATTACACTTGACATGCATGCAATTGTTTAAATTATTATTATTTATTGTATTTTTCCTTTAACTGTGTATTTTTTTATCTTAAGTTATTTGAATGTGCCTATTTGCCCTGTGTTATTATATTATGATTATGATTATGATTATGATTATGATTATGATTATTATTATTATTATTATTATGTGTTTCTGCATGCAGGATACCACAACTTTGATAATGATCTGCCTAGTAACTTATGCACACCTGCATGCCTGTCTTGGAAAAATAACTCCTGGCTCAATGTACAGTTTGTGAAATACACTTGAGAATGGTTCACTGAACTCTAAGGACATTTTCCAATGTCCTAATTTGATCACAATATCACCTAAGCAAGTGCAAGTTATATAAAAACAACTGTAGAGTCAGACAGATGTAGAGTCATTTTTGTTTTGTTTGTTTCCTGTGATACTTTACAGATTCATCAGCCTGGGCTTCTTTTGCCATAAAATATTTCATTTGTAACTGTAGATTGACATTTTAACCCAGCCAAAAGTTTGTCGTGATTCTTCTGTATTTTGGGTCGAAAGAATTCCATTTGTAGTTCACACTTTTGTCCATTTGAGGGAACACTATGCATTTCATAGCATTAGAACGGGCTAATAATTCATTTATAGAAAAGGATAAATTATAAATCAGGGCAGAGAAACTTTCCTCAGGGTCTTGACAAGCTAGGTGAACTACTCTTGAGTATATCTGACATTTCTGTTATTGAGCCCGGGGTTATGCTTTTTTCCCTAGGCAGGCGTTTACACGTGCAGACATGCAGGTGTTACTAAGCAGAAATATCAAAGTGGCAATATTCTCCAACGCTGAAATGCATGAACGTACAAAATAAATGTTGTTAGTGTAGGTGTAGTGCAGACATCATTTACACTCATTTACATTACACCTAAATTAAATTATACCAACTAATCTGTCGCCTCTCAAGCGAGACATCATTTTATGGCCCAAATAAGGGATTCCTGATCCCGCCCCCTTTCAGTCTAATGTGAACCCGAATAGGGGCATAAACTAATTGCCTTTAACTACATCCAGCACTAATATCCATCCAGACTGTTTTTGCTTTCCAGGGTTCCTCTATAATTCATTTCTGTATTTGCTGAGGTGGATTCTGATGGTTTTGAAGCAATAAAAAAGAAAGCGCTAGCCATACATAGCTTAGCATCTCAGCATTTGTCTCTTTGTGACCTGACAATAATGCAACTTTCACACCATGGTTGTTAGCATTTTTTTTTTTTTATTAAATAATGCGTTAAAATATGTAATATTTCCATCAAATGTAATTTCTACTTTCATTATTTCACCCATCTTAACAAAAGAACCATTGGCAGATGGGATCCAAACATCTCATTCATTTTCACACCAAAAATGGATCTGGAAAGGATCCAAAAGCCCCTAAATGACGGCACCACTTGAGAGTACTACTGTAAGTCTATGTATATTCTTGGTGTAATCTTAGAGGGTTGGTCAGATAATACAGCTCTTTGTCTGATGCTGGGGAGGCACCGAAGGTATTGGTACTCTAGGATATTGTTTGTCTTGTACCGTTATATTACCAGAAGTGCGGAGCAGGTCTGAGATGATCGCTCCCTCAGTCAGGTGAGCATTCTCTTTGATTGGAAAGCCCATATCGTGGCAGTTTATTTCTTATTGTTTTGATTTCCTTTTTTTGACTGCCATCCTAAATTAAAATAATGTCTTGTCTTGTGACCATGAAGGGACGGGCTCTTTCAGGTCTGATACGTTACAGTTCATTGGCTTATTTTATTGTATCTTTAAATCTACTAGCGAAAAACTCATTACTCCATTGGTATGTGTTTGGTACTGGGTAGATTCTGTTTGAAGGACGCTATTGCGTTCCTCTGGCTGCTATGAATCACAAACTTTGGGGTTATAAACTGCAAATTCTAAGGAAGTTATTGCAGTTGTGATGGTCCTAAGAGATGACGTGTGTGAAGAGAAAAGCTTTAAAGTGCTTTGATCTGGAGCACAATGAATGAATACCTTTTCCTGTATGCAGATACGATGTATTTAATCGATCGATGTGTTATTACGGTGTTTCAATGTCCTTCCATAGAATATAGCAATAAGAGGAAGTATTATATTGGAGTTGGTCCGGTGTGTAGCCACCGTATGTAACGCCAGCGACTCAAAATGAATACACTGCAAGATCAGAGCGAATGCATTTTATCCCCTTTGACCCTGAAATCCAAACTGAATGGCGTTAAGACAAGGAAGGCTAAGGCGCACCGAGGCATTATCATGGAGATTATTACGCTCATCATGAGCATGCTAATGCCGTATATGCTGTGTTAGGGCAAGGTCTGCTCTGCACCCTGGGTAGGACAGGAGCCATTAATAATTGATACCCAATGTTTACTGCATGCCCAGGTGTGTTGCAGGAAATAACCACTGACCCAATTACCTTTTGCATCCAGCATGCTTTGGTTAATTTGTGTAAAAGCCGTAATTGCTCTTAGTTTTATAATTCATGAACAAGGGCATGCGGCATTGGCAGAGCACCAGCATCTATTACTCAACCACCCATGAGTGCATCCCTCGCGCATACTGTAAACACACAAACAGCAAACTCCTGCATGCATCGCAGATACACAAGGACAAACGCAAAGGCCAGAGATACTGCGCTTGCTACTAAATGCTTACAGATGTTAGCGTTGTGATGTGGAAAAAGATTGCGAACTTGAACTTGAGCTCTGGCGTTTGCCACTGGGGGAGAGTAATGTGTTTTGACTGTTGTTGTTCTTTTTTTTTCCTCCTACAGGTGCTGCAACCATCAAAAGACTGGCAGCTGGTGCGGGGAGTCGAAATGCAGATTCGTTGCAGAATGGCCCAGAAAGAGGAACTCGGTATTTGTTTTGATTTTTTTTTGGTCTCGTAATTCCTGGGATGGCATCAGATTGCTAATTCAGTTCATTTGTGAGTGTTCATTTTATTACACTGTGCCCTAACCTCCTACGTCTATTATTGATTAAACACTCAAGGAAAAATCCACCCTACAACACTTTAATACTGTCAAAAAAACAGTGATTGCCTTGCCTTGCATTTCTGGGTCCATCTTGTTGTTTGGTGGTGTATGTTTCATATTTCCGTGGATAACTGGCCAAATGCCACGTCAAATTGAGATATTTCCAGCGCAGCTACAATGGGGTTCTCTTGCAATTTGTTTTTTTCGGCAATCTTTTGGTGTCCCTCAGAATCAAAGACAAAGGACTTCTTTCTAGACTCACCATTTTGCACCAATGTTCAATAATCATACAGGGAGAAATCCGTCGTAGAAGAGGAAGAGACGGCAATTTCTCCACAGACAGTATCCTTAATTTGGTGGCTTTTTAGTAATTTCAACAACGGTACATGATGACAGTGTTCTCTCTCCACTCTCACTATTTTTTGACTGGAGAAACATAATATGCCATAGCTATCACCTCTCTCCACCTACATGTATACAGCACCCTTTCTCTGGGGGTTGTTGAAAGGCAGTCTGGGAAATATAGCAAATCAATAGCTGAAGTAGAGAGAGGCTGGTGGAGGGAAAGTGAGTATGCCAAAAATTGCAACAATTAAATTGCAACACTTCATCACAAAAGTGTGTAGATGGGAACTGCGGTGATCCCCCTCTCTTGTCAAGACACAAAACCACCAAATTTGTGCCGGCTAACTCAAACTATGCAAGCGCTGACAGAGACGCAACAATGGAAACGTTTTTTTAATGGTGACATGAGCACCGTGCGTTGAGAAAAGTTGCTGTCTTCCTACCATGTGGGAGTTGAAAAGACGTGTCTTACCCTTCACTCGTGGACTTCTGAACTCTGAGTGACTGGGTTAAAGGAAATCAAATCCGAACCAACCTTTGTTGATATGAGCTTGGGTGGTATGCCGTGTATAAAATCCCAAATGCCGTGATAACAACATGAGTACAACATGCTACGATTAAAAAGTGCCTGATGGTTATTGTTCTTCTTCTAGCTCTTTGCAAAAATCTAAAACCACTGGAATATAAGTGCATGCATGCAGCTATTTTTCCGATGTGCAGTGATTTCTTGACACCAAAAGATATCTCATACAACACCGATCTCTTCACCAGTTGTGGATTTTCTGATATAACATTTTCTCCAGTTTCCTCGGATTTAGATGTTCCCCGTGGTCCCATTGATGTATCAGTGATCACGTCGCAACGTTTTGGGACAGCAGCCGCCACTGACACTATACCAGATTATCCCAGGTTTAGCCGGGGCAGGGAGCCGATCGTATGAATCACACCAAAAAGACCGTGAAGAAGAAAAAAAAAAAAGCAAGGACGAGGACAATAGTGTGAGCGCGAGATAGGGAGAGAGAGGCACAGAGAGAGAAGTAGCGGAAATGTATAAGGGAATTTAAAGACTCATTTGTCTGGCTCCTTAATGAGAGGAAGCGGAACAAAGACCTCGGCTAATATTCCGAGGGGTCTAATTAAAATTAGGTGTGATCCGATGGAGGAAGGAGCCACAGAGGTGATTTTAGTCACAGCCCAAAAGAGACCGGCTAATTAGGGAGAGTGATGGCCTTTACTTGGAAACCACCGGAGACTCGCGGGGCACGCACATTGTCCACATCCCACTGGCCTGGCATGGAGATTACTGCCATACACTCTGCTACAACCAGGGCAGAGAAAAGAGGACACTACAGGGGGAATGAGAGGAGAACACCGGGCAACAACAGGGATGGAGGAGTTAGAGGAGGAGGAGGAGGAGGAGGAGGAGGGTGGTGGTGGGGCGGGGGGGTTATGGACTGTGTTTGGACAACAGGGCTTGGATGAATTCCATCTCTGCCATTTCTCATTTTCACGTGCAGCAGACTGCTCTATTTTCAATCCCCACCTCCACCCACCCACCCCCCACCCCACTTCTTTTTTTTCTCCAAGTTTTCTCATTTTCAGCGAAACGGGGGTGGCGATGAGGGAAGGCTAGCAAATGTTCCTCAACTGTACCGAGTAAATAGCAAAGTAAACGAAGCCGGGGATTTCGCCACCCCCCCCTCTTCTTCTTGCATCGAGGGAAAATAACATTGATGTCTTGCAACAAATTAATTAGACTCGTCCCTGCCAGAATTTCAACATAATTTCATTGCGGTTCTCGATCGGGATGCCCCCCCGAGCTGTTTGATCTGTGTCACTCTCATTGATGAAGATACATCAATAGCTATTTGTCAATGTACAGCATTATACATATGAAGCTATCGGGTTCTCTTTGATTTCTTTCCCCCGGCGGCTTGTACGCTTTCATCTTACCTTTGACATTGAGGGAACGCCATCGTGTTGTTCTTTATGACACTGTGATAGCACTTGCCCTAATCTTAATTGATGGTGCTGTGGCTCATCGGCTAAAAGCAGCCTATATTTATCTTCCAGGACTATATATGCGCACTAATAGCAATTGCTTTCTGCTGCCTGTCCTTGGGAAGCTGCCAGGGAGACTGCGAGAGGGCAAGAAGTATCATCTTAATGTCTCCATGCCATCCAACAGTAAATCACTCTGGTCATAATAAAGACACATATCGAGACCCGTACAGGTGCAAACGCACACACGCGTACTTCTTTTGGGGTGGGGGGAGGGAATGTCTGAAATGCCCCGCACTGCCATAAGCAATTACCAGGTTGTTATAGCTTTTGTCTTTCAATCAAGGGTGACGGAGTGTGAGCCGATATGAATGAGAGAAACACCCGCGGCTTGACACCCTTATTGGAGACGGAGCAGCTCTACCCTTGCGGACACACATTTATCTAAAATGGGCCAATTACTTTTCATACCGACGTGGAATTGTCAAATGAAGGGGGCTGATGTGTTCATATGGCTGTCAGTAGTCACCTTGGCACTGCTTAACACTCAGTGTGTGTGTTGGCAAGCTTACAGATAAGTAGCAGGACAACGTGCAGCGTGTCAACATGAGAGTAGCAGGCGACCGGAGTTCTGTCTAAGAATTGATAAGATAAGATGTTTTTTTTTTTTTTTTGTCTTTGCTTCTCAGTCTCGTTGCTGTGGTGTTTCTGCACCGCCCTTCCCAGAGATCACCTGTCAATCAAACCGTGTGGTCCAGCACTGTGACGTCTTTCTGCTTGGATTTTCTGTTGATGGAGTTTCTGTAGGTGTCGCTCTTTTCCTTGTCTGTTCAGTGTGTCAGCTGTTTGCTGTTGGACCCCGACGTTTCCCTGACGCCGTTTCATGTCATTTCTAAATTGTCACTTCCAAACTGTGGAAGTCCAGTCTTTGTTTAAAGGCTCATTGAACTGTGTTTCATTCTAAAAACCACTCGAGTGGGACCTGATGTGCCCAGTGGCTGTGATCTGACAGGCTGCGGGTACCTCAGCAGGTTTACAAAGACCTCCAATGAGAAATTGATCTGACAACCATTCAAGGGTAAATCATTTCCACAAGTTAATTACATTGGAAAAAAAATTAACACGGCTGAAACTCAGAGGCATCTGTGCACAGTGCCAGAGCCAGGGCCTGTACCGAGGGATCACAGAGACTTAAGGACTGACAGATCACAGAAGCTGCTGTGTTTGGTGCCGTTAATAGATGATTGTAACTTTTAAATGAAGGTTTTCAGAGTTTTATCAAAAGCTCCATTCATCATTTTGGGCAGGAAAAAGGTTTTATGACATTCATGATTATTCAGTCTCCACTGTGAGAAGTCTTGTAATGCCTTAATATATATCTGACAACCTCGATGGATAGATGGATGGATAGATAGAGATAGAGAGATAGATGCATGTGAACCCTGACATCTAGTAACTGGCGGAACCTATTTTAGCAGCAATGCCTAAAATCTTCCCTGTTCCGTGCTCTTGTGTTCGGGGTCATTGCCATGCTGCATGACCAAACCTCTGTTAAGCTTCAGATCACGGACCGTTATTACCATGATCTCCTGTAGAGTTGAATTCATTGATCCCTCAGTGATTGAAGCCTGCCAGGCCCCGAGGCTGCAGCGCAGCCCCAAACCATGATGCTCCCTCCGCCATGCAGCGTGCTCTTCCTGTGATCCTTGCTGGGCGTCCACTCCTAGTGAGAGCAGCAGTGGCAGTGGAATTTCTCCATTTCTGTACGGTCTGTCTAACTGAAGACAGATGGAGGCCTTGGAAGTCTTTGTAGGTGCTTTTATATCATTTTCCAGCCTCAACAAGTCTTCTCCAGAGACTCTTTCTTTATTCCACTTCACCAGATCTATTTTTTGTAGAGCAGACTCTGTTGGTAACCAAACTTTGAGGTTTTTTTTGGATCACCTGACCTCTATTACCCCTTTCATAGAAGTCATTGTCCTAGAGGTTCACATACATTTCCAGCTTAGGCTGTTAATGTTTGAACAATATGTTTAATGAAAACATGTAAAAGTATTTTATTGTGGGTATTATTTGTTAAATCAGATTGTGTTTATCTACTGTTATGACTTTTGACTATATTTTAGAAGCCATTCATGCAGGAATACAGGTAACTCAAAAGGGTTCACAATAGATAGATAGATAGATAGATAGATAGATGATAGATAGATAGATAGATAGATAGATAGATAGATAGAGAGATAGATAGAGAGATAGATAGATAGATAGATAGATAGATAGATAGATAGATAGATAGATAGATAGATAGATAGATAGATAGATAGATAGATTGAAAAGTACAACAACATACACCGGATTCTGTTGTTGTTCAATAACACTAAAGCTGATGTATTTGAACTGTTATATATATATGTTATATTTCACCAAGCAGAAGCCGACACTTTACAGTCTTTACATTGTACCATCTTTGTCTGTTAGCCGTCCAATAAACACGTCGTCTCCGATTAGATATGTGCGCTTTAAGAAAACCATGGGTGAACTCCAATCTCCTTTAAGTGACTTTAATCTGCCCAGATCAGTCGATTTGTGCCACGCGTGAGTATAATGCAGTGAGAAGGGATGCATTTTTATGGATAAGTAGTCAATAATATCAGCATGTTCCTGCCGTAGTGCCTCTTGGCTGGCATCCAACCTGTTAATACCATTACAACAATACTGGTAAAAGGCCTGTTGGCTTTGCAAATGAGGAGCCACTGTAAGCTCGGTGGGATCTGATTGGATTTTCCCTGGTCCTGCGGCTGGGAACATGTGTTTCTGCGATCCCCAGAGCAGCTGTCACTTTTCTGACGGGGATGTTTCTCTCCACCAGGGGAAGGGGAGAGGAAGGAAAACAGAGGGAGAGAAGCACCCGTGGCTATTTACAAAACATTCATTGTTTTGTCTGTGCGGGGCAGTCGGAAAGCCGCCCCCCCCCCCCCCCCCCCACCCCACCTCCCCCGCAGTCCTCTCCACCTCTCATTAATCAGTGACAAAGCCTTATTTAAGTGCTTGTTGTCCTGACCTATTCATGACTGACGCTGGCATTTAAGAAATACCAGCCGAAGAGTGCCACAGTATCGGCAGGGTGGGTGGGACGGGAGGGTTGGACGCGTAGCATTTTACTCTGAAGAGGAGCCATTAATATTTCTCTCCTCAGAACAAGCTGTCAGTGTGGCGACAGCCCCCTTCTCAGACTCATCAGTCAGGGGGTGAAGAGGGTTCACACGGGGTTGATGAGCTCAATGGGTGATCACCTTCTGTAATGAGAACGATGGAGTAGATAGCAACGAGAGAAGAGAAAGGCTGAATCACCTGCTCAGGGAGATAAAAGAAAGCAAAGAGAAGAGGGAGAAAATGGAGACCGAACAAGAGATGGAGAGGGGACAATGAGTCACCTGCTCACAAAGGAAGAAAAGCAAACAAGAAAGGGAATGGATGAGAGAGGAAAGAGGCAGGGAGAAGAAAAGAGGAGGAAGGAGAGAGAGGGAGCGAAGATACAAAGAGAAAAAAAGAGGCTGTTAGAGGGAGAATGGAAGATGATGATAGTGATGATGATGACCGAAGACAATGTATTTCACCACCCAACAAGTGAAGGGAGAAGGAGAGGGCCCACAATGCATTTGGTTGACAAAAGGTCAGCCCTTCACAACTTCCCCTCTTGACTCCCGTATTGCCGCACATCAGTCAGCGTGGCTTCATCATTAACACCCTCCTTGTCAAGGCTTTATCACAGGTCAAGTCCAATGGCGCTCCTGGCAAATAAAAGCACTTCATAACTCACCCCGTTTATAAGCATGACTCAGTGATTGACAGTGGCATAAGCGATGAAGCGACAGCGGAGATGGATGGCAGAAGGAGATGAGTGAGAGAGGAGGGAGGGAGTGGAAGGCAGACAGGCCGAAAAGAGATACCTGTGCTATTTAAAGGGAACATCCATGAAAACACCTGAACACCGCCTTGCATTTCTGGCTCCATTTTATTTTTCTTATTCCCAGGAGAAGTGTAGGCCAACTGTAGACAGCGTGACGTCACGTTGAGACATTTCCACTGCAGACACAATAGTTTGATAGGAGAAAGTTTTTCAGCCAATGGGCAAACTTCAAGTTTTGGTGTCAGTCCCTCAGAATCAAAGAGCAAAGAGCTTCTTTCTAGACCATTTTGCACCAACGTTTAACGACCGTACAGGGATGTATCCATCAGAAGAGGAATCTCATTGGACCATAATGCAACGATCTGTCGCCGGCGGCGTGTGAAATACAACGGCCTCTTCCATGGCTTTTTGGGGAATTTGAAAAATCCGGGCATGACACACCGCGGCCTCGCTCTCTCTCCACTCTCACTATTTCTTCACTAGAAAAACTTAACACGCTATCGCTTTCACTCTCTCCACCTACACGCACACAGCACAGAGAACCTGCTTCTGTGGGGGTTGTTGAATTGCATTCTGGGAAATGCACAGTAGGGAAATCACTAACTGAGGCAGGTTGAGGGAAAGTGGGTACGCCGGAAAAAGTAAATTCCACAAAACACTTCACCCCAAATTAACTCCTGGAATGTATTGAGCATCACAGATTGATGATATTTAACAGTGTGAGAGGATCTGAGGGTGGTACTTCCCTTTAAAGATGGCGCCACTACTTTCAACAGTCAGTCAGTTCAGTAATTACTTTCAGGCTACTTTGCTGTCTGTTGTAAATCTCGGTGCAGTGGCTATAAAAAGGATCCAAACCCCTTGGCCTATTGCACTTTTTGTTGTGCTACAAAATTAGCTAAAAAAAGCATTTAAATAGATATAAAAGCAAGGAAAAAAAAATCTAGCTTGCAAAAATATTTCTCCCCTCCACTCTCTTGGGCTACGTTGTCTTGCTGGAAAATAATATTCCATAACATGTATTATTCATTCTTCATCTTTAGGCAATAGACATTTTGAATACTATATTTTATTTTGAAAATTGCCACGATTTTTAGGGTATAATAATGTACACAGTGCAATACGTCTGCCACTAATGGATGGCATTTGACTACAGTTCCAGTTTCAAAGCAAAAAACAAAAACAAAAACATCCATTCATCACTTTTATAAAAAGTACACAGGGTCCCCTCTCAGTGCACTTCCTCGTCTCTAATTGGAACATGAGACGTCAATGAAAAAATTGGGCAGGAAAAAAAAAAAACGACTAAAAAGTGTACCCTCTATACAAGGGAGGTCAATCCTGTTTACTATAGCTATTGCTTCCACAACCAGAGCATTATAGTTGTGCATTTCCCATCTGCACCTTCGCCCCCCCTTCCAACCCACCAATCCCACCCAATCCCACCCCTGACTAAACCTCCACTATTTCTCTCCTAAACCAATAATCCGACCCCCTCCCCGCTGGGCCCCGCTCCTTCACTCTTTTCCCACGGATCACTACATCCCACGTGTTGGTATTTGGAAACCCTGCTTGTCATCTAAGACCTATCAGAGCAAGGCAAGTTTTCCTGCAAGAAGTGAATATTAAAAAGACATAGGGGAGATAGGGGTGGGAGGGGGGGAGAAGAGCAGTAGTGGTGCAATGAGAAAGACAGGGGTGGAGGGGGGGGGGGGTTAGACAGAGAACACGAGAGGGAGGGCCCGCTAGTGTTCGGGCAGGGCCGAGTCTCAGGATTCAAAGGGGGATTTTGGCATTATGATTCTGCAACACAGTGTTGCATACTTCAAAGACCTTATTACAACGGGCCATTAGCATTCATGGTGCCGTTCGCATCGCTAGGCCAACACCTGCATGGGAAACAGGGGCAGGATTTGCGGCAGGGGAGGGCTAACCGAAGGATCACAAACGCCGAGGCGGACGACTTGAGGAAGAGGACGCTTTCAGAGGGAGGAATCGCCGCAGGACATGAATTTCAATTAACGCCGTTGTCTGAGGCTCCACACCACGACAACGCCTCGCGGAAGAGGAAGACGCGAAAAAAAACAAAAAACCCTCAGTGTTGCTCTGTTTAGGTCGTGGTGACTTTCTCTCGGTGTCTCTCTCTCTCTCAGGTTCTCTCATTATAACATCCCGATCCTAAAACAACACGTTTAATGCATCCGTCAAACGCAAAGCCGCCGTGCCGAACTCACTCCGAATTCGATTCCACAGTCAACGCCCGGGGTTTTAACCTTTGTTGTGCGCCGTGTATTCTTCGGTGCGACACAGTCTGCTGCTTCTCTCGCTCTGGGTTGTATATACATGTCAATGGATTATGTCTGTTTTCCAGCAGCCTTAGGATAGAGTTGATTCACTTAAGCGTGCTCAAGCCGCCGATGAAGGGCTTTCGATGCGACTACTCTCGCCGGCTACACCCCACAAGCTGTTTGCTGTGGTTCATTAAGCTTTCTCTTGAGTTGACTGCTAACACTTGATGTTGTTGCAGGCTGTGTCGTTCCACGCGTCCCCGTGCGCTGCCCATGAGCAGAGCATGATTGCCATAGTAGTAGGCCCCCTCACTCTCTCCAAGGTTAAATGTTGGTGCTCGCGCTAAAGAAGCCAGCAGTTGATTGTGCAAACTGTGAAAAAGCTGCAGGTAATAATGGATGTTTTTTTTTTTTTTTCTGGTTCAGGCGCTTGCAGGAGCAAACACAGGGCTAGAAAAGTAAGAAGCAGATCAGTCAGCTTTTTACAGAAAAAAAAAAGGAGAACCCTTCAAAAGCTTTGGGAGAATAAGTAATTTTCCTAGCTGCAGTGGAAACCCTGTTTTATGTGTCCTATATATGTAAAATAATAAATAACAGGAGCAATAATAAAAGCCAACAAGAGGAGACAGAGGCAATAAATTCGAAAAAGAAACGGAGACCAATCGCCTTGTAAATTTCAACCCAGCAGCAGCACATGGACCTCAGCAGGCACCGGAAAACAGATATTCCACCTGGCACCAGACGCAAATGCACGAGTAGGATGCCGACAGTTGGATGGATCAATACGGCTGCTCCGAATGCGAACTAGTGGGCTTTTAATACAGATTGCACTCTTAAATGGATGTGAACGTCTGCTCGGATCCCTCCTCCCAATGCTCGTCAGCTCGGGTGGAATCGGAGCCAAGAGTTTCCCCTCATTATCTCTCGCTCATATTAAACCCCCTACCACTATGGTGCTCCTCCGGTGGGTGCGTTATATTTGGGTAAAACAGAGGACAAGTCTGTTTACCGACATGACGCTGAGTTTAATGAACTCAACGTTGGCGCGCTTGGTCATCGATCGCCATGCCCCGTTCGGAAAACATCCGCGAGGCGTTTAGACGGACATATCTGCTGCTTCTGCGTTCTGCATCGCTTCTTAACTGTACTCAGTTCGGGATGAGTGACGGTGGGCGGGGGGGGGGGGGTGAGGGATCGTCGAATCCCTGTCTCTGTGATCAGCCTCTCCGCCGACATGCGAGTGTTCGGCTCAACTAGAGAAGACGAACGACGATCAAAGTGGAAAGGAAAGAAAGAAAACAACCTGCAAAGTTAACACAGGATGTATTGCAAATGTTTTTAATGAGTCTACTCTTAATTAGTGCCACAGGAAATCGATGGTTACCCCAAATGCTTGTCATTAACAAACGAGCAGACAGCCCGCCCGTGGGACCTGTGCTGAATAACTTTTTTTCTGTCGCGCGCCGCAGTCGAGGACCAGCAAGAAATGGGAAATTCTGTGTGTGTGCGTGCATGCATCTACTTTGTCCTTGTGTGTGTGTGTGTGTGTGTTGTGTTTGTGAGTGGGCATGCCTGTGCCTGTGTGTGTGTGTGTGTGTGTGTGTTAGGCTGTCTGTTGAGCAAAACACAGCATTCGCGCTCAAATGGCTTGAGGTAAGAAGAGAATAGTTAATGCATTTGAGATGTGGGAAAGCTGCACGATCTATAACACAGTGTATTATACCAGGAACCATGCCTTTTACACCGTTTCTTTCTCAGCTTTTACATTTATTTGTGAATGTCTATGAATTCAAAGAAAATCCCAAAGCGATTCATCCCCACAAGAAAGAGCGATGGCTTGATTTTTCTTTTTTTTTAACCACAGGCTATGTCAACTCAAAGCTTATTCAACTCACCTAAAAATCTATACTGAACTGTCCTTCTCTGCTTGTTAGAGGGCGAAAAGATCTCAAGACTTCAGAAACATTGCACGTTCTTTTTTTTCCTTTCTTTTCACCAATTACCTCTCCACAAGTTACGCAAGCGTGAGCATGGGGCTGCATACTGATACGCCCCCATGATGTACAACAATCACACCGTCAGAAAAAGAAAAGAAAACACACATCAAGGCGTGTTACTATTTAAAAAGCATCTTCACTTTTTTTTATTTCGGGGATATTAAACCGGAAAGAAAACCGTATTACTTCATAGGAATGCTTTGAAGATGAAAGTTGACAGTACAGTAGATACTCTCATGCAAGGAAACAGCGTGATTTATTTTCAAGGGGATCTGTCATTGTCAGTTATAGGCGGAGTACGGCTTCTGTCGGTGACGGTTTTGACTCGCCGGCACTTGATTGGAACACACGCGTTTTTAAAAGGGGGACAAGCCCCCCTGACTTTTGATGGCTTTTCCGGGGCAATATTACTCAGCGAGCATGTATCCCCCCTAAGCTGCGGTGGAACTGATCGAGGTTGACCAAATAATCTGCCAATTCCCTCCCAAGAAATGCAGAGACGACAAAAAAACGTCTAAGTCTCTCAAGCCCTCATCTTCCCGAGAGCTGGATCAGCAGTTGTGTCAGAAACTCCGTAAGAGCACAAGATCTGAACTTCGGAGAAGGTGGCGCGAGGACTTGCTCAACGTGCATTTTCATTAATGTATGCTTAATCGTTTACGGGATCAAAGAGTTGAGCTGATGGTGTGCAACGCTATCGATTTAAAGAATCATCAACAAATGTCGCAGTATTGGTATCTATCGTCATGCAGCCAGAAGTGCATTATTAAATTTTCCCTTACACCTTATGAATTTCTCAGACAATGAGTCAATATTTTAGAACGTGTTTTTTTTTTTTTTAACGTCTGTTTGTTTGTCAGACGTGTCAAGGGCTGGCATTGAAAGTCCCAGCGCTCGCTCATTCAGCTCACTTCATAAAGGCGCCAGGCTTTCTGGGTCCCATAAGTGCTGGAATAGATTGTGTCAGTGTTTTTTTTTTTTTTTTTTTCAGGCAATGTAGTCAATATGGTTTATGAAGTTGAGGTCTCCCCAGGTCAAATGAGAACAGGACATGAAAGCTGAGCACTCTGCTCTCCACTTCACAAACAAGCTGTCCCCACTTCAAACGGGTGGCAAAGCTGCCCCACATTTCTTCTCTTTTCACTTTCAATAGCCAACACCACTAATGGCCGCCGGCTCTCTCCATCTCCCCTCTCCACCTGGCAACAAGAACTCGCTCACAGCCATGGCCAAAGGTACTCTGAACCGTGACAGCACATGGCACAACATTAAGCTTCTAAACACAGCGTTCTCAACAAGCCACCTTTAAATTATTGGGCCCATTTATTTTCTTATCTCTTGCTACTTCTCACAAAAAGACTGCAGCAACCCGACTCCCCCAGATAAAAGCCTGATCCCCGTGCTGTGCTGTGCTGTGCTGTGCTGTTGCTGCGCTAGCGTGTGTGTGTGTGTGTGTGTGTGTGTGTGCAAGCATGCGTACGCACGTGTGTATGCGCATGCAAATACAATTTATGTGTCGCTCGCTGCTCATTTGCCGGAGGAGCACACAGGCACGCATGCCTCCCTGCCTGCCTGCCACCCCAATCATCTCCACTCACCCCCCACCAAACAACTTCACCACTTCAACCCTGTACGCCAGCCCCTCCCTCCACCCCCACTGTGCCGCCAATTTGACTGGAACAGCGAGTGCAGGCCGGGCAGCCTTCCAGGAGCCTTTCTAAAGCAGCTGAATATTCATCTTCATTAGGGGTATCACCACCCCCGCTCCGTCCAGGGCTGGGTCCTTTTAACAAGGAGCAAGTGATCCAAATGGAAGGGGGGGGGTCAGGCTCTGAGGGGTTGGTGGGAGGTGAAGATGAGGATGAGTGGGCAGTCTGCCCTTGTCAATCCGTTTTCAGCGTTTTCCTGGTCCTTCTCTTTTTGACACAGTAGGACGAAGACCCGGGCGAGGAGACGCCTGGAGATGGCTGCCAATTTTCTTGGAACCGGTGCCATTAATCAGACACTCTATCAGCAGCAGCCACAGCTCAACATTTAAACATCACAAGTTGACACATTATTTGCACAATATCTCTTTGCAAGTTGCGTCAAAGTTGTATAACACATTCTATGGATTAAAGTCAGGATAGAATGAAAAGTAGATGACCCTTATTCTTGGTTTGAACAGAAATATGCATTTTATCATTTAATCATACTTCAACAGTATATATATATATATATAATATACCTTTTTCAGAGTATTTGTTGCTCAATTTCTATTTTTGCAACTCTCAGAGCCCATTAGCTTGAAGGGAGTTGTCACTTCAGATGTGGATATTCATGCCGAAAGGGTGCAGCAGTGATTTGAATCTGTGATTTATGCAGTTTACAGTTGACTGGTGAATTCAAATGACGCTCCATTATGGTGCATCTATTACATAGAAAGCACATTCAACACCTGCACTAGAACAAGGGAGGCAGAGGACCCGCTTTGTTTTCCCACATATTTGGAAGAATTGAATGGCAGTGAATCCATCATAGATACGATCAGTGTAAAAGGTTTGTGATCACCCATTATCACAAAATAGTAGATTGATGATTATTGCTGCATTGATTCCAGCCCAACCCTAAAATATCACGGCATATAGCATTCACAACAAGTGAGAGAAGTTGAATTGTGTTAGCACTGAAATAAGGCTCACTGTTACTGAGCTAGGAGGCAAAAAATAAAAAAGTTTGGAAGTATATAGAATAGAGAGAGAGGTGTCTTCAGGGTATGTCGGATCTCATGGACCCGTGGGCAAAGAGCGTCAGCGTCATGCAACATTCCCCAACTCAAGGCTATTTCTTAGTTATCGCAGTATGTGTAAATTGTACTCCTCCATCAGAGCATATGGAGAACTTCTGCAAAACACAAGACCTCAGACCCAAGACATTTTCTGCCAATTACATCATTTATTTCTCGCGTTGGAAGAGTCTGGAAGGGATTGCCATTTTTTTCTGCTGCTATTCCCTGACGCCTGTCAGAATGTGCGTTGAGTATCTGCCTAAACCCTTCCAGCAGAGTCCTAAAATATACATTACAGCTTTGTTTATGACTTGTTTCACCTCTGTGGCAATTAGGCACATGATGTGTCTAGCCACAGTGTTTTATTGATACACCAGCCACTGTTGATTTCAGTCACTGTTGATGGATCTGCAACACAAAATGTAAATAAACCCCATTTAGACTAAATAAAATCATGTGTATATTGCTATAAGGTAGACGAAGCAGGGCATTTCTTTGTCTTCATGTGGGAGTAACCATCTGCAAATGCATAAATCATGAGGTAGGAATACAGACTAGGTTAGAATGGTTGCAAGTTGTCTGATAGCAACTCTGTACTGTCATACAACTAGAAGTGTTTACCTGAATGCCTGGCAGACCTTTTGCACTATTCAAAAACCCCATGCCTTTCGCAATTACTTGCCCAAATAGATCCACATTTGTTGTTGTCCAGTTTTTCTTCCAACTAAGACTTTGTCTCCTCAAAGGGAATTTTCTCCCCCTCGGTGAACAGCCTTTTCTATAAGAGCGTGATAGAAATTGTGTGTGACAACCGCCACTCAAACTGAGCAGGCCATAACGACAAGAGAGCCAAGAACAGGCTTAATACTATTTATAAATCTCCGAAATGGCAGGGTTTGCAGGAAAGTGTGAAGGAATGAGGGATGGAGGGGTAGGGGGGGTGGTATGTGTTTTGTTTTTTTTCCACCCCAAAGCTTCTTATGACCTTAGTGTTCCTCCGGTCTAAACATAGCTCGACTCCAAATACAATGGAGTCTCCCAATCCGGTGCATTCCCTAAACAAGCTTGCTTTTTAATCGCTGTCACATTGCAGTGTCATTATGTGGTGAAGTTTAATGGGAATAATCTGAGCATTTTCATGGAAGTATCTATTTCAAATTGACTTAATCGGTCATAGATTTGAGACCGTGGGCGACATTGCTATGTGGACGTGAAAGTTTTCTGTATTTCTGCAAAGTACGCTCATTAATTTCCCAAATGAAATATTCCTAATCCCAAAAATAGTTTTATCCTGCGCACCATAATTTCAACTCTTGACTTTAAGGCTCCTTACTTTTCCAAGAGCACAGCAAGTGTTCAGTCCTACAACACCCGGCTCTAAGAAGTCCCAAAGGATTAGCAAGATTATTGAATCACGGCTTTAGATAATACCATCAGTTACAGTTTACTTCTGAGAACAGATGCAAAAAGGGGCAATATGGCAATGTTGTGAATGTGCTAATGATAGCAGCAGAATTTTCCTCCAAAGAAGCAGATGCGGTGAAGTTTGAACAGCTGTCAAATGTGATGAGCGTGACATGAGAGCCTGCAGTGGAAAACTCTGGGACTCATCCTATGATATAGCGGCCTACACACCAGCAGAACATACCAGATGACGAATCGCACTATCTGCGAAACACCTGGCACTTCTCTTTGAGAGGCGATTCGGGGCGCAGAAGAATTAGAAATTAATCAAATACAGTGAACTCAGAAGGCAAAGATGGCACAAAAAAACAAAGATTAAGCCAACAACAAAAGATTCAAACAACTGTAAGTCATTTCTCTTGTCACTGTTGCATCACTTGCGATGATAAAACATGCAATTGAGTGTCACCTATTTGCACAATAGACTCTGGTATTGCCTTACAAGAAATCAATAAGGACTCCAGTATAAGTTGCATGCACGATGCCATCTGCTTCATAACAGCTCCATGGCATATTCACTTCATTTCATTTCTTATGTCATCTTTCATTAGGCGTTCACTCAATGCTTTATTCAACACTCATTGGTGACATAGCAGTGAAACTGTCATTTTAATTGAATTCTTCAAAATAAAAGGCTCCCTGCCCTCTGCCATTTTTAAATGACCACATTGAAGCTGATGTAATGAACTGATGGGTATTCCTAAATACACATGCATGCAGCTGTTATGAAGCTCTTTTGAATGCATTATAAACTGGAGTCCATGTAATATGTTACCCACATTACATCTGATTCAATACTCAGAAAAGAGAGGTGATGAAAAAACCCTTTTTTTATGAAGAGCTTTTCATGCTTGAGCGTTCACAGTCAACCCGTGGGATGAGTGAATCCCCTTCGCCTCACATTCCCCACTTGACAACCTGCCACCACTTCCTCTATTATTGTATTCAGTTACAATAAAAAGATTAATGGACAGGGTGGATTTTGGTTCACAGGGATTAATTGTGTCTCATTTTACTGACTTACCCTAACAGATGAAACATTTGGGGCAGTAAACCTAGTGGTGATTCTAGTCAACAGGGGCACAGATGGAAATTAATAGACTTTCAACAGGCCACGCCTCCCCAGAGCAGTCTGACGACTTGCAAGGAAAACCTGTTCAACATTATAGCGCAGAAACATTGTTTTGTTGGTTTATCACTTGTACTCACAACGAGGGTCAGCGTGTCGATGTGCATGCATCCGGTAAAATGTAAATGTGCATTCATCCACAATAAAAACAGCATAATTGTGGCTTCACTTCCGTGATATAATATGAATGTGTGAAGTTTAAGCTTAGGCGTTTTAATATTTCAGTGTCCAGTGGCATTTGTTGCGGTTGTGGGTAAAAGCGGTTTGATCCAGAAAAGAAAACAAGAGTGGACTAGACATGCAGCACAGTAAACTCCAGCTGATGACCCCGAGCGTAAACCGGTTAAATATTATGTTGTTAATTAAAAATTAAGTTGCTGCAGAAATGAACTTATTTGCCCCAATATCTGTTTATGCAGTACATGAACTGAAATTCCACAGTTCCCTCTAAAGGCATAAGCTTTAAAGACAGACTGAGATCAAAGAAGAAAAAGGGTAATCATGAAGCAGTCCATTTTCTTCTAACTTTGATTATCCTTATTTCAAGTATATAGTCAAATTGAAGTATTGTGTAGATAGATGGATGGATGGATGGATGGATAGATAGATAGATGGATAGATAGATCCCTACTCACACAGAGAATCTCCTCATGTGTTCAGCTACTTGCTCTGCAGTGCTAAGGAATGTCAAGGATCCTTTGAGCCATTTTGAGTTTCCGGTGATGGATATTGGCAAACAGCTTGGCTCTGTGAGTAAGGATAACCTTCCATTTGATCAATCTTGCACCCGTCTCTAAGACTATACCCCCCAATAAATCAATAGCCTAGATGTGTTTGTCCTGGTGCTTTCCATTCTCCTCAAGCCTTCCCATGCGCTGTTATCCTAAAGTACCCTTCTGCTACTATCTACAGGCTGTCTTTGATACCCGTGCCCCTTTGTTCTTGCATTACATCTCATTTTATAGCATCGGACATGATCTAAAAAGCCGCTGCAAATTGCGTCGACTTATAATTTGTCATCATACAGTGTTACTGCAATATTTCACAGTATTTGTCATCAAACGGCATTTCACATTTCGCTGTCTGTGTTGGTTAATTTTGTAGAGAACAAAGGGAACTTTCTGTATGCTGCGCCAAGAGGGAACCTTATTTGGAAAGCGAAAACTACAAGATATGGAAAGCCGAAACACTCAGGGCATTTGATTGAAAGCCGGTACAAGTGGCAATTTATCATCAAACAATGAAGTGAGGCGCTGAGAACAACAGGACTTAGGGTGTAAGCTTTAATATTTTTCCATTAAGATTATTCCAGCCTGGAGAAAAAACATTTTTGCTTTTAATTTCATGTTAGAACAGAGTCATTATATTGTAATACTCATAGGGACACGTTTTTAGATGCCGCAATTAAATTTTCCCGAACAAAACACTTTTGGCGCGGCTGTGCAATCCCTGCAGGATTACTGGTCCCCTTCAGTCTCTCCTAAGATTCAGTGGAAGGGGGTGTTTTCTAATGACTTCAAATAATCTCATGGAGTGTCAGCCATGTATTCCAATTATTAATTAGAAACCAGAAATCCCACTGAGATCTATTCTTGGTGACAGAAAAAAAAGAATCGGATACTCCCACAGTTGCCAAGTAGAACGGCATTTCAAGTTCATCTACAGATTCAAGGTTTACTGCCAAGTATGCTTACTTGATGTTAGATAAATCACAACATCTTTTCCAAGATTATATGGCTCGATAGATACAGCGCTACAATTTCTTGTTTTTAAATTATAGCTGCACACTGACCTGCTATTTAACTGAAGACATTACTATATAAGCTGTTTCTCTCTCTCTCTCTCTCTCTGTCTCTGTCTCTGTCTCTCTCTGTCTCTCTCTGTCTCTCTCTCTCTCTCTCTCTCTCTCTCTCTCTCTATCTATCTCTCTCTAGGCATTCCAAGACTCTTGAGAAAGCGTCTAAGTATTTCATATTCTTGAAAGGAGTATAAAACCCTGAAATGCCAGTGAAGTGGGTTGTTGATTCGACAACATGTCATACTTCTGCAAACATCTTTTCTTGGTTTAACACTACAAAGTCCAAGCGCCGTCAATTGACAGCCATTTTTTATTTTAGACGTGAAATATCTCATCTTTCAAAATGTTCTTGACTTTACCTGGACCCACGTTCTGTTCACACGAGGGCTTTTACATTTTCAAACACCACACCGGGAAATTGTTGTAGTCAAGACCATCTCAATGGAGAATAAGACAAGACCAAGACCAAGTTTGAGGCCAATGATGCAAAGTATGCAGACCTTTTGAAATAGATAAGAGATTGATAAGTGGGAAAATTATGTTTATTTATTTATTTTTAAATCATCTGTCAATCACTCAATTAGAAGTCTGTAGTGTTGTATATTTATTATCAGTTTAATTTCACTAAATACAAATTTGAGAAATTCAAGACCAGTGACCAAGACCAAGACAAATTAGGTCAGAGACTGAGATCAAGACCGAGACCAAGGGATACTGGTCTCAGGACAGTCGACAACATTGGCAAATTGTAATTAAAATCATATTTACCCTTTGAACTGACGTCTTTCTGGTCTTCTCTTAGACCCCCAAAACCCATTGGCCTTTCCACTGTTAAGTACAATCATAGATATAGATATGAATTCTTTAGATGTTTTTTTTTTTTTTATAACATTTCTGATCTAGGTTGTTTCAATTAATAGCAATTCCCGCGAGCAGTGAATAAGCGCCTTGCCACTTTCCACTTATGTAATTTCTACCTTTTGTCAGCAAAGAAAGACATAAAACCTTTCTGTGTCTGTGGCTCGGAGACAAATGGTGAAGCTCATCTCTCATCCTCGTTAACCGAGTGGCTAGTGGTCTTAATGAGCACTATTAAAGGTAAAGTGTCATTACTGCTGCACTCTTGTCTATTCATTAGAACCATCAATTCCTATTGATGTCTGTGTCGCCATCAAATCATAGAACTCTTCTGTGAACACTTGTCTTCAGACATAACCTCCTTCTCACATTAGACCAGATTAATGTGGAATTACTTTCTTTTCAGCGCGTTGAGTTCTGCCATTGTAGCCTTATGCTCATAAAGCATCACAACTGTCAGAGAAAGACAGAAACAAAAAGAGAGGCAGGGGCTTTTTTTCCCATGTAGGCCTACTCGGCTTGGCCAAACTTCACAATTCATCAGCACAGTTCCTGCCTACACTACTACACTTCCGACCACTACGCGTGCACACTTTGCGGAGTTCACACTACCAAGAACGAAACCTCCCCACGCAGAAAAACCTACCCCCAGCCTGTCACACTTCACACTCGACGAGTTCAGCACACATGTAACCCGCTGACATCGCCAAATGGACAACAGTTTTCGGATACTCCACAGAAAGGACAACCTACGCCCACGCCCCCGATCCAGCCGGAGCCAGGAAGCCGGAGACAGAGACAGAGAGAAATAGAGGTGCTGAACAGAGCTGATTCACATGAAGCGTTATGCAAGGGTTCCCAATATACTCCGGAAGATGCATGAGCTATTCAGCTGCAGTAAGCACAGTGTTTGATAACACCAGGTTCTGATGTAACTTTCCCATGTGCAACTTTCACATAGAAAACTGGTTTGGATATGTGATATAGTGCAACCATCTCGTGCAATTAACTCAATGTGTATCGATGTGTTTGTCTATTTCAACTAGGCATCAGCTTGCATGCATGCGTGGTCTGGATTCTAGTTGCTGCAGTGCTCAGACCTCGGATGCTCGTTTTTCCCCTCATCTCCTATTAGATGCATTCCCTAATGAAGCAGAATGGAATTACTGTTTGTCATATCAGTGGGGGTCTGAGGACTGTCCTGCATAATTGGGAAATAAGTGGAATAGATATGTGAATGTGACTAAATAAGCCAAATGTAATTAATGAGGACCAATGATTAGACCGGTGATAATTAAAGCTGCCGTGTTTTTCAATTTGCATGATTAAGATGTTAGTTAACGTTGTGTTGTACCCAAATGTTACAGGTTGTTCGTTCTCAAAATGTCAATGTATCAGAATTCTCAACACTGCACTTAATTATCTGCAGGAGCTTTAGAACCATCAGCTAAATCAATTAGCTTTAATCTGCAGCCAATTAAAGTGTGACTTTTAGGAATGCTAATGTGCCTCGCCTTGTGCTTATATCTCGGCTCGCTCAAACAGACGTCACCCGGAAATATCTGTACAAGTTGGAGCGTGGAAGACCGGGGTGTGCACCTTGCATATTGCCCGGATTGGGCCTGCCACTTTCTCCGTCTCTGACAATGTCTGACAACATTACGGAAAGGATCCCTACAGAGATAGACCTTTTTTTTTTAACCAGAAACCTTTGTTTAACTTCTTCATGCAACAACTCACCTCATCTTTCTGATTTCAGAGCAAGACTTCTCTTTGAGCCAGACTTCTGTTTCTGGTTAAACAGAAACAGAAATGACGAATTTGTACAAATAGAGCCCAGCTTTAAAAATACCAGAATTCCCCTTTAAGTTTGATTCTACCCAGCGGTTTTACGATTCACAAGGGGTCATGGGTGATCTGAATATTGCGACATTTGAAACAACTCAGAGTGGCTCAATAAGGATTTTAAGAAAAGCCGCCTGAAATCGTCCGCGGCATTTCTGAAGCCGCAGTAGTGAAGGAGCCGGTATAGGCACTGTTAATATCGTTCTGTCCAATAGACAGTGACACCGTTCCTGACAATGAAGTACAACCTTTTCATGTTCACCACAAACGGGTCTATTGCGCAGAACACGTTTACTGGTATGGTACTGTGTGTTTTACTGACCAAGACATGGAAGGTGACGAAGAAGATGATGATGTTGAAAAATGTGTCAGTTTAGACATGAAAATGGCTTCCCCTCCACACTCACATCAAACACCAAGCCCTCCTCATGAGACACACACACACACACACACACACACCTCCATGTCACATACTACCCTAACACCACCAATTGCCTTGTAACTCACTGGTGCTGTCATTGTAACTTATTGTTCTCTCATGCCCTAATGATCGTGGCAGTAGCCTGAACTTGAACGAAGCAGGCTTGTAACCAGAGGGTCACTAGCTCAAATCCCTGGACCACCTGGGAAAACCTGGGTGGCAGATGCGGACATGTATCACTTCCTCTACCGTTAAAGCTGCAACATGCAATTAAAAATAAATATATATATAAATAGGATATATTATATAGTATCGGTCTGTCTGGCACCCTGTGTGTGTACCAGCCTAAACCCCCCATTTGCCTGAAATTGGCTTTTCAATTATGTTTTGGGGTGTGTACCATTTGCTGTAAGCATGCTATATGGGCGTGGCCTGCAGCGGGCTCGGTTGTGGCTATCGAGGTGAGGCTAGCAGCCACAGCACAAGGAAGTCAACAAATCAGGAAATCAATAAGAAACAAAAGTACGGCAAATCTAAATGTGTGTGTTGAAAAACACGAAGAGCATCGGCATTGCTCTCTTTCATTACAGATTCCCTTCAAAGCCTGCAGGGGCTTTACGGCTGCCAGCCTCGGGCTAGCTGCTGTTTAAAAGTAGACCAACTGAAGGGGAGGAGGGCGGGACTTAACATGACCACGTCACTGCCACAAGATGACAAGTTACACGTTGTAACTTTAACTCCCTGATGTGCTGCAAATGTGCCTTTGAGCTGGGCACTTAGCCCTGGTCCAATGGGGATGCATCTATGCCAACTGTACAAGACAATGGTTGTGCAGGGAAATAGCCATGTGCGAATGAATGAGTGTGTACATATGGTAGAAAAAGAGAGAACTTGCTTGAGCGAATAAATATAAAAAAAACCCAACCCAGAGCCAAACAAAAGAAATCCCTGTATAATGGGCCTGGTGACATGGTGTTGTACCGAGTTTTCAGGCAGGGAAGACTGTGGCGCGCACTGCAACGGCTCTGTGATTAATACCACTGACAAAGCAGTAACTAATGATCGATTGAGGATGCCTGGGCTCTAAAGACCATTTCCCCTTCACTTACTTTGCCTTTTTCAAAGCCATCTGATATTTTGATCACCGGCAAGGGCCATGTCAGTGGAATTAATCACTGATTTAAAGCTGGAACTCTCCCATTTGCACAAGACTGCACTCAAGGAAGGAGCTGTCGACTGATTATTTACATTCAGATTCACCTGAAGTCAGGGGAGCTCTTTCCATGCTTTAGGATGCTGTTAACATTCATGGCAACACACTCTAAACACATTGTAAAACATCAATGACATATATTCTTATTATATTTATATTATATTAAATATGAACTACGGCTTATGCTCAGGAGGTTGTCAGTTTTACTGTGATGGATTAAGTAGTGTGTGTGTGTGTGTGTGTTTGTGTATGAGAGACCTAGAGAGACAGAGATTTTGAAGAGATCTGATGCACTTCAAATGATGGCAGATTCTGTAGAGATTCTGTGCCTCTCGTGCAGTTTGACTGTTTATTTGAGTGAGATTTACTTTAGATCACTTTTACCTGCTACGTAAAAGCATGTGAACCTCAAATCCACACTGGCCCCCCGACAGTTCATTTCATACATTTAATACAGTCTACACTGTATGGACTATCCCCAACTTAAAATCAGAGTATCCTTCAATGAAACCTCCCTCTCACACTGAGTAAGAGTAGCATGGCTCGACATTTATAGCCTAATGTATAATGCAGCAGCAGCTTTTAAAAAAGATGATTGGAGAATTCCCCTCTGAAATGCAGCTGCAACATCAAAGCATGAGTGGGAGGAAAATTAAATGGTACAGAAATAAATAATGGTCGACTTGATGTCTTTGCTAATTGGGATCTGTGGCACTTTGGGTCAAAGGCCTCCACACACAAAGCTGGAAAAGTAGGAACTGTTGTTTCCAGCAGGGAGGTGAAATAACATGTTATGCTCTGAGACAAACTATCTTGCTGTACCACCACTTAGCAACAATTACTTAAAAAATAAGTGTGTATATATATATATATGTATGTATGTATGATTTTGGGCTGTGACATTATCATGGGTGGAAAAGGAAGCCGAGGCAGGGGTTAACAGTCCTTGGGCTGGATTGATTTTTCATAAGGAGCGTCTCACAATTGAAAAACAGCCGTGTGAGCCAGAGAGTATATTGAACTTGACCATCCTCTCCTGCTGTACTAATAAAGGCCAGTCCCCCCAGGCCTGCCTTCTCATTGTCTTTGTTAAGGTGCTGCCTGTGGCTGCACAAACACTAGAGGGCTCTCGCCATGGACAGCACTGGCCCTCTCACCGCACCAATGCATAGAGCAAGGACTCAGACTATGCAGGCACATTCACTCGCTCACACACACATGCACCATCATTCTCTTTCTATTGTATCTCACCCTCCAGCTCTCACGCAGACACACGCATTCACTCACCCTCTCACACATCCATGCCCACTCATTGTCTTTCTACTGTATGTATATAGCTCCCTCTCTCTCTCTCTCTCATGCACATTCAGCAGTGCATTGCCCGCAATGATGAGCGTGACCTTTTCCTCAGTAACATTAACTGTCCGCAATAATTAGATGACTCGTGAAGCGTTTCATTATTATTTTTGTCTATTATTATTTTCCCCCTTTCTTCTCATAGATAGTCTATAAATAGGCTGCAGTGTCGGCTACACAGTTTGAACATGACTAATGGTATCATCGTCAAAAACAGAAATAAAACCAAACAAAGGGATGGCGAATAAGGTGCTGAAGTAGCTCATTAGAAAAGCAATAAACCGGAACGACTCCTCAGAGCACTTCCACTCTTTCCACTGTGCCAACAGGGGCCACGGTATGTCCACCTATTCATCCCTTAACCCTATCAGGTGACAGTGTAAACGAGCAGGCTCGGCTTCGTTTCACTGATAGCCTGGCCTACTTCATTTCACTAATAACGGCCAACTCAAGCGTCAGAGAGGGGAGTTTGCATCTGGAGTTAAAAACAAAAAAAACAAAAAAAATAATAATATAGTTTCCCTTCACGCACGCCTATGTAATATCTATAAGTATAGTCCCCCAAATTAAAACCGATAACCTTTGTGCGCCCATGCCTTGGCAAAGCGGGGCGCGTTGATTTGTGCGCTTGTTGACCCGGCTCCTCATCAACCCAATGAGCGCCGTACAGGGGGAGGCTCTCTCCGCCGCCGCACGTCTCCCCTCCATCTCCACCTCACTTTCCCAGTCGGCCGGCAAGCCTGTCGGAGCTCCAACTACACCGCCACTTCGGGCTTGAGAAACTGCGGAAGGGATTTCTACTCTCTCGCAGCTCCGCGTTTTTCTTCGTTAATTTCTCAGCGCCTCGACTGAAAAGGTGGTGGGACTTTTTTTTGTTGTTGCTTATTTTGAAAAAAAAAAAGAAAAAAAGGCGAAATGGTGCAGCAACAGAAAAGGATGCAAGATTCAGGAGTAAGTATAGCCCGCCACCGTGATGTATTAACCTAACAGGTACTACATGGTTGTTTCGGTGGGGGTGGGGGCAAGGGGGGAGCGAATACGGGCTTATATGACAGCTTTTTCCCCATCGCCAGGATACGTTTTCTCGGTTTATTGATGAGAGCAAGATGACAGTGAGCGACAGAGCAAGTCTACAGAGAGGTCCGCAACTTAGGCTACCTGCTTTATTCACATTCCAGTGGCCTCTGCCGCGGTTCAAGTCGCACATAGACAGCCCGCGTGAGGATTATTTCCCCATAAATTAGTATGTCCGCGCGTTCGCAGTGGCACGTTTGATGGATTGAGACGGCCAGAGGGGAAACGGTGTCTCCTCGAAGGGTAAAACTTCAGAGAGAGAGCGAAATTGGCCAATCGGGGTGTCTGCTGCAGACTATTGCATCTATTTCAAAGGCATACCAGGCAAGTAGCAGCTTCAAACTTTGTGGGGTTATTTTTAATATATATATATATATATTTTTTTACCGGGTTATCAAAAAACCCCGCTCCTGGACAGCTCCCCCGGTCCTGTCTGTCTGGAGCGGCTGGTGTGTCGGGGAGCTGTCCGCCCGCTGTGGTGCTGAAAACCGCCTGCTTAGTCACGCACCCTAATGACTGGATAGCGCACAAACACTCGGTAGAAACACACAGCACGATGTCATTTCGGTTTACCTGTAATTTCATTTGTACACGGGCTACAATCTTGCGTTTTGTGTCTTTAGATTCTCTCTCTCGCGCTCTCTTTTTTTTTTTTCTCCTCTCGCGTCTTTTTGTAAATGAAACCCTGGTCGTGCATCCATCAGTCTACAGCCGAGTTGGAGACTGTCACAGTAACGACGGGGGAACTCGTCTTATTCTACGTTTTTTGGGGATGTTGCGGTTGGTTTGAGGTGGAATCGATCACGGCTTATCGCATTACAGGACCCAATGTGTCTGATTACGTTGCGGACGCGCGCAGATGTTAAATGTACGGCGGAAGCAAAAGTTACCAAAACTACCGCTGACACATTAAGTAAACCGTTCAGTGTCGTGGCCACCCAACATCAGCTGTAGCCGAGGGCAACTCAAAGCCAGTGGTGTCTCGCTGTGCCGCTGCTTTTCCCCCCTGCAACTTTGCTGTTATTTTTGTGACCAGCGCGCATCAGTATGCGTTACAATGGAACGACTGAGCTGGTGTCAGCTGCAAAGGGCGAGTTTTATGTTGGACAAAAAAAAAATAATAATAACCAAAGAAATTGCGTCTCCTCCTTGTATTTGATGAGGAATCAATAATAATTATGGTATTACATATCTGTCTGTGTACATAAAGTGTTAATCCCCTTGGCAGAAACACAGCAGGTGTGATGTGATATCATAGGTTGATTCAATGTTACAGTGTGCCATAAGATACTTGGATGGCTGCTATATCAATGGGCTGCAGCACTGTTGACCATTGTAGAGCCTACATGCAATCAGTATTTCAACCTAAAACATATATTATTATTATTATTATTATTATTATTATTATTATTATTATTATTATTATTATTATTATTATTATGGCACACATGCACTAAAGATATTTTGCTGGAAAACATAGCTTTTATAGGGTAGGGTACATTTTACCCCCATAATGTAATATGAAAACATTAATCATAAACAACATGTAATTGCTCAAAATCTTTCCAGGATAATCCCAGGAACAACAGATTAAAGCTAGGCAATCTGATGTGGTAGGCTGCATAGCCTTGCAGTACAGACATACCCATTTGTTGTGCAGTTGTAGCAGTGTAATACCAAAACAAGATTGGAATATAGGGCCATGGCTGCTGCAGATGGAGCCCTTGTCATAAGGAAGTGACATCCTGCCTTTTTATACTAAGATAAAAAAAAAATCTGTGGTGTTGCTTGTTATCTTTTTCTTATCTTATGGTTTGGCCTATTAAGAGACTGATCTCCTCTCTGTTGGTCATTTGTTCTGGCTGTCTCATCTGATTTGTTCAAACGTTTATTTGACGCTGTTTTCTTATCTCCACCTCCCCCTAGCTTCCCCACCTCCTGACAACTCCTCACAAGACAGAAAAAAAAAAACAACTAACAAACTGTGATTGCTCCCTTATAGGTCTGCCCCTCGGAATAACGCCAAATGTATGCTGCGCTGAGCTCCTCACCCCCTCACCGACAGCTATGGAGGCATGCCAAGCCATGCAAGTGACCTTTATCACACCATGAACCCAAGCTCTGCCGCTCAAGGAGGACACAAGTAACCTTTTCTTGTTATCTAAGAAGGAGCTGTTGATCTGAAGAGAGCGGGACAAGACAGACAAAGAGTGTGTGAGAGAGAGAGAGAGAGAGGAGTCTTGTAAAATAAAAAACAGACAAACATAAAATACCCAATACGTCAGGATGCCAAAACGGTCCGAGGAGATGCTCATGGATCTGTGGACTTCCTTTCTGCTAGTGTGGATTACTTGTGTTCCCTATACGTCTATGACTCCCGTCACAAGCCAGTCCAAAAGTATACAAACTGGTGGGTCCGCGGCAGTGGTGAACGGTCTTGGCGAAGGACAAAGATTACTGAGCCGAGCCAAGAGAGGATGGGTTTGGAATCAAATGTTTGTGCTGGAGGAATTTTCTGGACCCGATCCAATTCTAGTTGGCAGGGTGAGTGCTGTGATTGTCAGCTTTATATTAAGCTTGCTTATCATGTGGAAACATTAATTTGGCCATTTGAATGCTCCTTCCATTTTTTTTTTTCTTCCCATGGGCAGAGGGAGGGTTTTGGTTGTCAAGGGGAAGGAGAGATATGAGAAGAAGAGGAGGAGGGGGTAGGGGGTCGTGAAATGCTTTTGGAAAATAATTAAACTTCCACCAAATAATGGTGGCAAATGTTTTGCTGTGTTAGATGCCCTTGAAATCTCAAATACAGTGTAACTGCCAAAATAAGCAAAACGGTGAATGTTGAACTTTTTGCCATAATTACCAGCAGCCTGAAAACACCTGCATGAGACCGGATGTCTTCCAGTTTCTACAAATTCTCCATTTGTTGGACCTGTTCACACATTCCCATTACTTCCAGTAAAAACATCCGGTCCTACTAGCACATAAAGTATTTTGTCCTCATCAAAACACTTCATTTTTTTTTTTTTTTTTTTCCATTACGGGTGTATAATGAACAGACCTGCAGGCTAATCCTACAGCTGAGGGCCACCTGCTCCCTGGCCTGTGTGGAAGTGGCAAGCCGCTTTCAGGGGAGGGAAGGCTGCTGGCCATCCCAGCCAAAGCAGCTTGTTCACAGCTCATTGCTGGGACTCACCTGGGGAGAGTCAGCCTGGCAACCACGCTCACTCCCCCCCCCCGCCCACCCCCTCCCCCTCCCCCTCCCCCCTCCCACTCCGACTATCACCCAGCCTCTCTGGCATGGGCAGGAACGCAGGCCATCAAGAATAATATTTGATCTTGCTCCGTAATAGCTTTTGCAAACGTTGTATTGGTATCTATTATTTGATAATTGGTGGGTATGACTTCTTTGTGTGTGATGCGTTGCTGCGCTGGCGCCTACCCCTTTGAGAGCTGCGGTAATGTGAACCGGTAGCGTTTTCCATCCCCCCTCTGATAGCACTGAAAACGAGAACCCGGTTCCTTTCCTGTTGCACTCCCAAACGAGGAAGCAAAACCACCGGCGGCCACGCTAAACACTCTGACCTCGGCTCCCCTCGTCTTCCTCTATCCCGCTCCTTGTCATGTGGCTGCATCAATTAAACATTCGCAGCCATTGCGGGAGTTGCACCTGTGTTTTTCTAAACACCGTGCGAACACACAAAAATGCTGTTAAGCGATGCGTTAATATTTCAGGAGAGTCAATTAGCCGGCCTCTGCTTGGATTCCTACAATAGCTGCTCATCTCAAACGCTGAAACGAACAAACACCCGGTGCAGCGGCGGAGCCTCGGTGACCGTCGCGTGCATTTGGCACAGATACGGACTGTGCTGCAGATCTCCGTAGAGTGGATGTGAACAGACAAGGGTAGGTGGATTTCTAGTTGTGTTCTCTGTCATGACGGATTCACTGTCAAGCCCCCGATTTAACGCCTTTCCACAAACTTCGCTGTAGCATAGGTTAGTCAAAGGAATGAGCGTCTTACGGTTGAAGGACAGTACAAGAGGAATGTGGCTTGCCTTACGAGAAGCAGTGATGATAGGTTGTATTTGCTACAAGGTTAAGTGCTCTTGAGTTGTGCTTGGCGGAGCTGAGATAAGTCCTAAGTTAAACCAAGATGGCGCGGCATTGGTTTAAGGCTATCAGTCCTCCCTCCTCTGTCTCTCTCTCTCCTTCTCTTACCCTTTCTCTCCATTTCTCACGCTTAATTAAAAAATGAATCAAATGGGAGTGGGAGGTGTGATTCAAATGGGTCATGCGGCTCTCTGTGTGTTTTTCCCCTGTCTCCTCTCTGTGTGTGTGTGTGTGTGTGTGTGTGTGTGTGTGTGTGTGTGTGTGTGTGAGTGTGAGTGTGTGTGTGAGAGCGCCTGTGTCTGTGGTTGCGGGCCGATTATCAAGGAACCCCAGGCCAAGATTGGACTCATTCCATCCCATGGTTTTTATTGCGCGGTACTCTGAGGTTTAATTACACGTACATCCCCTGTCTTGTCTGTGACCGAGCTCTCCTCACTACACCATCATTGGAAATGAGAGTTAGGGAGGGAGAGAGAGAGAGAGAGTGAGAGAGAGAGAGAGATTGTGCCATTGATCTTTAACGGCGTGTCATTCTCTATATTCTCTCTCTGCAGACTATTAGCATGAACGCTGGAAAGCAAGGGGGGGGGGGGGGGGGGAGGGCGGGAAGGTGGCGGTGACAGAGGTGTGAAAGAGTGAGAAGGACGGCCACGAGGCGTGACAGCACCCTTCCTTTTGCCGCTCTTCCTCTTTGTCGCATCGTTTCTTGACATTGCCATTCACTGAGTGATATGTTCGTCAGCCCCCATCAGTCCACCGTCGTCGGGGGGGGAGGGGGGGAGGGAGACATGCAGTACCTGTTAAAGTGAAGCAGGGGAGACAGCTGTGTGAAAGCTTGTTGCGCCGCCGTATAGCTTAGAAAACGGTACACGGTGTTGGAAGGGGATTTTAGGATTACTCATCACGAGCAAAGGGAAGGTTCAGAAATAACCCGCCATTAAGAACGGTGATAGGCGAGCGGTAGTGTGGAGGTAGATAGGCTTGAACGTCTTGCTCAGGCGCGTCGAGCCGGGGGGACTCTCTTTTCGCAATTGTTGACACGGAGATACCACTTCACAGAGCACTTCACACAGGCTCTCAGAAACCTGGGAATGGCAAAGCAGCTCTTCATTTAAGGTCACATGCCAGCGCAAAAGCGACGAAGCGAAATCACAGCCTGGGTTTTATAATGGGAAAAAAAAAAGAGAGCAACAGGATTGGACGGTTCTGGATATTCTAGGGGTGTTTTTGCGTCGGGCCTTTGTTCTCCCCGCCCCCTTTTTTTCGCCGGTTCACTCGAAACCACTTCAATAATTCAAAGTTACAAAAGAACCGGCTCATTTGCGTCAGACCATTAAAGGGAAAAAAAAACAACATTGGCTTGGAAAAAAAAAAAGAAAAAAGAAAAAAAGAGACAAATTGTTTACAAATTGCTTTGTTTGCAGCAAAGGGCAACGAGACTGTGTTTACTTTGTAGTACGAGGCGGATTGATGGCCGCTCGTGTTCCAGTAGTACGTCACATAACTCTAATAGGTTGCTTCACACCCCCCGCTGTCATTCAGCGTATTGTATGTGAGGATTGATAAAGATGCATCCCAGTCAGCTGCATTGCACTCAACTGACTGATCCCCTCGTCTCATTGTCCAATACTTTTATCGTTCTCTTTCGCTCAAAGAGAATTGATAATCGGCCATTAAAATGTATCAATTCAGTACTACCCGATTGCAGTGGAGTGACAGTAGTACAGAGAGACGGAAGCTTTGATTATTTATTCAGCGATGAAAATGGATATGTCCGTGAAAATATCTGTCTGAAACACAAGCCCCGTTCTCCCCAGCAAGCTGTTGAACAGGATTGTGGGTCCTGGAGGTCCGAGGGGCGCTCCGCCACAGGTGGACGTGATAGTCTGAGATGTAACCGGGTGTTCCCTGCAAGGAAAATGATAAGCAGAACCTTTCCAATATTGACTTCTAAAAATCCATGTGTTAAATGTCTCAAGGCTTAAAAATCCAATAAGGGATCATCGCTTTTACCTGAGTCTGATTCGTGGTGAAAAGCAGGTGCTCCCTTCCTTTCGTCCATCTGAACCGATCGCATTTGTTTCATAATTAGCAGCGATTTACAAAACGTGCATGCACTCTGCGCAGTATACATCACTGTGTTCCCACCACTGCCTCGACGTGGGCTGGAAATCTTTATCCGGGAAGGTTTCAGAATTTAATTTAGACCTTATGTTTTTTTTTTTGTGTTGCTTTGGTTTCTGCACTCTGCACCGCTAGTACACCATGTGAGACATCAGTCTATAAATACTGATGGAAGCTACTTCTGCTCAGGCGGATTGCTTCTCTGTCTGAATCTCTGTCTCCCCCCCCCCCCCGACCCCCACACCTCCCTCTCTCTTTCTCTCTCTCTGTGTGATGGGGTGATTATGGAGAGAGTGACTCTTGAGCCCTGGTAAGCTTGCCTTCCGGGGCCGACAGGGTGTGGTACAATGACATTGTTAAAATTTCTCCATGTGTTTGGCTCCGGCGATGCGAGGCAGCGAGGCTAGAGCTAAGGCGAGATTTGAGCCCCCCAAGGATGCAAACCCCCGCCAGCCCGACCTGAGACTCCACAGGCCTTTTCCTGTCGCTGGTTTAAAAACAGATCAAAGGTTCATCCGCTAATCTTCCCCTGGATTGAGTCGCGCCGATGCGGCCTCTGATCGGCGAGGATCTCCCACCTTAATCTGCATTTTGCGCCGCTTCCCTTTGACCCCGACCCGTCAACGATTTCTGCGGATCTCGGAGCTTCTGCCTATGATTGATGCGTAAGGAGTGGGAGTTAACGAGAGTATTAGCCGAATTATCACCAGTGATTGATAGCTGTGATGAGACGGAAATTATAAGCATGGCTAGGGTATAATACGTCTGGAGATATAGCCCAAATTGGACACAATTCAGGTTATAATGACACAGTGCAGAGGCCTGGATGGAAAGCTTTCATTAATTCCAGGAGGGGGGGGGGGGGAAACCCATTGATTGTAGTTTGTTGGATTCTGCCTCCTTGACATCTGAGTGGAGCAACAGCCCTCTGTCTCTCACCACTAAGATATCCATTGCTTCACTTCTGTCCTCCGACCTCTTCACGTCTCTTTCTCAGCCTCTCTCCTTCCTCTCGCTTTTGCCTTTCCACCACCGGGCTTACCTTTCCTGCCGTGGGTGCACAGCGCACCCGCTAATGCCACCCGGGGGCTCCGTGGTCACAGTCTCCTTTCCAATCTCTATCTCTGGCGTGTCCCTATCCCCGGTCTGTAATAAAACACCAGGCCCAGTGGTGGCTCTGATAGAGCTGCGGGATCACATTAGTGCTGCCCTCAAAAGAGCTTGACAGGTTGTCTATGGCCACGTGTTGTTGTCCTGTTTCCCATTAACAAGCCGTGTGTGTGTGTGTGTGTGTGTGTGTGTGTGTGTGTGTGTGTGTTGCACTGTAGTGCAGTCCTTTCAGGAGCATTATGGACTCAAATGAGATGAGGGGACGCCGGCATGGATGGAGTATATTTAGACATGAGGGTTATGTGCACAACCACGAGCACCGTCTGCCCAGGAGCTTTATAGCAGGTGTATCTTTACAAACACACGGAGGGATTGCAGTACAGTCATATATATATATATATATATATATATATATATATGAAGGGTTTAAAAAAAAAAAACGCTGCCTGAAATCCTCAGTATGGCTCAATATTTCAAAAATAGAGGCAACCGTCGCCCTCAACGACGTCTCCAGATAGCCAACTTTAATGTTATTCCCCAGTGATTTTCTTTTCTATCATTTCATAAGAATACATTTTTACAAATGGTGGATGCCTCATTTTAGCAGGAAACCCTTTATATATATATTTCTGTTTATTTCTGCTGTGTGCATTCAGCCGTCTCTATAGCACTCTCTTTCACTGGGTCTCTTTCAGACACACACACACACACACACACACACACACACACACACACACACACACACACACCATCCAGCATCATGGCATTGTGCCTTCCCTGTGTATTTTCAAAAGGGAAAGGAAATCACATTTCGGGTTCGGTACATCGTAAACGACGCGCGGATCCCTAGAAGCCCCCCCTCCTCTCTCGCGTGCGTGCATCAGCTGCGATAATAATTGAACAGAAAAAAAGGCGTATTCATTCACGTAGCTTCGGCGTCCCTGAGAAAAACAACACGCTCGCCGCAAACGCATCACATCTGCGGCTCGGCGTGATTAGATCCCGCGTTATACAGTGAGTACCACCCCCCCCCCCCCCCTTTCCCCAGGTTTCTATATCAGTGGTAATTCATAACAAATGGCCCTTTATGGTTTAACCTTGGACTGCATCGGCGTGATTAGCTCTCTCCCGAGTCGTCGGTGTTTGTGAGTTGATGTGTGGTGTCAAAATCGTCCAGTGGCAATCCTCCACCCTCTCTCTCTCTCTCTCTCTCTTAACCTCCTATCCTGTTTCACTCCATCCTCCCTCTCCTCCCTCTCCTCTCGCCTCGCCTCCCTCCCTCCCTCCCTCCCTGACTGGGCTTGGCCTGGGCTTGGTGTGCGGAGGTGGAGAGCGCTTAGCAGGCTAAATCATCTGGCACGCTGCCTTGAACTTTGCTCTAACTAATTTATTGGAATTAAAGCGGTTCACCTCGAATGCTTGGCTTGCGCACGGCTTCGGCTAAGTGAGCGACTTTTCTTTCAAATGGGTGGTGGTGGGGGGGGGGGGGGGATTTGTTTTGTTTGGATTATATCTCATTCAGAGCAACAAGAGACACCCCATTGCAGTTTAACAGGCTTACACCCCCCCCCCCCCCCCGGCCTCTGTCTTACACTGACATTTAAACGATCGCGTGATTTCTTAACACATAACATTGGCCGGTGTGTCGAGCGCGACGATAGGCCGGGTCAATTAGGAGGAGCGTTGAAGGAGCTAGTCGGTTAAGGGATCCGGTCGTCCGGTCAAAACACCGGGCAAGCATCGGTAGCACTTAAGCAGTAAATGAGGTTACGATAATTCAAATCAAAAGATTATCATTATCTGAAACCCGCTAATCGGGGCCCCCCCCCCTGCCCGTGACACAGCGGTCGTGGGCATCGGCGAGCAGGGCAGCTAAAGATGCCTGCTCTCCGTGCCAGCGTGCTCTCGTGGGCTTGTGATGTTTGGCTCGACTCCCCCCCGGGGCAGCTCTCTCCTACGGATGGGGCCTCGGCGTATGCGAAGCGCTGCGGGCGGCTGCAGGCGGCTTATCCCTGTGCCTCTGCTCACCATACGCGTCCCATCAGCCAAAACCCCGGGACTGCCGGAGTAATCTTGTTAAGAATGGATGTTGTTATTGTGTGTGACTGTGGATGTGCATTTTTTGTGGGCTTCACGGTTTTGCTGGGAGCACACGTGGGCTGGAGCAGGAAGACAATAGGGGGGGGGGGGTGACGGGGGCGGGGGGGAGGGAGTGCCTATTTCTGGCACTTAAAAGATGACAGTCCTCAACCCTCTTCCTCCTCTCATATTCCCCTTGCCTGATTCCTGTCTCCTTTCCTAGTTCCCTTTCCTCCCTCGCGCTCGCGCACAAAATAACAACAAGCAGGGCGGGAGGAACGACGTTTTCTCGAAAAAGATCGCGCCTTCACCTAGAACCGGTGTTAAAGGTGATGGTCATTATTATTGCCAATAGGGAGGGAGGAGGGTTGCTAGCCTCGTGGTACGGCTAACAGCCGTAGCGTCTCATATGCCGCTGTGGCTGTGTGGTGAGTTGACAAGAAAAAACAGGGAGAAACTGTCCATGAAGGATCACTGACTCAGACCCTTCCTCTCTCTCTCTCTCTCTCTCTCTCTCCCTCTCTTCCTCTTCCTCCTATGCCACCACTCATAACGTTGGTATCTGGGTACCAACAGACTGTGGCTTTGACCTTTCTCACAAATGAATTATTTCGGTTTAATGATCCCTTCCACAGAAAGAACAAAAAGATAGCTGAAATAATAGCCAGGGGAGGAGGGGGGAAGGGGGGAGTAAAAGGGCAGCACCCACACACCCATACTTTGGTGTATCAACCGTAGTCGCGCACTACCTGCGAAGACACCTGTATCCCTCTAATAACGCCTCCTGCTGTATTTGTGTCTCCGAGGTGCTTGTGATACATCCAACAGTCTAAGCCTCAGAAATGAAGATTAACTTGGAGAAATACCCTGGATCTAACAAGCAGGTGGCGATGGAAACATGCACCACCACCCCCACCCCCCCCCCCCCCCCCCACACACACACACACACACACTCCACACACACTCCTCCAATGTTTGATTAATAGTTTTTTCTCTTTTTTCTCTTTTCTGTTGGATCAGAAAAGGGGGTGGGAGGTGGTCATGGTGATGATGGTGGTGGAGGGGGGGGGGGGGGGGGTGGGAGTGGATGCATGAAAAATTCAGAACGTTATAATATAAAAATCCAGATGAATCATGAATGCTTAATGGAATCAGGGCCGAGCGTGCAGGATGGTGAAATTGTTCTCAAGGAACCGGTGGCGTTGTCTGCGTCATCTGCCGATACCGGTACGATTGCTGTCTCTGTCCTCTCTAGATGGCAACCGAACGAGCTACTGTGTCAGGAGGGATGGTGGTGGTGGTGGTGGGTGGTGGTGGGTGGGGCGGGGGGGAGTCACTGCGGAGAGGATGCCAGAAACATGTGAAAAGCTTTTAGGGGGTAGAGGCCGTCTGTTCTCGAGGTCTGGCTAATTGCGTTTAGTATCCTGCTTGTTGTGCTGGTGGATTGGACGAGCGGCGACGGTCCATCTGATGAAATATTAACACGTCTTTGCCAACACCCTGTCTTCTCTATTGTGTTTTAATGGAAATGCAGAGTTCCAAGAAAAACTTCTGCCATTATGAATAATAGAACATCCAATTAGTGTAACAGCGGATCGCGGATGAGCTTGATGAAAGAGCGGACACCGGTGTGGTGTTGGAGCGGGGCTGAACGTTGCCGCTCGGTAACTGCTGATTGTTTTACGTTTGCGAGAGAGATCGCCAAATCCGACTTATAGAGGGGATGGATGAAGGATTTGACCCTCAGCATAACTAAATATTTTACACCGTTGTGTAGCTGTATAGAAGCGCGGCTGTTTAATGTATACTTGGAGGCATTAAATATTAATCCGGCCACTTTCAGTGTTTGTGGCAGAAGTTGGGGCAGAAGCATCTGCTGCCTCGTCTGTGTTACCTTGCCGACGTACTTTTAAGATATCCGCTTTGCTGTTGGATTTCTGCTGAAGTCAACTTTTACATTTTGCTTGGGAAAAAAAAAAAAAAAAAAATCCCACGTGCACCACCCCCCCCCCCCCCCGCCCCGCCGTCTTGGAGGGAAATCCTTCAAGTCTCAAGAGACGATTTCTCCCAGCCGCCAGGAAGAGGAAGAGGAAGAGGACCGGAGGCTCTGCCAAATGGCGCGCTGCCGCTTTATGTTACTTTGTGTGTGCTTTATCTGCATCACGGAGCTGTCTGTGGCCCGACCGACGGAGGGCTAGCAGCAGCTTTGGTGAGAGAGAGAGAGAGAGAGCAATATTTTTATGGCTCTATAGATCACTGAATGGTTTGTCACGGAGGGGGAAATGACCTGGGCCAACCCCAAGCCCATTGTGCCCTCCATCTGGATCGAAGCAGTCACACAGGTCCTCATTTCCCTCCATCTCAATCTGTGCAGGGCTCCTAATGTTTGCAGAAGCCCGTGCCCGGTTGAATCGCCACTTGCCAAGATGCGCCGTGTTTATCAGTGTGTCTCTCTCTCTCTCCACACACATAGACATGCACACACGCACACGCACACACACACACACACAGGGGCATGCAAACACAAATACACACACAGTCTGTGTCTCATTGAGTGGCCAGACAGAAAAAAAAACAAAAAAAACATGACATTATCTTTCTTGGTGTGTATCTGTTTGAGTCAGTATGCGTGCACATGCTTATGCGTGTGTGTGTGTGTGTGTGTGTGTGTGTGTGTGTCCACGCATTGTGTCTGCAGTCAAAATGCTAATGTCATATCTGTCTTGCTGACCTTTTCCATTTTGTTGATGCCCAGTGTTTTCATAAATACCGTCCTGATATCCTGGGATGTGTAATTACCGCTCCGCAGCAACGCGCTGCCTCTTTATTAGTTTTCTGACAATGGCCTGCCTCGCCACCGCTGGTGTAGGGTGGCCTGTGTGTGTGTGTGTGTGTGAGTGAGTGTGAGTGTGTGTGTGTGTGGGTGGGTGGGTGAGCAGGGGGTCTTCTGTTGCCTTCTTGTTTACACAGCTGAATACTACAGTGCACTGGCGGTCCTCACACACACACACACACACACACAGACATATACACAAACCCGCATCTCTTTCACACAAATACACACACGTCTGACAAACACAATGTATTAAGTGTTGTCTGTGTAACGTAGCTGCTGTTTACGTGTCAGTTCATAGCTAGCCGGTAGTCATAATACCCCTAATATCCCATTTCTTATCAGGTTATGAATCTGCAGGGACTTGATCACAAGGGATTCACGAAATGGATCATATCCAGTCCGACACGTAGATGGAAATAGGACGGAGGGATTCAGCTGACAGGGTGTGTGAGTGCACTGTATTATTCTAACAAACCCCCCCCACCCCCCGGATCAGCTTAGAATTCGGATCAGGTCTCTCATGCAATATATGTGTTAACATTTACAATGCAAAAAGGTGAGCGGACTTCCAGCCCTTGTTGCATCACTTGGCGAGGAAGGAGAAACGCATGTCAAAAAGGTCTCTGGGCATACGTAATGGGATCCTGCGGCTCTGCGTCTGTCGATGCGGATCACACTCCCCCAGGTTCGACTCCGGGGATTAGGGCGGAGGGCGTTTGATCTCGCTGGTTTTGCATAAAATCACAATTCTCCCTGAATCCTGCAGGAAAGGAGCTGAGTAAGCTAATTGGGGAGGTTCAGCCAGACGCCGGCGTGGGCTCACACTGGCGCTTCATGTAGTGTCCTCAAGATGCCTTTGACAACTCGGCAATTACAGTATCGTCGGAGTGCCTTGATAATGATGCTTTGTTTTTCGGGACGGGAATCGAAAGCTTGTTTGAGTCACGTACACACTGTCACACACACACACACACACACACACACACACACAAATTGGTGTACATGTGAGCTCAAATAGCAACTTATCAATCATCTCTATCGGAGCGGGCGATCAGACAGGAAGCCGGACTTATATCTTATATCGAATGAGAGCCGCGGTCGGCCCGGGCCAATGAACGTGTAGCCTAAAGCAGCTATCAGGGTCCCCCGTGTCCACATCGGATCCACACGCGCCCATAGCCAACGCAGCAAAAGTAGCGGGTGTGCCAGTTACGGAACATAATTGCCACTAATGACCATTAGGAGTTTGGTTTTCATCCTCCGGGGGCCATAGAAAAGGCCTTTCGTCTTATCAGTTGATTAGAGGCAAATAGACGGGGCCGGATCCTGCATATTAAGTAAACGGGGCTGAAATGGTGTTGCGCTATCAGGGGGAAGCCTAATGGAGTGGTGGAGAGCCCATCCTCTGCTAATGCCCGCACCACAACAAATGGACGACCGCTCACATCGCCCACCGCTTGTCATATGTGGGTACCAGTTTTTTTTTTCTCCCTCCTGCTGAAATTGCATGTGGGAAAAAAAAACCCTGTGGAGCCCATCAGCTGGAGGCCTGGGCTCAGTTTACTTTCCCGCTCCTGATAGCGAAATGCTGTGGACCCTTTTTTTGTGTTCTGTAGAGAAGACACTTGTGTTTTTTCCAGCAGCAGTGCTGGCATCCGACTGCCGATGATGGCAGCAAAGTTTTTTTTGTCCTCTCCATGGATTTATTTGCATTATGCAAATTGAACAATTGATATGGATCTTCCCCTCGCCGATGAAAATTTTGCCCCAGCAATTTGCCAAGCAAGTAATTACTTATTGACAGAATTATATTACACAGGAAACTGTTGTATGGGAATGGCAAACTCATCTCATTCATGTAGTGATAATAATAAAATAAATAATAATAATAATATAATATAAAAATAATAGTAATATTTAATAGCATAATAATTATAATAATCATAACAATAAAAAACAACAACAACAACAATAATAATAATAAAAGGAGTAATGATAATAACACTGAGAAACTGCTGAGTTACCATGAGCTGTTATCGTGGCTGGTCCAGTTCACTCTCTCTAGCGCCACCCTGTGGTTGCGCAGTGTTGGTGGAAATTTGCCTTAATTCATCCCTTATTAAGAAAAACAATCCACTGCTCCTTCGCTGTTGCACACCCCCCCCCCTTTTT
>JAXDDW010000135.1:1127500-1164936 GCA_034670385.1 Hoplostethus mediterraneus | reverse complement strand
TTGCAAGAAAAATTCTAAAGTATCGTCAGAATTTTATGTTCTATTATGTTCTATTCATTGTTTAACAACTTTGATTTTATTTCCTCTAAGCAAGGGGTTTTTAGTTTTCAAGGATGGTCACTGTTTGTTAAACATCTTCAGTTGAGTCTTTTTGCCTCCCTGACAGCCAAGGTCCGGGAGGTCTTTTGGCTCAACATGAAGACTCTATACCTCGGAATACCACAATTCTTGTAATGTGAGGATAAATTGTAACATTTATCCTCAAGTCAAAAAGTAGGGAATGTTGGGAATTGTATATTTGGCCAAGGTAAGATTGTCTTGCTCTGGCCAGACACTAAATTACAATATACTAAGGCCGTCTGAGGCCTCTTATACAACACAATACAGGCCCTTTTGGTTGCCATTGATCAATTGGAAATTAGCACAGGAGACGGTGTTCCCAGGTCTAGAGGAAGTAGGGGACAGAGCTACGCCCACAGTACTCAATTAGCACACATAACAGACAAAAGGTTGAGGGGGGATGTAAGGGACAATGCTAATTATCACATGGTCAAACTGTATAAATGAACTATATCATTGTAATGTTCTTCAGAATATCTTCGCAGGCAGAGATGCTGCCCGAGTGTTCTCCCTTTTAGCGCTAAACTGTATTAAATTCTCATTGTATCTTTGGACGTAGTTTGTTGCTGCTTTCTTCTTGCATTCATCGCCACGACCAAGAAACTATTCCTAACAGTGCTTTATGTTTGTACGTATTTGTTGTATTTGTTGTGCTTTTTAAAAGAACAAATTAACAAAACGCATCCTGCAAGATCAGCTTCTCCATAAAGCGTCTTAAAGTGGTTGACTACTACCTTCCTCCTTTCCTCTTCCTGTCGGTCATTTCTTTCTTTTCTCCGCACTTCTTTTGTCCACACACACACACACACACACACACACACACACACACACACACACACACACACACACACACACTATTACCACTACATAGCTGCTTCCAAGCCCAACCCCTTCCACCCCACCCGTGCTCCCACCCCAACATACTGCCCTGAGGCTAGTCATGGTGTAGTGGTGTGGTATACTGCAGGGGAGAGCAGATGACCCACTTCTCCTGAGTAGCTACAGCACAGACAGCCCCAATATATACCGTACACAGTGGATCAGCTCAGCATGACTCCGACTGTGTGGCTTTGCTCCACCTACCTACAACTGTGCGCCATGGTCCGATGCTGTGCCGCGACATGAAATATCCATGAGCCAGGTAGGGTGTACAGATGCCACGGTACCTGCTGAGCCCCATAAGGGGGGTGGGGTGGGGGGGGGGGGGGGGGGGGGGAGGCGAGGGACATAAGTGGGGAGGTAAGGAGTACATCTGTCATCTTGTACCCCCACAGAGTGAGGAGGCAGTGTGTGTGTGTGTGTGTGTGTGTATGTGTGTGTGTGTGTGTGTACTTGTGTGTACTTGTGTGTACTTGTGTGTACTTGTGTGTGTGTTTGTGCATACAGACTTGTCTGTTATTAAAAACAGGCATCAGGGCTAAGGAGGAAACAAGGGGAGCCAGAGGAGGAACTGAATAGGGATAGGTGGCAAGTACAAGGTGTGTGTGTGTGTGTGTGTGTGTGTGTGTGTGTGTGTGTGTGTGTGTGTGTGTGTGTGTTGTACCTGCACAGTATGGAGTCACTATGTCACATATAACGCATCGAAAGAAGGAGTGGAAAAAGGAGATTGAGGACAGCAGAAGGAAAGATGGAGAGAAGAAGGGAGGGGGAAGAAGAGATAGCTGGCATGGCAAAGATGCAGAGTGGAAGGGTAGAAAGTCACAGGAGGCACAGAGCGAGGGGGAGAAGAGATGAAGAAATGTAGAGATGAGGAGCGGGGGGGATATGGTAAGGTTGAAGATAGGGGGAAGGAGGGATGAGGGAAGGAGGAGGGGAGGTCAGAGGGGAGAGGAACAGGTAGAGTGTACATCTGTCCCCTTCTGCTCCTACAGGCCAAGACAGCCCAGGAGGCATAGGGGAGGAGGAAGAGGAGGAGGAGAGAGAAGGCAAGGGCACAATTTGACAAATTCATATGCATTCCTTTTATAGCCTGAAAAGCCTGCCTGGGAGTGGAATGTAATCCATTTCTTTTGGTATTTCTAAAATGCATTTGGCATCTCAGTATTTTCTCTTTGAAATGTTACCCTATTGTAAGGGAAGTCAGGACGGCGGGAGAAATGAGAGAAAGGGACGTGGGGCTAGGAGGTGATGCTGAGAGGAGAGAGAAGACGGTATCGGTGGGAGTGGGAGCCACCGAGGCACCATGTTCATAACTCCACTGAGGTAGACACTGTCCCAGAAACTTATGAATAACATCCCTGAGTGTCAGCTGGTCTGTGTGTGTGTGTGTGTGTGTGTGTGTGTGTGTGTGTGTGTGTATGTATGTGTGTGTGATGAAGCAGAAGAAGGCATGGGGCTTAGCCACTGTCTATCCTGCAGACCTTGACTCCGTAAGGTCCATTGGGATTTTGAGGGAAAGAGCAATGACCCAGAAAGACAGGACACACAGCTGTACAGACGTCAGAATATCATGCAAGCAACTTAGTTCACATCAGTCCCTGCACAGCTTGACTCTATCTGTGGAAGCCATTTGAACCTCCACTACATTAAAGATGTTGGACCCTCCATAAGAATTTATTTAACGTTTGTTTTGGCAATTAGTTGCACTTGAGAGAGATGCAACAGCGGGAGTTGGGATTCAAGCCCATGTTGTCATGACGCCACGGCGATAGGAGACAGAGGCACCAGGTTGTTTCTGCACTCAATTATTACCTGTTATTACCGGTTATTACCTACTTTGCCCACATTTTATTTTGATGTGTTTCAAATCACAATGGTATATATATAGTGCTAATATAACCATATGACATCACATGCTGACAAATCTTGTGAGTTTGAGCCAGAGACTTCTTAATCTATTTCAGTCAATGATTATATTTCTTGTAAAATTAATCTAAAAATGTCAATATTGCAGCTTTTGTGATGCAGGTACTGTCTTCTTTCATATTTCAATGTCAATATGAATTCAATATTGTTCAACCTTAGTAAGAGGTGTTGTGTGGCGTTTTGCAGCATAGTAGCACACATTTTGCAGTCTTGTAGAGACAATTGCAGTTTGAAAATAAAAACCTTTAACAATTGCTGGCATGAAATCAAATTTGTTTCTATATAAATCAATATATTGCACCCAGTAGAAGTGTTTCTCACAGCAGCCCAAAATGCCTGTTTAATTCAGTCAAGTGTGATAGGAGCAATTGGTGGTGCATGGTTATGGGGGATGGGAAACCTATACCATCTGTGTTCAAATATGTTTGTCCATGTCTAGCATAAGGTGTAACCAGAGTGTTTTAAGATGCAAGCTTATCAGTTTGTAGATAATATCTTACACACCATTAGAGTTAAGAGGTATGTGTGTTCAAGGGGTAAAACAAAAGTGAAATGAAGAGATTATATGCAGTCAATCAAAATGCTGAATGATAAAATTAGGATTCTTGTTGTCCATTGTACTGGCAGTCTCACCAGTGTATCGATTGATGCAGTCTCATACTGATGCATTCTACGTCATAAGCCCAAAACAGCAGAATTATAACAATAATGATGACAAGAAAAATAATACTCATTTAATAACATACAATTAAATGAAATTATAAAAAAAAGTTTTATTATAACAAATTATAATAATAACATTTATATAGCACTTATCTAAAAGGGTGCCTAAAACGTGCCAAACGGGAAGACATGAAAACAAGAAAATACATAACGAAGAGCTGAAATAAGATCCATAAGCAAGAGAAAATACATTGAAAACAGGATAAATAAATACATAGATGAAATTAGATAAATGAAAAACATAAAAACATTAAAGGTGAGCAGGATCAAGAACAATTCCATAAAGGCAAGTCTATAAAAGTGCGTTTTATTAAATTATTTAAAAGATGATACTGAAGTCTAAGTTCCTCAGGCAGAGTGTTCCACAGTCTAGGAGCTCTGATGGAAAAAGTCAGGAGCACCCTGTCTGAGGATCTCAGGCTGTACTCCTGCTTACAAGGAACCAACAGATCAGTAATGTAGCTAGGGGCCAGACCTAGCTGAGCTTTAAAAAAAATCTAAAAATTCTAAATGTAGCAGGTAACCAGTGAAGAGATGCTAAAACTGGGGATATATGGTGTTTTCATTTGTTACCAGTTAAAATCCTAGCTGCTGTATTCTGAATGAACTGGAGATGTGAGTGACTTTTGACTGATGCAGGAATAGACGGAGTTGCAGTAATCAAAATGAGATGAGATAAAAACATGGATGACATTCTCTAGATCTGAGAAGGATAAAAGAATTACTTGATTTTTGATATATTTCTCAATTGTAGAATGCAAGACTGCAATTCTCTCTTTACATGTTCTTCAAAAGTAAAGTCACTGTCAAACATCACTCTAAGGTTTCTAGCTGCTGGCTTTGTGTTGGAAGAGAGACTACCAAGATCCTTTTGATAGATATGATTATTTCAGATTTGCTGTCATGCAGTTATAAAAAAGTAGCAATGGAAGGAAACATTGTGTCTACAAATGATAACAAGTGGGAGCATGCAGAAGGAGAAAATGATGGGTCCTACCTAGAGGATCATCATCAATGAGCCCTGAGGTGATGTCTGCTGAAGAGGAATCGCCGATTGTAACTCAAGGTTCTATTCGATAGATAGGACCTGAGCCAACTCAGTGCTGAGCCGGAGATACCCACCCAGTGCTCAAGGCGATCAATTAAAACTGCACGATCAGTGGTGTCAAATGCAGCTATGAGGAAAAAAAGGACAAAAATTGCATCTGCTGTTGAAACAATGTAATTCGTTACTTTAAAAAGGGCTCTCTTTGTGGTCTAAAACCTAATTGGAATTCCTCAAAATTATTGCTGGTTCTCATAAAAGATAACAACTGAGGAAAAACTACTTTTTATAAAACTTGAGATAAAAATGGAAGTTTAGAGATAGGCCTGTAGCTATTAGGATATGAGGGATCTAAGTTAGCTTTCTTCAGGAGTGATTGAACTATAGAATGTTTAAAACTAGAGGAAAACTTACAGGAAATGAGAGAGCAACTGACAATAGATAAAATGCTGGGACCTGTATCAAAGACATCTTGACATCAAGAGGACAGGAAAAGCACCTCATGCAGGAGACTGTTTCCTTTAAAAACAGTAGAGAAACTGGTTCAAAGTTCATTAGCAGAATTATTGGATAAAACAAATAAGTCACAGTATGGTGGAAATATAGACCTGAACTATATACATCAGTCTATTTGGCCTCTGGTCGACTGAGGACACTGACACGGAGACAAGGACATCAAACTATTCGATTGAACTTTACTACATACACAAAACGTCATGGTCTGCACAAAATTTTATCCTGGCATCTATTGCACACCCAGCCGTCCTGTTGGTGGGTGCCTCTTTGAATTGCCCCACCCATTTTTTCTCCTATGGGGTTTTTCTGGGAGTTTTTCCTTGTCTTCATAGAGTGCCTTAGGCTGGTGGTGCCCGTCAGGTTAGGCTACTTTACGGCAGATTATGTAGGCCCACTACATCCTGCACCCACCTTACCCTCCAGTCCTTTCAGTCTTCTTCTACCTGTTCCTCTGTTTTCATGTTCTTTTGTTCTGATCGTATTATGTAAACATCTTATTTGTCAAAATGGATTGATAATTGATTGTGTCATAGATTCGATTGTCTGTCACTTAAAGTGTCTTTTATGAACAACAACTTTGAGAGCTAAAACTGTTACTATCTGGGGAACACAGTTCAGTCAGTGGACTGAAGCTTTAACAAAGTCTCAGTCAGAAAAAGGAAGTCCAGTGCATGAGAAATATAGAATATAGGATTAAAGTCTTGTAGACAGAGATCTATCACTGATCAATCCAAAGTTCACAGGGGTATTAAGTTGCACAGAATTGGAGTGAGAGGCAAGGTTAGCTATCTGAACAACCAACAGGTTATTGAGGTTTCTGACACTTGCATTGTTTTGTAGGCCTACAAACATTAATCTTTTTTTCATGAGTTTGAATCATTTATCCTCTACTTTACTTTAGTGGGGGCCTTTTTTATTGCATTTTAGGCCCTTTAACAAGTATTAATTCAAACTCACTTGGGAATACCAAATGGTGCAATGGAAAGCAACCCGTTATTTATAAGTCTCAATGTAATATGAATTAACAAATCAATTATTAATTGATGACAGTAGTCAAACCACATTGAAAATTGAAAATTCTTGACAGAACACTATATGCCTAGAGCGCTGAGTATCTTAAATTCCTGTCAATCATTTTATTAATTCATCCAATCTGATCAGGGACAAACATTCAATAAAGTGGCCTGACACTTTTACTTTACATTGACATATGTATTGATTCGGAGATGGCTTAGGTTAGTCAGCATTAATTTCCAACACCATTAGAACCCAATCTAGTGCTACATGCTTTGCAATGCAATCCTGTCCACCTAAATGCTTACAAAGGGTCCAATACATACTGACACATGTCTAGAAAAAAACAGAAAATCGATATGATGTTTAATTGGTAGTGTGTGTGTGTGTGTGTGTTTGTGCGCGTGTGTGTGTGCATGCATGACATTTTTCACAGTAACTGTCTAAATTTCATCCTGTGATAGATATAGCATCCCCCTGTGATAGATATAGCATCCCAGAAACAGATACTAATAGGGCCTTTTCCACTGTGCCGGTTAGGAGGATTTGGCAACACACAGTGAATTGATCCAAGTCTGTGCTCGTGTGAGTGTGTATGAGTGTCTGTCTGTGTGCATGCAAGCCCGTGTTCGTACGTGTGTGCGTGTGTGTGTGTGTGTGTGTGTGTCAGGACCACTTGATAAAAGGCCTAATTGAAGATCTCATTGACTCGGTGTGGGTCACAATCAGTGCAAACACATTCATCCCATTCTAATTGATGACATCACTTAGAGCCCTTCTTGTGTCACAAGAAGGAACAGTGTTCTGACTGAGAAACACATTAATTCCCATTGATTAATGATTAAAAGCCAATATGGGTCTGAAACAACCTTTTTACAAAGATTTTTTGATGCATATTTGCTGAATAATAAAATATCACTTCAAAGACATAAACACGTGACATGGAGAACAAATTTCTCTGCATCAGAGACAATATACATTCCTTTTTTACTGCATGCTTGGCAAAAACATGCAGGTGGTAATGCTACTGTAGATGCCTTAGACTGTGTTTACTAGCAGTTCATCAACGTTCTCTGCTGTATAAAATTACACTTCGCTCTTGCAGGCAACGTTTGTCTTGCCTCGAGTATAGCATTAATTAAAGGGTAATTTCTATTTTATGCAGTGGTAGTGATTTTAAGATTATTCATTGCGCTGAGAGTAGAGTGAAACTTCAATGCATGGTTTGATACTCTCCTAATCTGTTAAAGACATGCCTGGATAACTTTTGATTTAGAGACGCCTCATGTCTGGATAATATTTTTCAGGGTTATAACGTTAGATGGATGGAAATAATGTCACTGTAAGATGACTCCTAAGATGAAGGCAAGTGAATGTGTGGCTAACAAACTACTGCCTGGAGCTATCACCTCTCCCTACTGGTTTGTGTCCTTGTCTGCAGCAACATAAATACATATATGTGTGTGTGTGTGTGTGTGTGTGTGTGTGTGTGTGTGTGTGTGTGCGTGCGCGCGTGTGTGTCTGAGGGCATACATTTTGGCTAGTGTGAAGTATCGACAGTATATGAATCACCGACAGATGCTGTCACACGAGAGAAGGAGGAAGGGAGGAGCAGAGAAAGAGTGAAGGAAGGAAAAGAGGAGATGGAGTGAGCCAAAGCAGAGTGAAGGAGCAAAGAGAGGGTAAATAGCATTCAAAAGGGTAAGGAGGAGAAGGATAGGGAAGAAAGTGAAACGGGATAAAGATATGGAACCATGCACAAAGCCTTTCTGCCTAAAGCCTAAAGCCTAAAACTATGGAGGGGAGGGGGTCAAAGAAATGAGACAGAGACAGGGAGACAGAGACAGTGTAGAGACAGAGAGACAGAGACAGTGTAGAGACAGGGAGAGACAGAGACAGTGTAGAGACAGAGAGACAGACAGTGTAGAGACAGGGAGAGACAGAGACAGTGTAGAGACAGAGAGACAGACAGTGTAGAGACAGGGAGAGACAGAGACAGTGTAGAGACAGAGAGACAGACAGTGTAGAGACAGGGAGAGACAGAGACAGTGTAGAGACAGGGAGAGACAGAGACAGTGTAGAGACAGAGAGACAGAGACAGTGTAGAGACAGGGAGAGACAGAGACAGTGTAGAGACAGAGAGACAGACAGTGTAGAGACAGGGAGAGACAGAGACAGTGTAGAGACAGAGAGACAGACAGTGTAGAGACAGGGAGAGACAGAGACAGTGTAGAGACAGAGAGACAGACAGTGTAGAGACAGGGAGAGACAGAGACAGTGTAGAGACAGGGAGAGACAGAGAGACAGAGACAGAGAGGTGCGCAGACGTTGCTTGGTGATTGATGCCACTTCAGGGGGGAGTTAGACTCCTGACATGGTGCGATTCTACTGATTTATATTTAAGGGAGTGCTCTATTGCTCTCAGGGGGTGGAAGAGGAGAGAAGAGAGGGAGGAGCAGGGTGAAAGTGAGGACATTAGATTGCCCTGGCAAAGCTATCTGTCAATCAGATGGGCTGCTCTTTGTGTGTCTGCATCTGCACCTGTGTTTGTGTGTGTATATGCATGTGTTTATATTTTTAGTGCATTAAATTTGTTTTGGATTTGTATTCTAAATTGCTATTGGTTTAGATTTGCACCTATGTGTGTTTGTGCCAATTTGCCTGTGTACATGTGCGTGTGTATGCGTGCCAGCGTGACACGTGTTTGTGTGTAACATGCTTCTTCATATGCGTGACAGCAAATAAACCACGTTTATCTTCCAGCATTAGGGGCCATGGTAGATTCTCCTTGGCAGTGATTTGTTTTTTTTTACCTGTGTGTGTGTGTGTGTGTGTGTGTGTGTGTGTGTGTGTGTGTGTGTGTGAGAGACTCTGAATTTTTTAATACAGACATACGGTATCACACACACACACACACACACACACCTTTCCCTCTCTTGTGGCCTAAAGACACATACACTAAACCCTTCAAGCAATTAGAGCACTTCGGCAATATCTCCGTATCCAATCACAACATTTAGGATTATGCCCGTGACCAATGAGGATAAAGTGCTTTAACTCTGTGTATCTGTCACATATTCAAACACTCATGTATCACTAACAGGGCATGACAATTGCAAATCTCCATAACCGATCGCAACGCATTCAGGTAAATAAAATTTAAGTCATTTGCTCAAATACAAAGTGACTCACCGATTATATAATGTTGATATCTATAATTCATTTTTTTGATTCAGAATTGGTATGACAGCATGACTCCATGTGGGGAGTAAATGCATAACTGTAGAAAGCTGATGATGGGCAGCGAGAGAACCAAGAAATAAAGCTTTCGCCAAACAAAAACTAAACCAACAATAGTAATTAATAAACGGCACCTGGCATTGAAGACAATTATTATTGGAGAAAAGCTCCTAGCCCTAGTTTGTTTTGTTGGTTTGACTGGATTAGATTAGCAGATTACTTGATTATATTACATTCCTTTTATGACACAGAAGGTTGCCTTGGATTTCATCAAAGACAGTTATTGTACAGGTCATGTGTGTCAGACACACAGATTGACGCTGCATCCACACACACACAAATGTGTACAGACTAGACTCCCAGACCAGTGTGCAGAGATAAAGACAAAGACGCACACACACACACACACACACGCACACACACGCACACACACACACACACACACACGCACACACACGCACACACACACATTCAGGGTAGACTTCAGACACAGGGATACAGACAAAGACAAAGGCACATGTACTCATACACACAGGGGAGCCAAGCTGTGATCATGACTGGGGTAATAGTGAGGGCTCAGAGGGGAGTCGCCCCAGGCTTACCTTCACATGCATAACTGGATCAGATAGAATATATGTATGCCGTAAACAAAACAACAACAACATGTTTGAAAATGTGGGTGCACAGAAACAGACTAGTGCATGTGTGTATGCATATGCATGTGAGGGCTCATGCATTCTTGAATATTTGTGCGCATGGTTTTTGTATGGATCTGTGTGTATGAATGGTTGTGTGTCTCAGCCTGTGTGTGTGTGTGTGTGTGTGTGTGTTTTGTGCACTGTATGGCCAATGCAGGTAAATTAATAATGCAATACTTGCAGAGGTAAAGGAGGCCTGGGTTTGGTGGGAGAGCAGAGGGGGAGAAGAGGCAGAGTAAGCGGGAGGGAGACAAAGAGAATGAGGAGATGGGCAAGTGAAAGGAAGAACAAGTCAAAAAGAGGCAAGAAACAAAGGGTAAAGGGTTAAGGTGATGAAAACAGTGGGCAGAGGATGAAGATGAGATTGTGGGGCTGGAGAGAAAGAAACAGAGGAGACATTGTTTGTCATACAGGGCTTTTCCCAATTAAAGCAAACCTAAGCCACCGTGTACAACAGAGAGGGCTCTACTTTGAATCTTTATTTATATCTAAATAAGTGTGTGCATGTGTATATAACTTACAATGAATGAGCAGTTAGGGGTTCAGTGTCTCAGTGCTGGAGGGACAGAACACTATTCCAAAAGATATTCCATCAGTTGGTGTTTTGACGATGGTGGTGGAGAGCGCTGTCTAACACGTCGGTCCAAAATCTCCCCTAGGTGTTCAATTGGGTTGAGGTCTGGTGACTGCGAAGGCCAAAGCATATGATTCACATTATCGTCATACTCATCAAACCATTCGGTGACCCCTCGTGCCCTGTGGATGGGGGGGGCATTGTCGTCCTGGAAGAGACCACTCCCATCAGGGTAGAAGGACCCAAACCATGCCAGGAAAATGCCCCCCACAGCGTGACAGAGCCACCGGACCCCCTCACTGTAGGGGTCAAGCATTCAGACGTGCACTGTTGTCTTGGTGTACGCCCGCGCATGCACTCGCCCACTTGGGGAACATACAGTGAAGGATGACTCATCTGACCATATCACTTTTATCCACGTCTCCGTAGACCAGTGCCAATGGTTTCTGCACCGCTGACTCAATGTGCATTTGTCTTTGTAATGAGGAGTTTGTGCAATGCAACCCTACTATAAAATCCCTCTCTATGTAGTATCAGTTATTAAACCACAGTGAAAACAAGGCCATTGTGTATAGGCTGATGTGGATGGTATTGGTGATGAGGTGAGTTGGGGATATAGAAAGAGATTCATGGGTACAGACAGGACAGATGGAGATTAAAGAGGAGGAGGTAGGGAAGGATAGAGAGAAGAAAGAAGATTTTATTGTTTGTCTGTGGGGACGAAGGGGGAATGGGGGATGGGATGAGAGGAGGAGGACGGAGGAGGGGGAAGGAGGTAGGTAAGTCTTTTGGGAGATAAGAATGGAGCAGTGGAGGAATACATCAGCACATGACTGCATCACTGGAGATGCACTGTAACTAGTGGCCTGAGAAAGAGTCTGGTATGTAGTCAAACAAGAATAGGTGTAGAGAGCATGTCAGTGTGTGACTCTGTGTGCATGTGAGGAATGTGTGTGTGTGTGTGTGTGTGTGTGTGTGTGTGTGTGTGTGTGTGTGTGTGTGTGTGTGTGTGTGTGTGTGTGTGTGTGTGTGTGCGTGCGTGCATGTGTAGGCTGGTAATATATATATATATATAAAAAATAAGGTGTGGGTACTGAGGTGTGGAAAAAAGTGAGGAGGAAGAATGTGAGTGAGTACAGAGTGAGTGAGAACGAGTAGTGGTGCAGAATAAGAATAATGAGGAGTGTTTTGTGCAGACAATGGGGGTGCAAGTGGGTGGGTAGGGTCTGGGGGTGAGACTGAGGGGCTGAATAGTGGGAGGGGTGAGGGTCTGGGTAGAGCAAAGGATTGGGATGAGGCCGAGAGTGTGAGGGGTTTTCCAGGTCTGAGAGAGGACAGCTGTATGCTGCATGTACGGTGGAAGAACACAAACCCTGCTGATTGTTGAGGAGGATAATAACGGGCAGGGAAAGCGAGTGGAGGATGGTAGGGAGGAGAAGGTGGGGGCATGTGAGGCAATGAAAGGCAGAGGAGGGGGTGTTGAGATAGAGGATGGTGGGAGGGTAAGGGAGGGAGGGAGAGGAAAAGAAGACGAAGAGTGAATCGCTGCAGTAGAGCTCCTCACCCACAAAGGAACCCCATGCAGCCTCAGCCGCCGAGCCAGAACCACTGCAGCTGCGGCTGCTGGAAGTGAGTGTGTCATGTCTGTCTGTCTGTCTGTGTGTGTGTGTGTGTGTGTGTGTGTGTGTGTGTGTGTGTGTGTGTGTGTGTGTACAGATGCTCAGATGTGTGTGCGTGTTTTTGTGAGTTAGTGTCTGTTTGTGTGTGTGCGTGTGTGCGTGTATGTGTGCGTGTACGTGTGCGTGTACGTGTGCGTGATTCAAGCTGCGGTGGGAACTGCTTTGAAACCCAAACCACATATCAGACTGAGGTCTGAATTGCTGCAACCCTCTGCAGAGTGGCAAGGCAGAAGTGGGTTAGAGAGAGAGAGACAGAGAGAGGGAGGGAGAGAGAGAGAGAGAGAGAGAGAGAGAGAGAGAGAGAGAGAGAGAGAGAGAGAGAGGTTGAGACCTTGAGAATGAGAGAGATAGGGGCAGTTAAAAAGAGAGGGAGAAAGAAGCAATAGACAGAAAGTCGGAGAGCCAGAGGTAGACAGAGAAAAACAGAGAAAGAGAGACTAAAATATAGAGACAAACAAAGATTAGACCAAGAGAAGATGAAGTGGACGAAGAAAAGAGAGAGTGAAATGTGGACACAATGGAGGGCAGGAGGGAGGGACTGAGAGAAGGTGTGATGGAGAAGAGACAAAGAGTGATAAAGGGGGAGGAAGCGCATAGGAGCGAGGGAGCAGACTAGGAGATGTAAAGTGAAAGCAATAGATGGAGTAGCTATGAGCAAGGGAAAAGGAGAGTTGGATTAATGAAATAAATGCAGAGGAAGGCTCTGGAGAAAAGGGAGGAGATAGTAGAAGGAGAGAGGCAGGAGGAGAAAGAGGGAGCGATAGGGGGGGGCAGAGGCAGGGAGAGATTAATAGTTTTGTAGATCTGCTCCTGTGTTGGTACCTCAGGAGTAATGCCTTTTTTCGCTCATCCTTTCTTCCATCCTCCTAGATTCCCTTTTAAAAGGGCTTTTTGAAATAGACACACACACATACGTATACATGCACACATGTAGACACACACACACACACACACACACACACTGACTACTGCTTTGATTCATGTAAGCTGTCTCCATTCCAGGGAGCATTTGCCAGCTCACTAATAGGAGAAATTCTTTAATACTGCGCCACTGTGGATTTCAAAGCCACTTACTGTAGTTCACATGTGTCCGAGCGCATTCCGTGGCCTGCCATAAATAACGCCATACAGAGCAGATTGCTGCACTGCTATGCGGAGGGAGCTATGCAAGTGTGTGCGCATTTGCGTGTACACGTTCGTACATGCACAAGAGCGTGTGTGTGTGTGTGTGTGTGTGTGTGTCTGTGTGTAGGCTCCGGGGCCACTGTGCTCAGCGGCCACTCTATAGGACATCAAAGCTCATACGAGAACCTATTGTGTCTCCTTTTGGCGTGTTTCGGCGTGAAAAACTGCACCTTATGACTTCATTGTAAAATCTGCAGTGATTAAACAAGCTTTCTTCTCTCGTTTGCCCTGGCAAGAGAACCACCCACCACACGCAGACAAAAAAAAAACCCCATCAGTTTATGTTAATGACGGTGTAAAACATTTATGGCTGATAGTTCTTACTGCTGCAAACTCTGCATTTCTATTCCTCTGACTCTGTCTTTGGGGCCTCACCTGCAGTAGCTCTGCGTTCCTGCGGCTGAAGCTGAGCGCTGGCGTCATTAATATTTAGCTCTGGAATGCTAATGATCTCTCTGAATCATATCATCACACCACAACCTCCAATTAACCTCTCCAGCACTCTACCACTCTCTCAGCTTCACTTTCCCCCCGCTGCTTCACTTTCTCTTGACTCTCTCTCTCTCTCTCTCTCTCTCTCTCTCTCTCTCTCTCTCTCTCTCTCTCTCTCTCTCTCTCTCTCTCTCTCTCTCTCTCTCTCTCTCTCTCTCTCTCTCTCTCTCTCTCTCTCTCTCTCTCTCTCTCTCTCTCTCTCTCTCTTTCTCTTTTACTGTGTCTTTCCTCCTCACTCTCAATCTCTCTCTGGGACTCGTGCTGCCTCTCTGCCTCCCTAACCTCTTTTTCATCTCTAACTCTCTTTGGCACATTTTTGCCTCTCTCAGAATGTGTGCCGAGACAGTTTTGCCTCTCTCATTGTATTTGTGTGTGCGTGTGCGTGTGTGTGTGTGTGTGCGTGTGTGTGTGTGTGTGCATATGCGCCCTGCATCTGCACTGTCCAGGCCTGAAAGACAGTTCCTGCCTTTAAGAGTTCATCTGGGCTCCTGAGAGATCCAAGGCCCTGTCCTCCATTTGTCCTTGATACATTTTTAATAAAGCTAATCGGAGATTGGCGGATGAACCTCGTCACCCGCCTGTCACTCTTTCACTTCTCATTCTCTGTACAATACCCTTACTGTCTAGAGAGCAGGAGGGAGACAGAAAGAGAGAGAGATTTCTCAGGTCTCAGGAGTGGACACACACACACACACACACACACACACACACACACACACACACACACACACACACACACACACACACACCTCAGCATAAAGACTTTAAAACTTTACCCAGTCAATCATAAGGTCAAGCATTATGTTATTTCGTTATACACCTACTCTAGTGTTGCTATTGTATTGCATTACATCCTCTTGCTCTCTTTTGCGCCTCTCTCCTTCATTTTTCTCCCTCCCTCTCTTTTGTAGCAGTGATTGTGATGAATTGAGTCATCTTAAGTGTTTCCTCTCTTTGTGCATCCCGGGAGGATTTCAATCCCCCCACTATTTTCCCCTGTCTCCCTCCCTCCTTCCTCTCCCATCCTGGAAGCAATGCTGGAGCCCTTCCTTTCTGTGCCTCATTTCCCCATCCTTTACCTTATTGCATTTGCTCTCTCTCTCTCTCTCTCTCTCTCTCTCTCTCTCTCTCTCTCTCTCTCTCTATCTAGCTCTGCTTGCCTGCATATCTCTGTCTCTCTCCTTTTCCCTGGCTCCACCTCCCTCCACCCCCCCATATTCTGAGAGCATTACTCAAATCACAATCATGCTCTCAGCCTCCCCACTACCCTGCAGTAAATAGATAAATGGCAGAATGGAGAGTGAATGGGTATTAATAGTAGCAAGCCATGAATTGTACTGTATATCAAATGAAAGCCATGGCAATCTGAGGATGCTTTTCATGTGTGCCCCCCTCCCACACGCACACACATTCACACACACACATACACACCCACATACATACACACACACACAAACACACATCCCTTTCTACTGCTACAGCAGTGCTGCCCTTTGCCAAGGTCATGGTCTCTAGTTGTTCTGCATCATATGCAGCAATGGCAACGCTTGAGTCATCTACTGGGAGAAGACCTGGGCAGTTTTTAATCAACCACAGGGATACAGAACATGCCATCACAGAAATGATGTCAAAACTACTGATGTGTGACACTTCAGTAATACATCATACACTGCAAAGTGCATCATTTCTTGAGGACTCTTGTCACATGCCTATACTATTACACTGGGGTGAGTCACTGGCATTACTATGAGGGGTGCAAGTTAAAGTATCATGACAAACTAAAACTTTATGTAAATGAAATGACATGCACATCCCTGGCCTTGTAGGCCTTATACCCCCCCATCAAAACATTCCCACCAGGCTGTCTAAAGACATAAACGATTCAGCCCTGTGTTTGAAAAGTTTTGGAGCACTCGCAGTTGCCGAGACATCAGCCATTAGAGATGTACGAGAGGAAAAATAAATTAAAAAAACATCCGCGGAGTCCTCGCTAGAGAGACAATCAGTCACCACCCCCCTTTTAAAATTTTGTCAAACCCTTGCCTGGTGGGGACTCACTTAACAGAGGAGAGAACTTCCATAAGAAATGTATCTGCTATGCAGCACTTGGCGGTAGACTCCTTTGATTTGCCAATCATGGTGGTGACTTTTGAACGACCGCCACTGTACGGCAGAGACAGCCAGCCAGAAGGCTGTCAGCGTTCAAAGCCAAGGGCCTTCTCAGTTTAACAGTCTCAGTGTGTTACTACTCCCACATATCACGAGATGCCACATCAAGGAGCTGTTACTATTGGGATCATACATCTGTATACATACACTTGTACATTACATACCTTAGCAAACAAGCTATCCACACAGTCACATATACATAAACATGTGGATGCATGCTTGCTTGCACGCATGTACCCACACACACACACACACACACACACACACACGCTGCAGTATTTCTGGACTGGACGTGTTGGCAGATGACACTGTTTAACACTCTCATCTGCAGTCTGCTCTGCCAGCACTGCTCTACCATATGGGACAGAGCCAGGTGGAGGGAGAGAAAGAAAGAGAGAGAGAGAGAGAGAGAGAGAGGGGCGGGGAGAGAGAGAGAGAGAGAGAGAGAGAGAGAGAGAGCGCAAGTAAGGGAAAGACACAAAGAGGGAGAAGTAGTTAGTAGCAGTAGAGCAATGCTAAACGGAGAAAGAGAAGGAAGAAGTACTGGTGTAAAAGAGAGGCAGCCGCAAAGCAGCAGAACAGAAGTGAAATTAAAAAAAAGAGAGCAACAAAAATAACACTATGTGAGAGAAAGGAGAGAGATAAGTAGGAGATGTGGAGTGAGGTGCCAAGGTGACAGTGGAAGCAAAACTTGCATTGGTGTTCAAGTAAGCAAGTGTTGATTACTCTGAATCATCGGCACTTGTTCAAACAAGGTGTCATCATCAGCATTGTTTTAAGGATAGCAGAGCTGGAAGAAAGCACAAAAGGGCAGGTGATATGGGGGGGCGGGGGAGGGGAAAAACTGGAGGGCTCAGAAGAGATTCATAGCTGGATGAAAAACACATGGTGGGAGAGAGGTATAACAGGAAGAGATAGATAAAGAAAGAGAGAGAGAGATTAAGGTGCGAGAAGAGGACAGCACATAATGGTAGACTGATTCAAACAAAGTGCTGTTATTATTGCGTGAGAAACAGAGGAAGCAAGGAGGCGACGTGAGGACAGAGAGGTAGAGGGGAACAAGTTAGGAACATGACAAGAAGGGAAAATTGTAAAAGGAATGAGAGAGTATGAGAAATTTCAGATGCTCAAGGTGTATGGTTCTTTGATCTTGTGAAGCGTACCATACAGTTTGTTCTTTGTGGATCATGATATATTAATTAGAATCCGAACACTGCGCTATTGCAATGCAGACCAGACAGAAGCAGGACACAGAATTTGTCAAGTCAAGTTACTTATAAAAGTTAATCCTGAAGTTTCTTACGTTTTTTTTGGAAAACACAGTTGCAAAAAGATTGTTGTTATTATTATTTCAGATCATTTGGTTGGTAGAATCCAATGTCCTAAAACTAAGTATAGACAAAGTCAGAAGAAAAAAACATTGGCTTGTGCAACATGCACACAAAGAGGGGGATTCAGAGAGAAGAAGAAAGCCTCATTTCCCTGATGAAATCACCAGCCATTTATGTGTTTTGTTCTGGTTTTGTATTCTGTTCTTTATCTGCCAACGCACTGTTGGCAGTGGTTAAAGGAGATTGCGAGGCCTGTCTGTGAAAGCATTGACGCTTAGTCCTCCAAGTTAGATGAAGAAAACCTGAGAATTTATCCTTGATACCTTGTTCTATATCTTCATCTTTGCCCGTTATCTCTCAGAATGAATTGGACGGTAGAGAGGCGCATGGTTGTAAAATCAGCCTGTAAAAACTGTAGGCATTGTAAAATGGCGAGCATTGTTCTTACTCATCGTGCTCAGTTTTAAAGTGCAGATTGTAAGGGTTTCAATGATATCAAATGTCATGCTAGCTAAAGCAATGGGCTTGGATAAAGGGCTTAAGACAGCTGAGTTTTTAAATGGTGATTTAATTCCAATGTAATGCCAAAGCGTTGGAATACATAATGCAACATCACGTGGCTGAAAAGAGGAAAAGAATCAGCAGATGAAGAATAAAGGAATGGAAGTGACTTAAGGGGCATTGTTGGGAGAAATTAAGTTCAGTTGGAGTTTAAACACTTATGAACTGTTTTTGTCCTGTTTTTGTTCCCTCCAGAATTGTAACCAGCCATGTTTTGGTCTCTCAGAGTGTCTAACCTCACATAGCAGGTAAACAAGGAGGTGTCAGGATTCCTCTGTATAGCTAACGTTCTGGAAGTGGTGGCCCTAGAACATCACACATCTTCACACACACTCACACACATTCGTCCACACACTTGGACAGATACTTGGGGCTGACATTTCAAACTGTCAGGGAGAATGCTGTCAAACTGTGCATCGTCGTGGGACATGTCTGGAGTGTGTGTGTGTGTGTGTGTGTGTGTGTGTGTGTGTGTGTGTGTGTGTGTGTGTGTGTGTGTGTGTTGATGTGTTTGAGTGGATATAGTGCTTGTGAATGCCTAAGGCACATTTATATAATAATGTTGATTTATTTTTTTATATAAAAATATTTCCTTCCGACATGCACACGCACACACACACACACACACACACACACACACACACCTCCCACGCATTCACCCCCTCCACTACACACACAGACACGCACACACACACACACACGACCCCCATCCCCTCCCCTCCAAACACACACTTATCGAATTAAATAAAGTCAGCGTTTTGCAGCCAGTTGGTTGCAGGGAAATAAAACACCATGTCATTTAGTGCTGATGGGATGGAGCCTCTATAAATAGTCATTTCCTGCTTGGCTTTAATTAAGTGGCGCTACTGTCAGCTGTCACAGAACACAATTATCAAGCAGACCCATTTAGCAAACTAACCTCATCGCTGTCTCTCTGTCGGTTTATCCCTCTGTCCGTCTGTCACTCGGTGTGTCCATCTGCTTTTCTGCCTGTTCTTTTATCCCTTTGTCTGTCTGTCTGTCCTTCTTCCTGTGTCTGTCTATTTCTGTCGGTCAGTAGTGGCAAGAGTGATTGGTCTTGGTTTGCTTTCTCTCTTCTTCTGTCTGTCAAGCCTTTCCTCTGCTTCTCTCTCTCTCTCTCTCTCTCTCTCTCTCTCAAACTCTCTCTCCTGTCTCTTTCTCATCTGGCGCAAGTTTTCTTCTCTGACAGCTCTTTTCATCTCTTTCCCCCTGTACTGGAATCTGCCCTGTGCTCCTACTTTCTGTTGTGAAAATGATATTTTCATCAGGTTCACGTTCTCTGTGAAGTTGAGATTTCCCTGACAAAACTCTTTGTATCTGTGTGTGCATTTGTCTGAGTGCTCGCATCTGCTTGTCTGTGTGTGTGTGTGTGTGTGTGTGTGTGTGTGTGTGTGTGTGTGTATGTGTAATGGCGCGTGCATCCATGCGTGTATGTGTGTGATAACGTCACTGTTGTGTTTACTTGAAAGATCCAGTGCAGTTTTGATTGGAGTCTCTCTCTCTCTCTCTCTCTCTCTCTCTCTCTCTCTCTCTCTCTCTCTCTCTCTCTCTCTCTCTCTCTCTCTCTCTCTCTCTCTCTCTCTCTCTCTCTCTCTCTCTCTCTCTCTCTCTCTCTCTCTCTCTCTCTCTCTCTCTCTCTCTCTCTCTCTCTCTCTCTCGCACTCTCGCACTCTCTCGCACTCTCTGAAAGCTCTGAAGCATGTTATTCCCCTGCTGCAGAAAGTTAGAGAGGGAGAGGGAGAGAGGGGGTGGAGTGAGGGAGGAGAAAAGTAAAACATGGGGGGTGAGTGAAGTGGGGGGGGGGGGGGCAAAGAAGATGTGGAGAGATGGAGAGAGCGAGGCAGGGAGATGGAGAGAGAGAAGGATAGAGAGGCACAGAGAAGGACACTGCAAGGACAGTGCAGAGGAAAGAGAGGGGAGTAGGGGGAGGGAATGCACTCAGGGACACACAACATGGCCACACACACACACACACACACACACAAACTCAGTACACATATCTATAAGCACACATGCACAAATATTAAATTTATGCTAGGACTCACGTATATTGATAGGCAATCAGTCTTTATCACAGGCCTTCCCTGGACAAAGGCTCTCATTTCCGCTGACACACTAACACCAATACACAATTAATCTTGCAGCCACACACCCAGAGAACACACACACACACACACACATAAGAACACATAGATAATTGCGTCTAGTGCACTGGTGCTCTTTTATTCACACACACATACAAATGCTACATGCATGTAGAACGTTGTTGTACACACACTCTTGCCTCTCTCTGTACATGCATGTACACACACACACACACACACACACACACACACACTCAGGGGAGGTGAAGCCTAAAGTGAACCATGGTTTGTCACAACTGGAGCGTTGATGGATTTATCACCCTTGAAGAGTGCAAGAGGAATAGCAACAACAGCTTCCCCCTGAGAAGGAGGATATCATTTAGGCCTACACACACACACACATGCAGACACACACACACACACAAAATTGTACAGCATCTTTTAACTTAGTACGATGTTGTACATCCCCACCCCCGCACACGCACACCCACCCACACATACACAATCCCTCACTACCACGTAATCATGGGCATCCGTCCGTACGTACACACACGCTCACACACACACACACACACAGACACGCACGCACACACACACACACACACACACACACACACACACAGTCAGATGAGAGAGTCCAATTATCAGCTGGCATTCCTCTCACAGGGTAATTTAATGCATTGGGTGAGAGCTTCTCATTTATGTTTGGTAATTACACTCTCTCTGCTTTACACTCCCTTTAATAAGCTCTAACTTCGCTGCATAAACCGTTAGATTTTACACACATACACACACATACCTGCACACACTAGATAGATGAACACATAGTTGAACCCCCCCCACACATATACACCTCTAACTGCCGACCTCCCATCATTTTCTTCCACATTATCATTCATTACATTACTGCACTTGTTTTTTGCTGGGTTGTTTTTTCCCTCTATAATTCATTTCTTCGTCTGAATTTTCATCAGGGATTATGTTTTGCGTTATGGAAATGCCTATCATTACTATTCATTATGTGGTTTCATGATTCCGAGTCTTTTAAATGTGTGTGTATATGTGTGTGTTATGTGTGTGTTATGTGTGTGTGCGTAAACTCTTTAATTCAGAGGGCTTAAACAGAGGCAAAAGTTATCTGTGTGTGCGTGTGTGTGTGTGTGTTTGTGTTTGTGTGCATATTTCTTCAACTTGAAGAGTCGTGACTCTCCATCAGTAACAGAGAGGCAGAGTGTGTGCTGAGACTGTAGATAGAGCGTCTGAGAGACCAAATTATAGCTGTGTCATCTGCTTCAGTTCCTGTTTGAGAAACCCACTGCATAATCATCCAACTCTTTCCAGTTTCTGATGAAAATTTATACATAAAACCATCCTTCACTGGTTCCCAAACAACAATAACATGTCATAAAAAGATTTAGAAAATCAGAGAGCCCCTAACATACCAATAAAGGTTCTGACAATAAAGGGTCCATGAAGCTTGTGCCTAGAATGGCATGGCTCTTTCTATGCTCTTTTTTTTGATCAGAGGAACCATTTTTGAAAAGGATAATAGCATGTTTTTCACATATAGATCGGCTATCATGTTGCTGAGCACGTTTTCAATTATTGAGATATTTCATAGTCATTTTGCTCTAATCCATCACTGCTAATGGCTTCCAGTGTATCTGAAAATGCATCTTAAAGTATAATTCCTGCCAGGGTGACTGTTAAACCCATTTTACAGACTGCCATCTCTCCGTTGTGAGATTCCAGTGTTATTGTTTTTTTGTGATAACGTGTAGCTGGAGGGATTTTGCAGATGTCCTACATTTCACCTATGTTTTCTAAATTTTATTTTGTCATAGCGGATAAGGAGCAACCTTTTCGTTATTATGTCTGACTGATTTGTGCGTCTACATGTCAACAAATAAAACCTCCTTGCTTAGGACTTTATTCTCATCCATGTCATAGGAACTAAGGCAGGATTTCTAATATAAACAAAAAAAGTGTAAGCAAAGATCAAGGGTGAAACTGGCCGAACTCGTCATGTCAGCATTCGGAGAGGTATTGTTGATTTTTTTTCAATTTTCAAAATCCAACATTGTTCTGATGATACAGCTGTGCTGCAACAGTGTTTTACCTACGAATGTACTGTGTATTATTGCCTTTCAATTATACACAACTGCACTATTTGTCAACCTGTACTTATACACTTATGCACTATGTATACTTTTTTATATATTTGTTTTTATTCTGCCGTGTGTTATTATGTGTTATCCTTTTTAAATTTGATTGTAATGTTTTTTCACTGTACGTAGGGCTTGTAAGTAAGCATTTCACTGTATGGAACACACCTGCTGTATCTACCACGTGTGACAAATAAACTTGACTTGACTTGACTACTTCCTTCTTCTTCCTTTCAGAATGTGCACATTAATTCAAAAATGCTAAAATGTATTTGGTTAGGAACTACTTTTCATTGCTTTAAACGCAAGGCCTAGCAATAATTTTGTAGACACGCACATCTCCTCCCTGAATTACATTAACACTTAATTTACCATCTCAGAAAGGAAGTAAGTAAGGAAATAAGTAAGTAAAGCTAAGAAAATACATCACATAACTGCTTCTCTGATAACAGCATGTAAAAATACCACAATTCCTTACAATGCCTTACTTACGTGTGAGGTGTTTAACTGCAAAGTTACGATGAAGACCAGTTTGCCATAGGGCCCACATATCAAAATGATACATTATACTTTATGTTTTTACAAATGTGGTTTCTATTCCCCAGTTATCTTGTGCACAGGGGCGTGTGAGATCTGTCCTGAATGTCTGCTAGACCTGAATGCAGTTACACATATTGTTTATTAATGCAGTCACCAGAGCACTCATCCATCAATCCCTACATACACCTCCTCTCACTCATTTATTGAGATATTCATTCCTCCAGACAGACGTCCATCCTTATATCATTTAATAATCTATTGAGGTATGCAATCCATCCATCTGTTCACTCATCCATCAATGCATTCATCCATCCATCAATGTATGCATCCATTCATCAGTTCATTCATCCATCCATCAATGCATGCATCCATTCATCCATCCATTTATCTATCCATAGCCACAAAAAACATAGTGTCCTTCTACTAGAGCTAAAAATAGCCTTTTATTATTGGAAGTAATACAAAATCTATTTTAGGATGGCAAATTTAGTTTAGTATGTGCCAAATGTGCATGCACACGCACACACACACACACACACACACACACACACACACACACACACACACACACACACACACACACACACACACACACACACACACACACACACATCCATTAGTGATTGGCACTCAGTGATGCAAATGCAGGGGGAATCACCTGACTGGACTTGAATAATACAATAATTTACCTCCCGCCAAACTATCCTTGGCTCCATGCCCCTCTCCATCTCCAACACTCACTTTCTCCTCTCATCTTCCATCACTCTGTTTAACTTACATTTACCATTCTCTATTTTTATGTCTGCTTATACCTGCCTTTTAAACTAAACAAGATGGCACATCAAGGAACTGTTACTACTGGGATTATACATCTGGATGCACACACTTGTACATTACATACCTTAACATACAAGCCATCCACACAGTCACACACACATACACATGTGGATGCATGCTTGCTTGCCTGCACACACACACACCAACCTTCACGCATTTCATCAAAATCCAACCCTTTAATTTATGAATGTTTATTAACCTTTACCCATGAACAGCAACATTACAATCAAGTTGAAGGCATGAAATTCAACTAATGTAATGTAATGAATTTTAGCCTGCCAAATACAGAGACACAAGCATGCATTAATGCATGTATTCACACACCCACAACTACACTCCCCACGCATATATATATATATATATATATATATATATATATATATATATATATATATGCATACACTCAGACACATACAGACACACACAAGTTCTTGCACTGTGTCATAAAGTGTACTCCTAAGGGAGAAGGTGGCTAATTCCGTCTAATAGCATGGCTACCCTTCATCTTTCCACTGGGGTCCTGGTATTCAATTACCACTAGTTTATACCTCTCCCTCCCCTGCCACATACTGCCACTAGCACTGACAAACCAATGGAGTATCTTATTACAGTATCCTCACCATTACTGGCTAAAGTGTGCACAATATTTTCATGTCTCACAAATGTGGGCCAATATATTAAATACTTCCATTGCTACCATTTTGAAGGCAATCTGTCATATTAAAATATTACCAAACTATTGTGCCCTTGATGTCCAGTTTGTAACATTGTATCAAGATCAAATCATTTTGGACCACCAATATGACATGAGTTCTATAAAAGGAGACTATATAGCATTGCTAGAGCATTGGTTCTAGCCTAACACAGTTTTCTATCTCAAATCAGGGGGCCAAAATGGTGCTGTGGGCAAACTGAAAGAGGCTTTTCAAGTGTTCAAGTGGTTGCTGCATCAGTGGCCAAATGACTGATGAATTTTGGACTGATAACAATATTATGGTCACATAAGTCATAATTATTGACATATAACATAACGGTGTTAAAAAATTGTATTCCCCATAGCTAAAGTGAAATTTGTATGTATTGGCATGACTTATGGGGTTTGAAATGGATTTATGTTTCCCCCAAATTTCCCTTTAAACTCACAAATAAGAAGCTGTGTATCAGAAACCAATGTCAGCCTTGTGATGCTTTCCTCATAAAAACAAGAAAAGATCTCATGGCAGGAAAACATATAGTTTGATATTGTCGTTATCATGAGAAAACCTGGCAAAAACATTTTCCAGATGGATCCAATATAATCTTGAAATAATGTCTGTGATTTTGACTATTTAAGTGATATTTAAAATGAGTAACTTAAGTAACTGTTGGCATAGAATTAATTAAAAATAGCCACTTAATAAGACAGTTAACAAGGTATTACAGCATTTTCTCTTTGTTTCTTACTAAATGTAGTCCATACCACTTTTATTTCAATTGAATAAAACCCAATAAAAATAATTTGTGCTAAACCTAGTATATATTGAAGAAAAAACATATCTCACCTCTCTCTTATTCCTTCTTTCTCCTTCTTAGTTTTTGTATCTTTTTCTTTCTTCACTTATTTTCTATGTATTATCAATGTAAAAATACATAATCTAATCTCGCTCCACCTGGCCTTTTTCTCTCATTTCCCTTGCCAATGGTGAAATTAGCTTCCCACAGAGTTAAGACTGTCATTGCTCACACTGCTGTGAAACTGCCTGAGTGTACAAAATATTAGGAAAACCTGCTTTTTCCATGATATAGACTGGTCAAGTGAATCCAAGTGAAAGCTATGACTCATACTGATTCATTTTATCAAATTAACTTTGTTCATGAAGTGAAAATGCAGTTGGGGGAAGGATATTGGAGAAAGTTTAAAAATAAGGGGGTGCATCAGAATTGTAGGAATTACTTCCTAATACTGTGCAATGAGTGTGTGTTTGCCTATATGGCATGCATAACATGACTGCCATGTCTAGGCCAATGAATGTTGTATGTATTACCACCATAGGCAGTAATAAACTGACATGTAGACCTTGTAGTATGTTGAATGTGTGTTATGTGTTCGATCTGCCAGATAGGCGTAACAAACAAAAAAATGCAGCAATGTAAAAACATATTCTGTTAATTGTGTGCAATTTGTTGAATATCCTTGTTGAAGTATGCAATTAAATCTATTTTAGCAGTAAAAATAGGGCATTTAGCAATGCATACACACTTTAAATGCAATTTGTCTTGGTATTTCAAAATATCTCAATTGTCCAAGCATTAGTCTGTAAGACCATTTTTCCTAAATTAGAAAGGTTCTACTATACAGAGTTCATTCAGAGTGTATTCCACTGCAGGGCACCCAGGTGCTCCGTTCTACTTCCTGCAGAGTCCTAATTACAAACACACAGGCAATTAAATCCATGCAGGGAGGTGTGTGTATGTTCATTCTTTCATGCCTTTGTGTGTTTGTGTGTGTTCATCCCTAACTGTATTCATGCATGAGTGTTTGTGTCTGTGTGGGATAGATAGACAGAAAGAGTGACAGGTGGGTTTTAAAGAAAGTCAAAGGGAGAAATAATGTGGTAATGCATAACATTGATGATAACAAAAAAAGTATTCGCCGTATTCTAGCTAGCCACAGTGTGAACACTAGGACAGTAGGACTGAATATAGTGATGGACTTTCAGACTTTCATAGCAGTGATGTTTTCACAGAGTCGCTGTCTGTTACTTCAAATGGATGGTTTGTCTTTGTCTCCGTGGCTGAGGGAGAGGTGTGCGTGCTCTGACAGTTTAAGAGCGTGTGCGCAGGGCCTTGGAGGAAGAGACGGTGATGAAGAGACAGCGTGAGAGAGAGAGTACCGGGGTGCACGAGAGGAAAGAAGAGAGCTCAGACCTTTTACAGAAACCAGACCTATGGTGTGTCCAGATAGTCAACAGCTTAAATCTGTTGCTTCTGGAGCAACACTAGGACCTCTGCTGGCCTATGATTGAATCCCTCCAGACCTTTCTCTGCTGTGTCCTCCCCACTTCTCCCTCAAAACAGCTGAATAATTATAATGTGGACTGTCCACCAAAAGGAAACCAAGCCTGTGTCATGTTAACAAGGGTGCCCTGGTGCGCTGTTGGCGGTACCATGCTTGTCGCTGAAACAGTGTTGCATGAACCAGGCCATTGATTGGAATTTTAAGTTAAGTGTTGAAGTATAAATATCTGTAGTTGACACAACAGATATCTTCTTTGCACCTTATCTACAACCGTCTGTGTCCAAGTGAATTTTAAAATGATCACAAATGACTAGGAACTGTTTATAGCACAATGTCAAGACACAAGACAGATTTTTCAACAGACACATTTAGGCATGACAGTGTCTCTCTCTCTCTCTCTCTCTCACGCTCTCTCTCTCTCTCTCACTCTTTTAAAGTCCTTGAGACAGTCTAAAGGAGAGTGTGTTATCTGCAGAGCGAGAGGGGGAGATGCTACTCACTACACCCGTTCTCACAGACCTGCCCTGTTTGCAGATAGGTAGAGATGTGTGTGTGTGTATGTGTGTGTGTGTGTGTGTGTGTGTGTGTGTGTGTGTGTGTGTGTGTGTGTGTGTGTGTATCTAACTTTCAGTGTATTTAAAGATTGAAAATGAGTCTTTGCTTTGAGGAGTGTCTCAGGGGTGAGTGTGCAAGTGGGCAGGCGCACACACAAGATAATTTGGTCTACTACAGCAGGGGAAAATGTCATAACAAATTAAATTCACCAGAGGCGGAAACTCCTGGGCTCAATTTCAGCTCAATCCTAAATCCATGAAGGAATATGTAAATATATGTGCAGCACAAAAATACTACAATACTACACTGCTCCGTCTAGTTTCAAATACACTGGCATCCTGCATCAAAGTGCTTTTAACAACGCAAGCCAATTACTCCAATTACTGCATGATTCAAATAATTTACCCCACTGCAGTAACGTTTAGTTCCCCACTGCTACACAACAGTGTGCTGACAAATGCAGCCATGACAGAAGCCCTCATACAACCCTTGTATGATTTGTAAATGCTTGCTGCACTGCTGCTACACTATTGTACTACCGTAAGAGATATTGCTGAAGAAACGTACTGTTGTACAAATGCAGATGATGCACAGTAGGGGGACCTACACAATGGTGGTTATGGTGGTCTAAACATATGTATATATATGATGAAATAAATCACCTGTGAAAGAGGGTCTCGCAAAAAGAAAGGAAAGGGTTCAAAAACGCGCGTACAGTCTTGTCATCTTCTTATTATGTAGTAGCTATGCATTGTTGGGTTTTAAATGCATTAAGCATTCCAGAGAAGCTTTAAATCATTGCCATATCATGTTTTCCTAATGACACGAAAGGCCTTCTGCGCTCTCATCTCCACTAATGGAGCAGGCGTGCTTAGATAAATCGTGACAGCATTCACAATGCTGAAATGATAAATCTCCATAAAGGTGGGGAGTCCAAGTCACACTAATGGTACCAACCCAATACAACTGATTAAGCTGACACTCAATCAGGCACACTTACTCTTACCAAAACCAGGGACATAAAACACACACACACACCACACACAACCCCCACACAAAACACACACACACAAACCCCCAACACACACACACACACACACACACACACACACACACGTGGTTTGTGTCCTCGGGCTGTGCTAGCCGCCTCTGCCTATGATAGCACTGGGCCTGTGTCGTAAATTGTCAGTTAATCATTCATTGTTAATTGGTAATTATGCACTAAGATAACAGTTGCTGTTTAATATGTGATTGATATAATTAATGGTATGAATCAAAGACGTGTGTGGGGAGGTGGATGGATGTGTTAATGACATGGAACAGTGTTATGCATGTCATTGTGGGTATTAAGCCCCCTTCTTCTCAGAAAATCAACAACTATAATGACAGGAAGGCTTCATCCTTTGCTCCTGCATCTTCATAAGATAAAAGAAAAATTAAAGAGGGACGAGAAATTAAGGATATTAAGTTTTTTGGTTTTTAAAAAAAAAAAAAAAAAAAAAACAAAAAAAAAAAAAAAAAAGGGAAAAAAAAAAAAAAAAAAAAAAAAAAAAAAAAAAAAAAAATTTTAAAAAAAAAAAAAATTTAACAAAAAAAAATAAAAAAAAAAAAATTTTTTTAAAAAAAAAATAAAAAAAAAAAAAAAGGGACTTTAAAGTGTTAAACCGTAAGTACCAAAAATTTTGGTCTCTTCAAAAAAAAAAAAAAAATTTAACACCGGGTTAAAACTAAAAAAAAAACCAAATCTGCTTTTAAATTAAAATTTTTGTGTGTGTTTTTTTAATTTAAACATTTTTTCCCAAAAATTAAAAAATGTTTTTAAAAACCCCAAGGGGATTTAAACTATATTTTGGTTTTAAAGTGTGGAAAATTTTCAAAAATTTAAAAATTTTGCTTTCCCCAATCTTCTAATTAAAACCTGTGTTTCAAACCTTTAGCCAGTTAAAAACACTTTTTTCCTTTTCGGGGTTTAAAAACGGGTTAAATTAGGCTTTGAGGAAAAAAATTAGACTGGTTAAGGCCGGAGAAGTGGCTTTTTTTTCCTACCAGATTTAATTGCATTCCCTGGCCCCCAGGGTAAATAAAAATTTAAAGTTTAATTAATTTTAAAAAAATATTTTTTTAAATTTAAAAACAAATTTTTAAAATAAAACACGTAAATACCAGACAAAAAATAGCGGCATAAATAAAAAAAATGTTCTAATTTTAAAAAAAAATATATTTTAAAAAAAAGGGGTTTTTTTAAAAAACACTGTGTGGATTTTTAGCAAAAAACAGTAGAGGGATTGAAACAGGGGTTTCCCCAAAAGGAAAATATCACGGGAGGTCTAAAATCCAAAAGGGGAAAAAGATACACCCCCAAAAACCACACAACAAAAGCTTTTTCAATCAAAACAAAAGGAAAAAAATTTTGTGTGGAGATTTTTGTTTAAAAATAGAATTAAAGAAAAACAGGATACTCAAAAGTGTATGTATTTCCGATGAAAAAAAAAAATACCCAAAAAAGTTTTTAACAAACCAAACCCCCCCACCCAAAACCCAAATGGGTTTCCACTCCCATTTCAATTTTTTAAATTTTAAAAATTTTTAAAAAAAAACTTTTTTTTAAATTTTCCCCCCCCCCAAAAAAAAGGGGGGCCCCCCCCCCCCCCCCCCCCCCTTTGGGGTTTTTCCCCCACCCCCCTTTTATACCGCCAACCTATAGGGGGTTCTTTGAACCACAAGAGGATACGGGTTTCACAGCCCCCAAAAATTTCCAAAAGGAAAAAAACATAAAACACTTTTCTGCTGTTCCACAACATTGCAACTCAGTGCTTTGATGAAAATTGTTGTGCTAATTGTTACCAATCAAAAATCATTGTTGTTTCCCCCTCACGACACCCCGCACTCACCCTTTTTTTTTGAAATTGGTCTGGGTTTTTAATGATTTTTCTGATGTAATTGGAGGCCCTCAGGAATTCAGCAGCACTTGGCCTCTGCTAAAAAAACCCGCTCAGAAACACAGGAATATGTAGCTGGACATTTCCAACTAATAGCATGTGCTCAACAAAACTTATTGGGTATTTTTTTAACACTTGGGCTTGCCTTATAGGTGCATACAGAAACCCAAATGAACAAAATGAACCCAAATGAAAACCTTCCATTGCAAACACCAAGAATCCACTTTATCAAGTCTGTTGAGAGAACGGCTACACTTGTTACTGGGTTCCTCTATCTGCACACTTGTTACTTGTTACTGGGTTTAATCACTCCACAAACACCTTCCTGTTGGAAGGTTACACCAGTGGTTAGTAAGTAAAAAATAATTTTGTTCTGATCCCTTGCAGTTTAGGCCACACCCACACCCTGAATTATTTGAGTCCAAAAACATACAAAAATAGGTTTCCTGCTTGGACAGATAGAGATACAAACAGAGCCACCTCCGCACAACCCTACAGGAGACAATGCGGCGGGTGGAGGGGAAGGCTGCTAAATGAGATGAGAAGCGATTCGGCTGATGGAACTTTGAAGCTTCGTTAGTGACAGATGCCTGTTGAGCAGTCAGAGGAAAACATGCACACACAACCAGCATGCACACACACACACACACACACACACACACACTCAATGCACTCATCTCCTGACACTCAAAACACACTCATCTGACACTCAAACGCTGCCGACTGACAGCTAAGACATGCTTCTCTGACAGATCAAACCTGATTTACAATTTGCTTGTGTGCCTGCGTCTATGTGTGTGTGTGTGTGTGTGTGTGTGTGTGTGTGTGTGTGTCTGTGTGTGTGTGTCATTCAGTGAGGGAGTGAAAGGACTAAGGGGTCAGAATTGTAAATCTGAAAAGGTGTCACGTCATGTCATTTTTCTGGCCAGCAACCCCTCCCCACCCCCTCCAAACACACACACACACAGACACACACATACACGCACAGACGCACACACACACACACACACACACACACACACACACACACACACACACACACACACACAATGCCCACCTCTGCGCCTCCCACACATTTCTTTCCATCTTCAGGATAATCAATCAGCTTATGTCTGTCTTATTATTTTACTTTTTTATCTCTTTTTTATCGTTCTTTTCCATTTGTCATCCCCTTGTCATTTGGTAGTGGAGCCATAGTCACTCTGACCCCCACAGCCAGACATGGAACAATAACTTGCACCTGTGAGCGTGCACGTGCATGTATGTCATGACAAGTCATGTCAGAAAGTCTGCCCCAAAACACGTTACAATAAAAGCAGCCAAATGAACACATTGAACATTGAACCATGTGTGTGTGTGTGTGTGTGTGTGTGTGTGTGTGTGTGTGTAATCGACTGCCCTTTCTTCAGAGCTCTTCAGTCATAAAAGGCTACGTTTGACACCTGTCTGTCACATGTTTGATGTTCTGTTAAATATGAATATAAATGAGGAATAGCTATACATAAAAGATGCTTTCACTCAAACACATCTCTCTCTCTCTCTCTCTCTCTCTCTCTCTCTCTCTCTCTCTCTCTCTGTCCTCTTCCTATCTCTCTTTTACCTTTTACTGTATTGATTGTCTTATCAGCACAGTGTACAGTGAAAAGAGAGAGACGCCGAGCGGCTGCATAGACCAACCGTCAAGAATAACAGTGAAACCTAGCTCTCTTTGGTTTACTTTTAGTCTCTCGACCGGTGGGGGTGCTGCAGCCACTAAACCGACTAGGTTGAAAGCCGACAAGGTACGTATTATCAGTTACAGGACGTGATAGATCGGTTTGTATGGGTGTATTTGATGGATCCAGCGCGAGACTGTATTTGTTTGTTTTAGAATGTATGTGTGTGTGTGTGTGTGTGTGTGTGTGTGTGTGTGTGTGTGTGCGTGTGTGTAATGTGGCCTCGGGGCTTGAACAGGGGTACTGCCGAGGGAATTCCCCTTAAGGCAGATCTCCGAACTCCACAGCCAAAAGGAAAACATGCATCACCTCTAACTCTCATCTTTGCTCAGCACACCACGGACACACACACACACACACACACAGACAGTACTCACACTAAACACATGCGCACACGCACAAACACACACAGAAAATGCAGTCCAACGACAGATGCACATACTTGTACATCCATGCATGCATACATACAGCCTCATATCCTTGGTAATTAAAATACAGGCTTGCTCTAAGTGCTTTTGCAGACAATTAAAATAACAGTAAAGTGGCATTGACAGATGCATATGAACTGACAGAAAAGAAAGCAGGCTATATCTGTTTTTCCAACTGTGGTGGTTGGAAGCAGAAAGTCATATGATATTGGCAGTCCAGAGACAATAATACACACAGGGAAAACACTGCTCCACAGGCCAATTACAGTATCTAAATACATAGAAATCAATAATTGAATTGCCCTGTAAAAAGCCACTTGAACTTCACCCTTGTTCATATTTCATTTGTGCTTTAGGCTCAGGCATTAGCCACACTCTAAACAGCGGCGCAAAACCTGTTGAAATTAAAATGAAAAGTCATTAAGGAATACAATATCCTGCATCGTGAGCTTGTTTAATCACCATTATCATTATCGCAGTCCTTTCCATTACCTCTGGCAAACAGGAAAAAAACAAAACATCTGAATGTTTTTGGAAAAATTGTTGGCAAAACGTGAACATTACCATGGTGTGCCGGTATCAGAACATATTGATTCACCTACCTACTAAGCGCATGGTCATTATCAATCAGTGTCCCAAAAGGCCTGAGATTCACACCGGGTCTATGAACGCTATTTTAAGAACTGCAAAAGGACATATTTGATGTTGGACAGACCTCTTTACACAATAAACAAGAAGAAACAGCACCATCACCCACTAATAAATAGCTTGGACGCAGGCGGGAAAGCACTGACTACAAACTGTGTTGACACAGAACACGGAGCCAAGCAATCTGCGCTTCTCTTGTTGTGGTTGTTAGAATATTCATCGGTATCCTTTGGTACAGAAAAATAGCCTCCATACATGTTGCTCATCTTGCGAAACAGCTCGACGTGACTTGTTTTTGCTATAAGGGAAATTGTTCAGTCATTATTTTCCATTTTACTTGAGTTTGTAAACACATTGAATAGAGGGCTATTGTGGATGTTTAAGGCCGCTGGTTTGGTTATCTTTCATCGCATGAGAAGATAGATGTGTTTCAGAATGTGTATGGTATGTATGTGTGTGTGTGTGTATGTGTGTAGCGTGTGTATTTTCCCAGTGTGTGAAGAAAACAGCCTATATTTCTGTCTATAACAAACATTAACAGCCCTGGTCAAAACAATCCCATACCCTTTCACAGTGTGTGCACATGTGTGTCTATGGTATGTGTGTGTGTGTGTGTGTGTGTGTGTGTGTGTGTGTGTGTGTGTGTGTGTGTGTGTGTGTGTGTGTGTGTGTCTTTTTGGGTGCATATGTGTGTGTGTGTGTGTGTGTGTGTGTGTATTGTGCCTTCACGCCTGCTTGCCTGACAGGCCACATCCTGTTGAAAATACATATTCAGCATTTTGCTCTTTTCCCTCTCCTCTTTTCGCTCCTCTACTTCGTTCCCTCGGTTTTTAGGAGTTATTAGATAGGACAACGCTTGCCGCCGGCAATTCTCCTCTCAGCACTCTACATCCAAAAGCATGTGTGTTTTTGGGGAACCAGTGTGTGTAGGTGCTTGTGTGTATCTGCGGTGTGTGTTTATGTGCGCGCTTATCCGTTCGTGTGTGTGTCTGTGTACACGCCTGCTTGCATGTATACTTCTGTATGTATATGTATAAGGCAGAGAGAAAGTAAGCACTTGTTTTTCTAACCAGTGTGTCAGATCTATTCCTCCATAGCCAGTATCACACTCCCTCTCTTTCTTCTCTATCTGCATCCCTATCTCATCCCTCCATCCCCTATCATCTGACAGGAGGCTCGCTCTCACTTTGACCTGCTTCTCTTAACCCTCCCTCTGCATCTCTGTCTCTCTTCACACAGGCCAGCACACATACGCACACGCACATACACAGACACGGTATCAGAGCCTAGGGGCGCTAACTATTAAAGGTCCATCAATCATCACATATAATTTTAATACGACAGTAAAAAAAAAGATGCTTACGCAGCTAAATGAGAAATCTCTGAGACCTGCATAGTCTAAGCCTGCTTAGAAACCTGCTCAAACACACTGAACAAGGTTTGTGTCGTTCAGCTAATTCTGGCTCGTGTGATGTGTGTGTGTGTGTGTGTGTGTGTGTGTGTGTGTGCCTGGGGGCATATGCATTAATGTTCAACTTCACGACTTTCTTTCTCTTTGTCTCCTCCGGGCGTCTTGGTCTGTGGTCGCCAGGCCAAACAACACCTAGAAAATCCCTTTTCTGGAGTACAGGATGGAGCAGGTTTATAACACATCACAACTCATCAGGACATTTTCAAGACTGGAGTTTATGTAGGTCAGCTTGCTGAAAAAGATGTGACACTCTTTGCTGCCATTTTTGTTTCAAACATCATGGACTATTATTGATATCATTAACTCTTGGCAGCCCTTTGATTACACAGTAGCAACATTTTTTAGATGCAATAATCCTCAGAACTGGAAGCATTTCCCCCCAAAATGTAAACATAGTGTTTTGGGATGAACCATGCCTTATCTTGTGCTAAGCTGTTTGAGTTTAGGGATGTGGGATCAAGAGGAGCATAGACTACACTGTGAAGCACACACTAACAGATCTATTATAAGCCATATTGATCCATGCCCAAGGATGGACACCTAGGAGCAATATGGCGTATTTTAAGATTTCAGTGTGAAAATGGAATTGCCTATGAGAATTCGATAGATGGATCTAAGCCAGCAGAATGTTTCCACAGCCTTGGTTGGTAATGACAAAACCTCTCTCTAGATCTATTGCATGACATGCACTGTACAATTCAAATAAAACTAAATCAGTGTTTCTCTTCTCACATCTCCTGTGTACATTTACCCACACAAGTTATACAATCTCACATTCTTATTTACAGCAAAGGCCTCCAGGAATAGTTGCAGGAGAAGGCAGAGTTACACACGTACAAATACTCTCATCTGGGAGCTGCTCAAAACAAGCACGGTCTTGTACTGTTTTGCCCCTGAGCAGGTCCAGTTGGAGATTAAGTACGTTCAAGTGTATATCAGCAGTAGCTGTTGAGAGGGGAGGGTCATTTTCATTTACTCAGACTATCCAGATTTTCCCAGTATATTCAAGTATTCAAACCGACAGCATTACGATCAAAACCTTGCTACTCCAACACGGCACGTTATGTTAACTAAAAGCCTGAAAGCCAGTGTTATGATGTTAAGCTATTACATTTTAATCTGACCTTTAAGGGAAAGAAAGCTTTAAATATCACAAATGCACATAACAGATACATATTAACACATAATATACTATGCGAAAGCCAGAAGCAAAGAGTGCATGCTCCCACCTTACCCCACCTTCCTCCATATTAATGTCTTCATTTAGCCCTGGCCACAGTTCCTGGCACCCAAGGGTTGTCCGTTTTGCGAATTTGAAATTATAATATCAATGGGTTACACATGTTATGAAATTGTTAAATGCTCAGTATGAGCTGGGTGAGACTTTGTATGTGGCGTGTGTCATTCTTGGGCATGTGTATCACTGTTAGGACAGCAAAACACGGCCATCTGACCGTCCCGAGAGAACAAGTGGGGAGGTTTGGGTCCCGCGGACCCTGTGGCAGTGCTGAAAGCGATGGCCTCTGAATGCCTTAGAGTGGAATACTTTGTCTGAGATGATACTGTCAAATTTATATGTTTGGAGGTTGCGGAGAGAAATGTTTACTGCGGGTGTAGAGGGTCTGACTGTAGGTATTTAGATATCTACTGTGCTTGTGTTGCTACTGGCGCTGTAGATTTTTGGGATGCTCAGTGTGGTTTGTGTTTTATTTATCCTCCTCTGTTTGTTGTGTTATTTTCACTGTCCATCAGGGCATCAGTATGCTGGAGTTGTATAGCAATTTAATATTGCAAAGTTGAAATCATTGCCTCTGTAAAGGATATTGACCACCAACTAATAGAACAGACTTTGAATTTCCTACAGACTGCTGTGTGAGACTCCGTCTTCCTTATTTCAAGCAGCGAAGCCAACCTGGAGCTCTCCTCAGTGTTGCTTTGTATGCAGCTCAAGAGCCTGTCTTTCTGTGCCCAAGGGTGCTCCTTATTGATTTCACATCGGTTTGCCAATGTGCATGTGTGTTGAAAAATCCTTCATTTTGCTCTCATTTCGCTTAAAGGAATGTTTTCCTTATTTAAGGTGAGGGCACTTGAATCCTCCAGTTGATGATGGATACTAGTCATGCATGTACAGTGAGCTTGTAGAAGAAAGAGGAACACAGGGAACACAATAGTAGGCTAACATGATCTCTCTCTCTCTCTCTCTCTCTCTCTCTCTCTCTCTCTCTCTCTCTCTCTCTCTCTCTCTCTCTCTCTCTCACCATGCCTCCGTGTCTTAGAGTTGCTGAGTAGTGATTCTATAATGAGAGAGCTGTGACGTCGAGAGGGAGGAAAAAGAGAAAACTAAGCAGAAGGGGTTGTGGCAGTAGGAGGAGAGGTGGGTGGAGGGAACAGCGAAGGAGAAAACTAGGAAAGAGCAAGGGGGGAGTCAGGAGAAATATGTAGAGAGAAAATTCTTGGTCAAGGTCTTAACTAATGAAGGAATTATCATGCAAGGGTCTCACTCTCTAACCCCCCTCCCTTCCTCTCTCTACCTCTTTCTTTGTTGCTCCCTCCCTCTGTCCCTCCTTCCTTTCCTTCCACACTTTCCTCTCTCTGCTTCACTGACTTGACCTTGGTTCCCACCTCTCTCAAATCCCTTGCTCGTTGCCTCCCTCCCTATTTCTATAACCTTGTTTATTTTCTGCCGCATTCCATTCGTGTTTTCTTTATCTTGGTTGCTTCTCCTCCTATCCTCTGTTTACAGCCCCTCCCCCACCCCCCCCCCCACCCACACACACACACACACACACACGTCCTTCGAGTTCCTCTAGGCCTTAGGCGGTAGTCTGCTGCTCTAAAACCTCTCTATCAGCACATCCCTGCAATACTCTAGTCTGACAGTCA
>JAXDDW010000135.1:1120000-1122500 GCA_034670385.1 Hoplostethus mediterraneus | reverse complement strand
CTGTTCCTGGAGTCTTCTTGCCTTAGAGGCTAAATGGCAACTGTTTCATCATTAGATTAGTATTTATCGCCTTCTGTTTTTGTTCGATTGATGCAGGCTTAAATCATTTAAGTACGCGTTTGTGTGTGTTTGTGTGTATGCGGTCTTGCATATGCGTGAAACATTCATGATGTTTTGTATGTGTGTGCGTTTGTGTGTGTGTGTGTGTGTGTGTTTACAACCTTATTAGGGTTTAACTTTTAGCTTTAAGCAACATTGTATCCCTGGAGACCAATTATCTGACAGGGTTATGGAAACTCTCTGGTGCCGGAGAAGGGAGATTCTGGGGTTCCGACAACACTCCAGCATGCATCCTCGGGCATGCTGACTGTGTTTGTGTGTGTCCTGTGTGTGTATTATTTAGTATCAGAATCCCCATTAGCTGAAACACTAGTAACAAGCTTGGCTGTCCAGGGTGTGTCCTACGATTGTGATTACTGCCCCAAACTTTTTACAACATTGAGTTATGTGCGGTGGGTGTGTGTGTGTGTGTGTGTGTGTGTGTGTGTGTGTGTGTGGGCGTAGATGTCACACACTGCCAATTGCTGTCAGTCACGGTGTTAAGGGACTCTGGATATGTCCCAGGCACTTGGTAGCTATAGCGGAGACTGACAGAGGTGCTGTGGGACAAAGTAGAGTTGGACTGAGTTATCCTGAATTCAGACTGCATCCGTCTCCAGAGACATGGATGAATGGCCTGATTCTCTCTCCGCCCCCCTTTTCCTCTCTGGCTTTCCATTCCTCTCTCTCTCCCTCTCAGTCTCTCGCTCCTTCTCACAGTCTGCTCCATTCTCTCCTCCCTCCCATTCCAACTCTCCATCTATTTCAAATTCTCTCGCCCTCCTCTCCCCCAAATCCTTACTTTGTCTCTTTTATTTTCTTCCTCCTCTCAGCCTCCCAGTTCGGCCTTCTCTTTCTGACCATGCTCCGTCTCCTCTCCCCTCCTGCTCTCTGTCCTCCTTCTTCTCTCTCCCCTCTCGCACTATTCTCTCCATTCTCCCATTTCCCCTCTCATCTATTTTAAACTTTTTTTTCAACAATGGACCCGCAGTGAGCAAGCTCAAACCCTGTTTCCATGGCAGTGAGAGGAGGTCCACTTGCACTCCCTTCCCTCCCAACTTTTACCCGTCGCACTCCCTCTCATTTGCTCCATCCTCATCCCCTCCTGCTGCCTCCTTCCTCTCCCTCATAACATTTCAATCCCCCTCCACTCCACCAAGTGGAGGGGGTGTGGGGTTTCCCCGTGTCCCCAGTGCTCTCCCTCTCCTCTGCCCTCTTCTTCTTTCCCTCGCTCTGTCTCTGTCCCTCCCTCCCTCTCCTCTTTGTTCTCACCGCTCCATCTACCCCCTTTTTCCCCTAAATGACCCCCTACAGTCCCTCTTCCCTCCCTCTGTTTCCCTCAGTCTCTTCTCATCTCACTCATCTCTCTTTCTCGTCCTTTCTTCGCCCATTCTCCCTTCGCTCCTCCTTGCTTCCTTTCCTCCCAAATGTCCTGCTCCCTGTGCTCTGGACTCTGGTTGGCTCCCTTTCCCAAGGATAAAGAAGATTCTGTCTTTATTTTTGGCCTGGAGAGAGGGATTAGGAGAAAAAAGAAAAAAAAAGGTCTGGCCCAAAGTGACTCACATGCATCCACAGAGACACATGTACACACACAAACATTGTGTGCATGCCTCATACATGTGGAGGAGGCACAGCTCACGCCTATACATGCACGGATGTCACACACAGACATGCATGTTTTTGAACACACTTGGAAAGGCAAGCGGGACACACACACACACACACACACATGCGCACCCGTCAAATACATTCATGCGTGTTCAGTAATTAGAAGGGTAACAGTGGTCATTGTGAGGCTCTACGGAGTCAGCAGCTGAGAGAGAGAGACGCAAAGAGAGAGGTAGAGAGGTAGCCAAAAAGAAGGGTGGGGGGGTATATAAGGTTACTATCATGTGACCTGTTTTCTGCCAGTTATTCTCCCTCTACTACTAGAGAGAGAAAGAGAGGGATCATGTTAGGCTATTATCGTGTGACCTCTCTGCTTTCTTTCAGTTATTCTCACTTTACTATGAGAGGGAGGGCAGTAGCAGTCTACTCCATTATTGTTTTGTTATGCTATTGAAATCACAAACGACTTATAAGTGCAGTGAGAGTTTGTGTCGCCTATTTTTATGGTAGGAAAACGGTTTCCAGTGGCAAAAATAGATTGTTTTTGGAGCTGATGATCTGGGTACATGTATACTGTTTTCAGTCGAGGTGGCTGGGAGGACTAAGGCGGCGTTCACATGGGAAATCACAGACAAGTATGCCTTGAAACCACCTCGACTGCACTGTTGTGGGCGCGTCTAGAAATCTTTTGAAGCAGTCTCACTGGCTGATGAAGTCCGTTAGTGGATGATGTTTACCTCTGCTCCGTCATAAGTTCAACTAGTTACAACTTTTTTGATGGACTGGGTTGCAA
>JAXDDW010000135.1:1092500-1115000 GCA_034670385.1 Hoplostethus mediterraneus | reverse complement strand
TCTTTATTAGAAGTTTAGGAGTGAAACGTAGGTGATCAGTGAAATGCTATCCATTCAGAATCATCAATAGAAATTGGTTATTTCCTCCCTCAGTGGTGTTATATTTACTCCATCTAGCAACAAAGCAAGGTCATCCAGAGTGCTAAAATGCCCTAATGTAGCAATACGTGTAGAAAAGATGTATATGTGCATGTGTGTGTGTGCATGTGTGTGTGTGTGTGTGTCTGTGTGTGCATAAGTGCGCGCATGTGTGTATGTGTGTGTGTTTACCTGTACTTAATGTTGTGTTAGAGCTTCTCAAGCATGGGTGGCTGTGCTTGTGTGATTCCCAATAAATCATTAATGAATCATTTTCACAGGTGAGAAAGTGACCGCGAGGAAAACCTGAAAACAAAATTGAAGAAGAACATACCACCAAAGAATATTGCATGTATTTGATATGCATGTATTACTCATGTGTGTGTGTGCATGCGCGTGTATGTGTCCGTGCTTGTGTGTGTCTGTGTGTTAATTCCTGATGATAAAGCACAAACAGTCAGGTGTGTTTGTTCTCTTAAGCACCTCTCTGCCCCTAAAGCGCTTCAGGTAATAACACCATCCATCACCAGTTTGTGTGAGTGTGTATGTGTGGACATGTGTGCATGTGATGTGTGCATGTGTGCATGTATGTGTGTGTGTGTGTGTGTGTGTGTGCGTGTGCGTGCGTGTTTGTCAGAAAGGTCAAAAGCGGGAGGAGTTTGCAGAGATACAGGAGGTATCTCTTCACCGCAGGAGTTTAATCAAAAGGAAAATATGCTAGTGTATTCACACACACACACACACACACACACACACACAATTACACACATAAACAGACACAAACAGCCAGAGCATGAACATCAGTCGAGTACATGCATTACTGCACAGCGGTAGTTCCTTACTAATGAAGAGGAGAAACATTGTGGAACGGTGTGTCTGGGCAGGTGTGAGGTGTGTGATATAAACAAATATTGAGATCAACGCTGCCAAGATTAGAGCAGATTCAGTACAGCACTAATGTGTTCCCTTCAACCACCGACTCTTTATTTTTTATTTCTTCCACGCGATCATCTCTTTCTTTCATGTAATTCCTCCTTTCTTTCCTCTCCCGCTTCCATTTCCTTCCACCTTTTAATGTTTCTTGTAGTAGTTTGACGGCTGAACCTAGATTTGCTATTGCATCATGTAGTCTGTGTAATTGGCCGCAGTTTCACGTCATGCAATTATTTTCGGTTTATGTGGAAGGCAAACTCTACCTGGGAGCATAATTGATGTTTAAGTGAATAGGAGTCAGTGACACCAAATCCTAAAATTTCAACATCCCTGATGAATGTCAGCTAGTTTGCTGACAAGAACTGTAACTTTTTCACAAGTATTTGGTTAATTGAAGTAGTTTAAAAGCATCTTCACCCCTCTCGAGACCCAATATATCAACTGCTAGCATAAAAAAGAGCATGGATTTCCATCACATTCTCCCATCTCAGACATTTCTGTGGATTCCATCAGTTTCCTTATTTGAGAAATTGTCCAAGATTGATGCTGCTTAACTCCCCCTTGGTTTCTGCTCCCAGGATAATGTGCACGACTGCTTCCATGACATATAGTAGAGTATAAACAATGTCAGAATCCTGCTTATAGGCAGTTAAACTGCAAATGGTCTCATGACTAGATTTGTGCAGAAATCAAAATATATTTGCAACCAAGTGTACACAGTTCCCGCTTCCCTCAGTTCAGTATCCCTCAGTTCCCATAGCTGCATCAAACTATGATTTCTTCTACAAAGGAAGCTTGCTACAAACAGATTTAGAGTATGCTGATACTTTGATAGCTAGGTGTCTTTTCTCTAGTGTGTTCCTGCTGCCATTACTTTAGCGGTCACTCTGCGGTCATCCAAAATTATGACTTGGAAAATATTTTAGTGATGTTTTGAACAATGCAAATCAACAATCAACATCCATAGAAGCAAAACCTATTATGACAAATAAAGGGGAAGTGCAGAAAGTAAGAATTTGTTCTGGTCCTGGCTTTTATTTGCCGACAGTCTGTAACTTTTTGACAGCTAGTGCTGTAGCAGTAAATTTCCAGTGGGGTAAGCCTATGCTGTCTGTGCCAGCATGCTTGTTATTCTGATGATGGAGGGAAAGGGGGAAAGGAGGAAAAGCTTCCTGATCTTCATTAAGAATGACTCAGCTGATTTTTCAGTCTGTCAGCATTTCTAAAGCTGATGACGTTTCAGGGGTATAGCTAGGAGAGCTATGCAACACTGGAATCGAGAGTTAAAGACCAAGGCCTCCACTGCCCTTCTTGGCAGGTGTGAGAGACACACTGTGTATTTTGTGTGCGTTTATGTGTGGTGGGGAGAGAGTGAAGGCAGAGTAAGATACTTGTTACTTGTCAGAAGCTCTTTATACAATATTTTTAACGGATGAAGGCAGAAGAAGAAAGAGCTCAGAGATTTAAAAAATATTACGGTTAGTATCACCATACTGTAAGGTCTAACTCCACACAAATTTTCCAGGGTTGTTTTTCTGGAGCTGACAAGTGTTAATTGGATTGCTGTTTGTTCACTCATGAGCTGATATGGCTCCGGGGCAAGTGTTCAAAACTATCCAAAAGTGTTAAATTAACTTTGATGGTGTGGACTTATATACTACTACTACTTCATAGTTAAATTAACACTGAAGATCTAACTGTGCATGGAGGATGCCTCTTTTGCTTTCTGCTGCAGTAAAGCTGGCGTAATTTCAATGCTATAACAAAGGAAATGGGAAGTGCTGTGGCCAGAAATAAGAGCCATTGTGTGTATGTGAAAGTGAGAGAAAAAAGACGAAGAGAGTGGCAGTGAAGGTATGAAAAAAAGAATGGGAGACATCTTTATAGACTGCAGAAGAGAGGGATTCAGAGAGATGAAGGATCACTCGGAAATAAAGTGAGTAACTGGCTCAGAGTGTGTTTATGTGTCTGTGTGTGTGTGTGTGTGTGTGTGTGTGTGTGTGTGTGTGCGCGCGCGCATTGTGTATCCTCCATGCTCTGTCAAGACCTCTCCGCTCTCATACCTTCATTCCAGACCTGACAGGTGGGGAGCGAGAAGTGGTAATACGAGAGTGTGCGTACTTGTGTGTGTATGAGTGACTCAGAGAGAGAGAGAGCGACAGAGAGGAAACAATTATATCATATATGTAACAATGTAGGTTGTGGGTCCATGTTTGAAATCAAGGTTTGTTCTGAGTACGTATGGGTCGACTACTAGGACTCAAAATAACCCAGCTGAAAAAGAACCTGTGCTGACTGCATTGTGAGTGAGAGAATGGTTGAGAGAGAGGGAGAGCAGAAGAGGCATCTGTTTTCTCAGTTCATGCAATTATCCTGAGATTTATCCTGTGGAACACGACAGTGTCTTTCCTGGGCCCGTTGTGCAGTGTCAGAAGGCTTTAATGCTCTGTACTTGGGAAGAACTTTGTTAAAAGTGTGTTTGCATTAAGCATGTGTAATTATCACCTATCCCTTCTTTACACACATATGTGTGTGTGATTGGATGATTTTAATCAAAGTGTTTATTTCCCCTCAGCTTAGTTTCATATCTTTTACACGTACACTGACAGTTTGACTCCTTGGTGTTATGAAACACTTCTCTTGTGTGTGTGTGTTGGGCGGGTGTGTGTGGGTGGGTGTGTGTGCAGTGTGGAATCAATTCACCTATAATCAATTCAGGGAGTGCTTACCTGCTTACCTTACCTGTTTACCGGGCATGACTAACAGGCCTGGCCTGGGAGCACCTGAGGATCCCCCATTGAGGACCTGGAGGAAGTTGCTGGAGATAAGGACGTCTTGGGCCACTCTGCTTGCACTGTCGCCACCGCGACCCTGACCTGGATCAGCAGCTAGGAAAAACAGATGGATGGATGCTTGCCTCCCTGCATGCACTGTGTCAATATAGGACTCAGAGCCTGTCAACATCATTTACTCTCAACAAATCAAGGAAACAGCAGTAGAACTTTATTAATGGGAGGGGGGATCTGCATGCTGTACAATTACATCTCCATAAGTGCATAATCTTATACCTAAGCCATAATGTATAGACATATAGAATTGGGTACCCCAGGCTTATTAACAGTGTTATCTGGGAAACCTGATCCCCTATGGTTCGCTTTAATATTACCTGCCTTTGCCAAGTGTATTCATTATCTCCATCATTACCCCTTGTAGCCCATGTGGTAAAGCTGGGATCCCCTCTTTTGTGTTGGCCCAAATAAATGTGTGGGCCTTTAGGCTACCGCATTCAATTGCAATGGTTATTTTTCGTGGGTGTTTGCAATAAAAGTGCATCCTGCCTTTACATAGAGCACACATTCACACACGACCACACATGCACACCACAGTTCACGTTTCACTGAAAATGTAAATTGAAACTGCAGTTAATTTGATGATGAAAGAGGATTCATGCTCAATTATATCTTGATGGGTTGGATATGACAGCGTTATCAGGCCAATAGATTGTCAATAGTTCATGATTTTCATTATTTCTAATCAAATTAACTGACCCCAACTGGACGGCACGTTTTCTCTATCTCTCTCTCTCGCTCTCTCTCTTTCTCACGCTCATGCACAGACGCGCGCACCACACGACGAGTTCCGCCATTGATTTCGAGGAAAATCAAAGAGCGCGCGGGTCGAACAACAGAGGGCGCGTGTGCGCTGGAATGCTAAGCATACACGCACGCGCGCGCACACACGTATATTCTTCACTTCCTCCTGATGCAGCAGAGAGAGATCGGGGGAAGAGTCAGGGAGGGAGGGAGAGAGCGAGAGAGAGCGAGAGAGAGAGAGAGAGAGAGATGGAGAAAGAAAAATAGAGAGATGTGGAAATTAAGAGATAGAGAAAGAGATTGATGACAGTTGTCTAGTATAGTGTGACCTCTCTGCTGTCTGTCAGTCTGCCAGTTATTCTCCCTCTACCAGCCTCTAGACAACGGGTCCACCGTCCCACTCCTTCCCACGGCCCACGGCACATAAGACAGTGGGGAACTGGGGAAACTACCGTTCTCAAGCTGGGCCAGGCAGCTCCTTCGCCCGGTCGGTCAGTCGGCCGGTCGGTCGGTGGGAGGAAAGTAGTCGAAATCGGCCCGACCGGTGTGTTAAAGCAGAAATGCTGAGCGGGGTTTGACAGAGCTCCGGTATCTCTAGTAGGAGCAGCCTGGAAGCCCCGGTACTGCATTGCGCTCCTTACCGAGCAGGTCGGTCCGCCGGGAGACACAGCATCCTCAGTCAGACAGTGGTGTGTGCGTGCGCACGTGCGTATGTGTGTATGGTGCTGCTGCTGCTGCTGCTGCTGCTGCCAGTCAGAAAAAGAAGGGCTGCTTAAGTGTTCCAGAGGGAACGACAATTATAGCAAATAAATAAAATAAAGAATAAATGAATAAAAGAAGAAAAGCCTGCAGTAGGTAACCTCATCTGTGTTGTACAAAGCTTACGACTGGTTAGTAGCCTAGACAAAGTAGCCTGTTTAATATATAAAAATGCAATGTATATTATTATTATTATTAGTAGTAGTAGTAGTAGTAGTAGTAGTAATGCTAGTAGTAGAATTGTTGTTGTTGTTGTTGTTGTTGTTGTTGTTGTTGTTGTTGTTGTTGATGATGATGATGATGATGATGATGATGATGATGTTTATGTTTATGTTATGTTGTTGCTGTTGTTGTTCTTATAGAATTTTTCTTATTATTAGTACTAGTAATTAGTAATAGTAATAGACTGAGTAACAGTAGTAGTAGCAGTAGTGGTGTTAGTACCACAGACACTATAAGTCCCTATAGGAACTGAATAGTAGTGATTTTTCGTTAGGATGCTGATAGTGTGAGAGTGTTTGACCTTTTCTATCTCTTTCAGAAAAGACTAAATTAAGCCCTCCATACTCGCCACAGTAAAACTGCTGAAATGGCAGATGTGACTAAGTATTGGACGTACTTGAATTAAAGCCAGACCACTTCCTTTCTATTTTAGTGTGAGTATGTGAATAAAGATATTTTCCCAACAGTAGCCATCAGTAGCTGGGATTGTACTAGCAGCAGTAGTAGTAGTCACATTGAAGTATCCCATTTCACAACATTTAAATCCTATTTCACAATGTAAAAACTACAATAACATGTAACGCTGATAATTGAGTAAAATCTATTTTAAAATGAATATTGCAATTCAAACAATATTTCCCTTTCCCTTAAGACAGTATTTAAGTAGAATTATTAAGATTAACATACAATTAAAATTAATACAATTAACCTATAATGAAAGAAGAGAACACAAACTATTATATTTCATTCCAAAATGGGCATTAATATAGAGTTGGTCTCCCCTTTGCTGCTATAACAGCCTCCACTGTGAAGGCTTTCAACTAGATGTTGGAACATTGCAGGGATTGGCTTCCATTCAGCCACAAGAGCATTATTGAGTTTGGGCACTGATGTTGGGCGATTAGGCCCAGCTCGTTGTCTGCGTTCCAATTCATCCAAAGGTGTTGGATGGGGTTGAGGGCAGGGCTGTGTGAGGCCAGTCAGTTCTTCCAGACCGTTCTTGACAAACCATTTCTGTATGGACCTCACTTTGTGCATGGGGGGCATTGTCATGCTGAAACAGGAAAGGACCTTCCTAAAATTGTTGCCACAAAGTTGGAAGCACAGAATGGTCTAGAACAGTGGACCAGCAGCACTCTGGACCCCGAGGCCCGGATTTGAGGAACACTGGTCTAGAACGTCATTGTATACTGTAGCGTTAAGATTTCCCTTCACTGGAACTAAGGGGCCTAGCCCGAACCATCAAAAACAGACCCAGACCATTATTCCTCCACCAAACTTTACTGTTGGCAATATGCATTCGGGCAGGTTGTGTTCTCTAGGTATTTGCCAAACCTAGATTCTGCCAGATGGTGAAGCGTGATTCACCACTCTAGAGGGCGTTTTTTCCAATGCAAACGGTAAGCTTTTCACCACTCCAGCCGACGCTTGGCATTGCTCTCAACAAGCTCTCAACGAACAATTCTTCTGCTGACGTTGCTACCAAATAGCCCACCTCAACAGCTGTTTTTGCGGGAACTGAAGAACTAGTCACGAACCTCCACAGAACCTCCTCCTGACATGATTCACCTGAAACTGTATTTGGCACGAGGTTCCATTTCTTAATTTTTGCAGAAAATAGTTGTGAAATATTTAAAAATCTGACAAGATCAAATAATTGTTGTAAATTAGTTTGTTCTTTGTGTAATGGTAGTATACTACCATTACTATCCACTTCAAAGAACCACTGAACAACTTTTCAACTTTTCTGTGTGGTAGCAGTAAGATGTTGTTTAGGGACCATGATCACCAGGTTTAATCACCAGTGTTGCGCTCTTCACTAAAAAAAATGTATATATTCCTCTCTACTTGGTACGAATAACTTTTTACATATAATAATAATTATATTACATATTACTCCTTGTGAGAAGTAATATTACTGAAATTGAAATAGTACATTTTTCACGACCCATTACTGAGGAAAGCAAAAATATTACTGTAACCTCCCATAATCACCGTTTTAGAGACTATAGTCCTAGTTGTGTCTATTGCCTATAGCTGTTGTGATGCCGTTTGCTGTACCACAGCTAAAAACTGAGTCTATAATATTCAAGATGCTAACTAGCATTGTTCAGTGAGCCTGTAAGGGCTGGGTGTGAGAGAATGTGACATATTTCTACCTCCTTACTTGCCCCAGTAAAACTGTTTAAACAGCAGAAATATGACCAAGTATTGTAGTAGTATTAGTCATGGTAGTAGTAATAGTAGCATTCATCAATACAGAGGATAAGCTGTACTAGCCTCGGTGTATTGAGTACCACAGACACACTATAAGTCCCTGCAATGATTTTTACAGGAACAGTGATTTGTCGTTAGGATAGGGTAAGTGTGAAAGTGTCTGTCTCTTTCTGAAAAGACTAAATTAAGCCCTCAATACTTGCCACGGGAAAACTGCTGAAACGGCAGAAATATGTCATACAATGTGATGATAGTGTTGGGCCCATACTTGTATTCAAGCCAGATCGCCCCCCCCCCCCCCCCCCCTTACCTCCCATACCCCCCACCCCCACCCCCACCCTCTCTCTGTCTCCTGTGTGTATGTATATGTGAATAAAGATATTTTCCCACCAGGAGCTGTCACTGGCCGGGACACCAAGCCATTTAATCTTCCTATATGACAGGGGGTGAGGTCTGTCCCCGGTAACCGACACACACACACAGCGACCCAACACCGCCTCTTCTGCCTCTCCCGTTACAGCTCAGCGGTCGAGTTACGCGGCCGGGGAAAATGTTGCAGTGAGAGAGAGAGAGAGAGAGATAGAGAGAGAGAGAGCGAGAAAGAGAGAGAGAGACTGCAGCATCATTGGAGACCAGAAGCAGCAGTAGTCCCAAGCAGTGCAGGTGAGAGGAAAAAAAGCCAGAGGAGGAGGAGGAGAAAGAGGAGGAGGTGCATGTGGAGGAGAGAGAGAATGCGGGACTCTTGGAAAAAGACGCATCTACACTCGGTCCATTACCTAGACATCCCTGGCACGGGCACACACGCGGAATTAAGCTTAATTGATGCTGATGTCGGAAGCTCTTTTCTAGCCTTTTGGGACAGATTCTAATCTTCGGTTTATTGCTTTATTCTGAAAAGATATTCTGAGAAAGTCGCTCTGAAAAGCACTTGTCTCCTGGTAACTTGCGTGAAGGAATCTGACGGTTTGGCACGTTGCTACACTGCGGAGAAAGCAGAAAACGGAACTGACTGACTGAAGGTAAGAAAAGGCGAGATGAAGTGGCAGCACCCCTAAGACTTTGGGTTATTATTTGATTTTTGTATTCCTCTTTGGGGATGTGAGTTAATTTCCCTTGGCGTCCGCAGACCCGGACAGTTCTTTTCTTTTGTGTAGTGCTGCATTGCAGTTTCTAACTGTGAAAAACGTGAGAAAACCCCGGTGCCCCAAATGTGACTGGAATAGAAATACATTACAAACGGCATTATAAAGTGATAAGGGTCCTCGAGTGACAACGGGATACCTCTCCGGTACAAGAAAGAAGAGAAAGGGAGAGTGAAGTGGATTAATCAGGCGGATGAATTAGTTTCCCCTTTTTCTCTGCAGGATGGATTTTTTATATTATTGTGTCGTGAACAGCCTGGCAAGACAGCGGAATTATCATCATAGAAGTTGAAAAACCATTAATGAGGCTAGGGGGGAGAAATCAAAGAAACGATCCTGCACCACTGTAGTGAACTCAGTGTGCGTGCAGAAGCTTTTCCCCGGACCTCAGGCGGCAGTCTGCAGAGAGCGGGAGGGAGAGGGAGAGAAGACGGGACACAATCAAATAACCACGCTGTGAGGAACACAAGGAGAAGACAAAACACTTAAAAAGGAGAGACACACCACAGCGAGAGGCCAGACAGAGTGGGAAGGAGACAGGGAGAGGAAGAAGGAGCCATGCAGAGGCTTGGTGCATTGCACTCCTCCGCCGCGGAGGCTCTCTGCCTCGTGGTCTCACTGCTGCAGCTGCTGACTCAGCTACCGGGTGCCGACTCAGCTCTCCGGTACCGGGTGGCAGAGGAGGGCCCACCTGACGTCAAGATTGGCAACGTGGCCGCCGACCTGGGCCTCACGGCAGGTACCGGCACTGGGGATGTCACCTTTGCCCTGGAGAGTGGTTCTGAGTATTTCAAGATTGACAATGTGACAGGCGAGCTGACAACAGGCCCAAGGCGGATTGATCGAGAGAAGCTCCCTCAGTGCCAGATGATATTTGATGAAAATGAGTGTTTCCTGGACTTTGAGGTGTCAGTGATTGGGCCGCTGCAGAGCTGGGTGGACCTGTTTGAAGGCCGTGTGGTCATAACAGACATCAATGACAACACACCTTCTTTCCCCTCCCCTGTGCTCCAGCTTTCTGTTGAGGAGAACCGACCAATAGGAACCCTTTACCTGCTGCCCACAGCAACAGACCGCGATTTTGGGCGTAACGGGATCGACCGGTATGAGCTGATCCAAGATGGTGGAGCCGGGTCGAGTTCAACAAGACGCACAGCAGGGGGAAACCCCATTACCAGAGTGGATGGAGGACTTGGAGACCGGAGGAGTAGAACCGGGGATAATGGAGGAGGAGCCAGGAGCAGTGTGTTTGAGCTACAAGTGGCAGATACACCAGATGGTGAAAAACAACCACAGCTAATTGTGAAGGGCCCGTTAGATCGTGAGCAACGAGACTCCTATGAGCTCGTCCTTCGGGTCAGAGATGGAGGGAATCCACCCCGCTCCTCCCAAGCTCTGCTTCGTGTCTCCATCACTGACGTAAATGACAACAGCCCACGTTTTGAGAGGGCCGTGTACGAGGCAGAAATGGCGGAAAACGCTCCACCAGGAACACCCGTCCTCCAGGTCAGAGCATCAGACCGTGACGTAGGAGTCAATGGACAGGTGGAGTATGTTTTTGGAGCTGCCACTGAATCCGTCAGGCGTCTCCTGCGGCTGGATGAGGTATCTGGATGGCTGAGTGTCCTCCACAGGATCGACAGGGAAGAAGTGTCTCAACTGAGATTTACAGTAACGGCCAGGGACAGGGGTCAGCCGCCCCGCACTGACCGAACCACTGTTGTCCTTGCTGTCCGAGATGAAAATGACAACGTCCCCGTGGTAGAGATCCGAAAAATTGGACGGATCCCTGTTCGCGACGGAGCAGCATTAGTACCAGAAAATGTTCTGGTGGACACACCAGTAGCTCTGGTGCAAGTGTCAGACCGAGACCAGGGAGAGAATGGGGCTGTGACGTGCACAGTCGTAGGAGACGTCCCATTCACATTGAAGCCAGCTGGAGAAACAGCACTCCCTCCCCTACCTGCAGATGAAGCCTTCGACAGGTAGGCCAAATTCAGCATAGACAATCCTACATCTTTCACAGACGTATTTCTTTTCATTAAGAGCTAGTACCGTGTTTCTAATATCATTACAATTCAACAGCATTCAATTACTACAGGTCCCGCCCCCAACGCTGCTCCAAGAAGTGCTTACAATTTGTATTCTGCACAGAGATTTCAGAAAAGCTTGGTGCAAGTGGTGCCACACATTCACTCAGTCCAAAAATGTACCTAGACTTACTTATAATTTGTAAATGTTGCAAAACTAAAATTAATCATAAAGTCAAGAGTTTTTAGACTTTTTAGTCAGATTATTCCAACAGTAAGAAGTTGGCAAATCTCTATGCTCTACATGAATAGTAAAAGTACTTCATGGAGCTACTGAATGCTGGGGTTGAGGGTGTGAGGGTGGGAGATGGGTTGAATCAGTGCAGTATCAATGTTAGGATATTAGCTCCTATGTAATTGCGATAGCTGTACAGTAGTTGAAGCAATTTAACTGAAGTTGTGTTCAATGCTAATGTCCTCACATACCACTTTGGGGCAAGACCTCTTGGTATATTCCTGGTAGCTAAACATGCTCCATTTTCTCACAATTTAAACTCATTCTGAAAGTTTTAAATGTACCAAAACATAAAACTATCAACAAACATATACAGTGACTAAATACAAGAAATGTTTTTTTTTAACCAACTTCACAGGAACAGGAAGAAATACTTCTTGCACACTTCAGCCCTGCTGGACTATGAGGCCACCAAAGAGTACAGTGTCACCATTGTGGCAGTAGATTCTGGAAGCCCCAGTCTGTCTAGTAACAGCTCGTTGATGGTGCGAGTGGTGGATATCAATGACCACGCCCCAACCTTTGCTCAGAGCGTTGTGGAGGTCCACTTCGCTGAGAACAACTCACCTGGTGAAAGGGTGGTCACTGTGCTAGCCACAGACGCAGACAGTGGCAAGAATGCAGAGATTGCGTACTCTCTGGATCCTGCTGTTTCTGGGCCATTTTATATAGATGCAGATAATGGAGATATCCGTGCGACCGGGGTTCTGGACCGTGAACAGCGGGAGAGGTATGAGCTCCGGGTTATCGCTAAGGACAAGGGCACTCCTTCTCTGCAGGGCTCAGCGACTGTCGTTGTTCAGGTGACAGACCGCAATGACAATGCACCAAAGTTTGTTCAGGAAATCTTCACATTCTACGTCAAAGAGAACCTCCTAGCCAACAGCCCAGTTGGCATGGTCACCGTGACCGACGCTGACGAAGGGGAGAACGCAGAACTTAGCCTGTTTGTAGAGATGGATGGAGATGACAAGAAGAAGATAGGAGGAGATGGAGGGGGAGAGAAAAGTGAGGGAGAAGATGGAGAGAAGGAACAAGAGGAGGTGTTTTCCATTGAGAACAACACAGGAACCATCTTCTCCTCTGCATCATTCGACCGTGAAAAGCTTTCTGCCTATACCTTCCGTGTCCGGGCTGTGGATGGAGGGGAGCCCCGCAAAACTGCCACCGCCACTGTCTCACTCTTTGTAACAGATGAAAATGACAACGCCCCCTCAATCACTTCTCCCGCCAATGAGTCCTACACCCTTCTCCCACCGGCCAGCAGCGCCCGCACCATCGTCAGGACTGTCACAGCCACAGACTCAGACACCGGCCCCAACGCAGACCTCCACTATGCCCTGGTAGGGGGAAACCCTTTCAGACTGTTTGAGATTGGCCACAACAATGGGGTGATCACCCTGGCAGAACCTCTGGAGAGACGCCACAGAGGGTTACATCGCTTGGTGGTGCAGGTCAATGACAGCGGGGTCCCCTCACTCTGCGCCACTGCCCTGGTTCATGTGTTCATCAACGAGAGCCTGGCCAACGCGACGCTGGTGGATACACAGGTAATCTTGCATACTATGGTAATTGCTTACAATCTGGTTTTTTTTTTCAGCAGCAAATAAATTAGATCAAAATACATGGAATAACTGTAGTTAGGCATTTCTTTAGTAGAGAGAGAGGTAAATTTAATGTGTCCTATGTCCTATTTTCATGTGTAGCAATAGGCCTCTATTTTGTCACATAGGTGATAATGATAACCAGTAATGATAGTGATGATAGTGTCCTTCATTCCATTTAAATAATGGCCACAATGATAACACATCACAATAGAGGACACAGGTAATGACATGTGATTATAGCTGTTTGTACTAAAGTGGTAAGAAGATTATTTTCTCGATAGAGTGAGATAGATAACTGCACCAATTCCATGGTCCGTGGGGTGTTGCAATTTTCTGCCCATTTTTGAGGAAATAATTGTGTCTATATTTGTCCCAGATAAAGAACCCCATTTCTCGTTTGAAGGCTTTTGGCGATGCCAGCTTCTTTGTAGTTTGGATCTAACTGGAGTGTTTTCTTTGTCCAGCACACATTCATATGACTTATTATTACTGAAGTGTTTCTTTCTTATGGTACATTGAATTCAGAGCTGAGAGCATTAGGTGTGTGTGTGTGTGTGTGTGTGTGTGTGTGAGAGAGAGAGAGGGGGGGGCGTTAGAGAGCTGGAGAGAGAAATGGGCCTGCCCCAGATTTGATCCTGGATTACTGAGTAGTTTGAAGCATGTTCAATTAAATAAAATAACAGTGTCTCCTCACTATAGACGTGAATGGCTTTGGGGTTTGGGGAAATACTGTATGCCATACAGCACAATGTGTGAACGATAGGAGTGGTCACACTTCTGGTGAACTACACCAGCATGTGTTTAACTCTACTCTACTCTACAGTGTTGCGTAACTTTCTTCCTTTTCAATATTTTTGGCGCTAATCAAATGGACTTAAAAATGTTTTGATAATATAAATGCTGACATCTAATACTTACTACACACTTATTTTCTCCTATGTACAAACTTGGTTGTGCTGTATAATAGTTCAAATCAGCTTAGTGGCCTTGTGGTTAGAGTGTTTGTTCTGAGTGTAATGCCACATTTGGAACATGGCACACATTGTAAAATTCTCCTTGGGGAAAGGGTCTACAACAGGTCAGGTAGACCCTTGAGAAGGAAAACAGTGACGGTCGAGGTCTGAATCTCTCGAAAAGCACTCAGTTTGTCAGTACCCCAAAATACCATGCCATCTTCCAAAGGTCGGTTGTGTACCTTGATGTGCCATTTATGTGTCCATAGACTCCCTAGGAGTGGGTCATTGCACTCTGTCTTAATTGTACAAACCCGCAATCTAAGAGTTTTAACTCACTTCAGTTGGAGGCAGCTCAGTTGCCAACAAATTGTGGGTGTCATGGCACTTTCTTCTAACAAGGTCTGAAACAGCAATGCACAGAAGGGAAATATACTGGCCAGTGAGTGGAACAATGAATGAAACACTGCCACAACATTACAGTAGACTGAAAAGTACAAATTGAACAATCAAGGGGCTGAAGATTATAACAGAACACCTGGTAAGCAATGGAACAATGGTGTTGACAGGTGGAATTAACTACAGTGTCTAAATGTCTAAATGGCCATTGAGCAGAATAATAGGTTGTAATATGTCCACGACTATATAAAACCCCCTTTAGATTGCAGGATGCGTAGTTTAGTTTGATTGTAGAAAAGGAACTTGGAGGAGTAATCATTGAAGAGAGAATACCTCCATCTCATAATGAAGTCAAACTGTGTGGTGGATGTATGCCAGATGTGATTAGGGAATGAAAACGGTTGCTCGCTGCTGCAGCAGAGCGGCAGAAAATCACTCCAGTCTTTTCTTTCCAACAGTACTTGGTGAACCACATGTTGGTTAATTAGCTAAAATGCGATGCTGCAGAGTTTGAGCAAGTTTTTTTTGGGGTTGTTTTTTAGACATGGTTGTCATTTGGAAAACTTTAAGGAGCTTTGTAGATCAGGAGTACAGGGAAGATACTGCAACCACTTTTAACTGCATTCTATTAGTCTGACAAGTGTCCTCAATGATAATATTTGCACATTCTTATGTATTTCATCTCAGACCAACAGTTTCTGTTTTGTCCTGGAATAGTGTTTTTTTTGTGTGTTTTTGGATAAATAATTAATTTTGTATAAATACAATTAATAGGCAACAACACTGCACCAAACTGCAGCCTTTTGTTCTCATGCTATGCTTTAAATGTATTGAACTAAGGCTAAGACCCGGCTCATTCTAAGCTCAGGTCAATAGTATGGTCAAGGGAAAACTGCTTGTCTTGGTCACACATCAGTATCTCCCGCGACATGCGGATAACAGAATATCCTTGGAGAGTGGAACAGAGAGATGCTGGTGTTAAGCTCAGCTGGAACAAAGCTCATACAGCAGAGTGGAAGATTCCACTGGGAGTTGGAGATGCGTCAGAGGGATGCACTCGAAAGCAGTGGTAGAGGTGGCTGCTGCGCTACCCTGTTGAACACTTAACTGGCATGTGCACGGGCACCTATACACATACACACACACACATGGACTTGGCCGATGCACTACTATACATAGCTTTTCTCTTCTGCTCACATGCGCACACACACACAAACGGGTACGCACAAATACGCAGGCATGCACTAGGTTGACTCACAGCCATGCAGCTTACATTTTCTATTGCTTCTCTCTCACATACACACACACAAACACGCACACACATTTGTCTGATCCACTGCCATGTATACATATGGCAGTGCATATCTCTTTCTTTTCTCCAGTGCACACACAATACCACAGGCAGTGCAGGGATGCACTAAGCCAGAGAGATGCCCGGCAGAATGAGAATGGGATGGGATGGGATACTGCAGGCAAAAGCAGAACAATGGGCAGAGGAGAGCAGAGCCTGGCTGAGAGGCCCTGTGCAGTGGAAGGAGAATAATGGAATAGAACCAACACAATGCTCCCTTAAACAATGAAACTTAACCCACAGATAGATGGTGACGAAACAATGAACTAGAACACAGTCCCAGTCTTAGCTTGGGCGGAATGATAAGTGAGAGGGAATAATATGTCTTGTGCCTTGGATAATCTAATAAGCAAAGTGGTATCATGCAGTTGTGTGAGCAAACATTTGTCACAGTGTTGCCAATAGTGCATTTCATAGTTTTATTTAACTATTGAAAACCATAGGGAGTTCAAATGTAACTTCTCCTCTCTCTCAACTCTTTGTCATCCCTTCTCTATCCCGTCTGTCTTTCTCCCATTCTCTCCACGCAACCTAATTGCCTACCATTCATATGGCAGCAGAGGATAACATGAGCATACAATTGTGTGTGTGTGTGTGTGTGTGTGTGTGTGTACGCATAATGATTCTCCCAACATAGTTACTATGTATTGATTAGCTATATTCTGATGCATGACCCTATTCCATATTTCCAGCAGGGCTTTCCAGATGAGAACTCCACAGCCTCATTGGCTCCTGCTGAGCAGGGCTCCATAACCAGTAATGGCTGTGTTTGTGCTTCAGCATAACCCACTTTCTTATAGTCATCCTTTCATCAGTGTGTGTGTGTGTGTGTGTGTGTGTGTGTGTGTGTGTGTACTCACACTTGTATATGTGTTTGACCCCTTTCATAATGGAGGATCTTTTTTGTCTCCGCTTTCTTGGGCCCAAACACATAATGCCCTGTAAGAGTTTATGTCTAAGATCAGTTGATCAAAATGCATTAGCATTGCCTTGCAACACAAAACATACCTAGGGTGCTTCTCAACAAAACAAACATACTCTCAAACTTGTTTCATAGTGCATACACATTTGTTGTGGATGCACAAATCAGTGCAATAAAATAATGGTGATTGCAAATCTTTGAGTAAATCCACTTCTACTCTATCATTTACAATAGGGATATTGTTCATTGATGAGACAGTTGCTGTAATTGCCTGTCTCTTTCCTTTACTTATTTCCACCTCTTTCCGTCTTTTAACTGCCTCTGACCACAAGCTTTATACTACACACCCCTATAGGCATGTCCTGTACCAATGCTGATTGTCGTTCCATTTCCAAGTATTTAAACAATTGATTCTGCAGGCCAGAAAATGGATGAGATGAGATCACAAGTGGAGAGTTAGAGGCAAGATTGGAAATGCTGCAACTGGGAAGCAAGAGCAGATATATTAACAGATGCACTGTGTCTGGGAATCATACAGTGGCAATTAAGTGTGGAATGCTGTTTGATGTCTCTGTGGCTCACTCCCACTGAGTCATCTTTTACAGTAGTTATGTTGGACTTGCCATTGATGGTTTCTCTCTCTTTGTTCCTTTCCTCTGTCTATTTTACTGCATCTGTTCCCTCTCTCTCTCTCTCTCTCTCTCTCTCTCTCTCTCTCTCTCTCTCACCCCCCAGGTGGCTCGTAGCCTCATGGCTCCCCTGTCCCTGGACATTGCAGGGGACCCAGACAGTGAGCGAGCGTTAGGGAAACAGCGCCTCAGTGTGGCTATCGGCGTTCTAGCGGGAGCCGCAGCGGTGATCCTGGTTATTCTCCTAGTAGTAACAGCTCGGCAGTGCGGCGCTCAGGGCAAGAATGGCTACGAGGCTGGAAAGAAGGAACCAGAGGAAGACTTCTTCAGTCCACAAGGGGCTCAGCCACAGGCTGGCCGCAGTGGGGGATCGGACAGGGGACGGAAGCCTCGCAGGGACAAGCGCAACGGAAGTGGCGGCAGTGCTGCCGTGGTAGGAGGGAAGTCGGACAGGTCACTCTACAGCGGCATTGTCACGGTGAATGGGCTGCGTCGCCATGCCAATGATGATGATGAGGAGGATTTGAGCAGCGCCAGCGAGCGCCTGGCAGCCCGCTACTGTGCCATGGACGGTGACCCAGGCAGCCCGCGGATGGGCGGCGGCAGGAGGCACCAGTCTAGCCCAGATCTGGCCAGGCACTACAAATCGAGCTCACCTCTCCCAGCAGTTCATCTTCAGCCCCACTCCCCCCCAGCAGAGGGCAAGAAGCACCAGGCGGTCCAGGAGCTGCCACCTTCCAACACCTTTGTGGGCAGCGGGGGTTGTGTGGGGAGTGCGGGCTCCAGCAGCAGCAGTAGTGGGGGAAGTGGCAATGCAGATGCCATGTCCCTGGGGTCTGACCAGTGCTCAGAGTACGGCTGCCAGACAGGGAACAAGTACAGCAAACAGGTAGGAGCACTGGGATGGCTTTTTTAAAATTTTGGTTTGCCTTTCTTCCCTCTGTTTTGTCTTGTTATGTCTTCCTCTCTTTTCCCTGCTCTCTTTTTGTCCGCTTTCTGGCTCCTGAACTGTCTCCTCCCAGCTTCATCTGTTCTTATTCACACTTCTGCTGACATACTGTACTGCACACCCCGTTGCTGATGTCTAAACACTACTTTATCTCTGCAAAATAGCTGTCAGTGTGTGCGCACGTATGCACACTTGTGTGGCTGTGTCAGAATCCCAAGCCTGTGAGTAGTGTGACGATACCCTGCTGTCAGAGTGTGTGTGTGCTCCGTGTCAAACATCAGCCCGCTATTTAGCAAGGTTTACTGCTGGGCACATGAGTCAACCCCCTACTGCACTTGAACAGTGCAGTCTGTGAGTCTGTGTGTGTGTGTGTGTGTGTGTGTGTGTGTGTGTGTGTGTGTGTGTGTGTGTGTGTGTGTGTGTGTGTGCGCGTGTGCGTGTGCGTGTGCGTGTGTCCTGGGGAGTTCTATTGGGGTTAGGACATAGAAGGAGTGGGTGGATGGTTGCCTCCAACTGGGTAATTGGTCATTTTGGTTTTCAGTTTCCCTTCTCACCCTCTATCTTTTCTATCATTTAGCATATATATTTGTTCCATGAACAACATCAAATGCTAAGATAATGGCTGCAAAGGCTTCGGTGGCTCTTTTCTTCACTCAGGAAGTTGCAGTTAAAAGCTGAAGTCCTGCTGGCAAATAAATACTGCATTCATAGACACGGTCTCTCGCACAAACAGATACACACACAAACAAACACACACACACACACACACACACACACAGGCACCATGTATCATCGCAGACACAGCAGGGTCTCCCTAGTCCATGGGGAGTGCTCCCAAGAGTGACGTTTGACTGACAGCTAACTCCTCTTAAAGGGGCGGTGTCCCATTTCCTTGATGGACAGCTCTACATTTATCCTCCTTGCGGTGAAAAAGTGCTGATGTGGTCATTAAAAAGGAAGAGGAGCTTTTTAGGCTAATCAATTCATACATGGGCTCTCTGATCCTGCTCAACACGCGCGCGTGTATAACCCTAACACACACACACACACACACACACACACACACACACACACACACACACACACACCAGAGGTTAATCCATTACGGAGTCAATCCTCTTAATCTGCCGTTCCCGGGGAAAGAAAATGCTTACTGGGAGAGTTTGGTGTTCATGCTTATGTGCACGCAAAACATGCAGGCACACACAGAGACACAAACTGACAGTCTAATGAATTATTGATCACATGGGGTAATTAACTCCTCTGCAGCAGCAGGGTACCCCCCCTAACATTCAACAACCAAAGGTTTCGTGTATGTGTGTATGTGTCCTTGTTCATTCCCGTGTGCGCCTTTGCGCCTGTTTGCTCATTTGCGAGTTTGTTTGCGTACATGTCAGAATTTGTTAACGCTAAGAGTGTTGTGACATGAGTAGGATTGTGTGTTGGTGGGTGCTTGTCAGTGTGCTTGAGGGACTGCTTATTTTCTGTAGGTGTATGCATTTTATATGAGAGTGCAAGGGATAGATAGACTCAGGGAGTAATAGGTGGAGAGCACATGCCCAAGGTGGCAACTGGGACATTGACAGAATTTGGAATAGCATTAGATCAGGCGAAGAGTGGGAGAGAACGATAGATGGTTAGGAAGGGAGGGAGACAGAGAGAACGATGAGGAGCGAGAATTTTGTATTTCAAAGCTACTTTATTGGGTCAGTGAAAACTGTTCATCTGAAGTAAGCACGTCATCAAACCAACTAGGGTGCTCAAAATAGAAAGACTAAGTGACTAACAACTAGGGGTTGTGGATGAAGAGTGAGATTAGATCGTATCAGAGATGCAACAAGAGGATAAAACAGCCAGGTCAATGGTGTTGGATCTTTCCAAAACGTATTGCTCATGCAGAAGAGGGTAAGGAGAGTGAAGAGATAGAACGATTTCCATACTTGTGAGCATGAGTGAATAGGATAATGACAGAGAGAGGGGGAAAAAGAGAGAGGGGAAGATAGCAAAAGAGTGGGAGCAGGGGAATGAGTATTCAAGATTGGGTAAGTGATAGGGAGACATAGATGACAGGTTAGCTATAGAGGAACAGAGAGGAAGTGATGGAGAATATGAGCGAGAGAGTAGGCTGACAGTAGGCTGAGTGATAGGGGAAAAGCTCTGGGAGAAACAGAGAGAGAGAGAGAGAGAGAGAGAGAGAGATGGGGGAAGTGATAGAGAATATGCAGTGTGAGCCAATAAAGAGAGAGAGGTAAAGGTTAGGGGAAAAGAGAGAGAGAAATGGATATAGCGTGTGTGTGAGACGTTAAAGAGAATGTGCAAGAGAGAGTGAGTTGATGGAGTGTAAAGCAGAGGGGTGGAGAACGTGCTTCAGTGTGTGGGGAGAGAGAGAGAGAGCGAGAGAGCGGCCTGTTTTGGGTGACGGCCAGAGAGTGAGAGTGGACTGCTGAGATGTGGGTCATCAGGATACCCGTTGGCATCAGGACACATTAATGATCACAGCAGTCACATGGCACTGCAGTCAATATGGGCAAAGTGGCCTCGCTCTACTGCTCCCCCCCCCCACCCCACAAACACACACACACACACACACACACACACACACACACACACACCGCTCTCTCTCTTTCTTGAATCAAAACAATGGCCATACTTGTTTTTACTTCATCTCACTGTATTGCTCTTGCAGACATGTACAGGACTTTACACTGCAGCATGGAGCTCTGCTAGTCTTTCTCTTTGTCGTATGGGTGTGGACATAAATCCAAGCACCCCGCCACCGCTACCTTTGTGTCTTCCATGCGCCACGCTGACCTCTGAGAAACAATCGACTCAGCGTTTTTCCCCACTAGTGAGACTTCTTCTTTTACTGTAGTGAGCACTTTTTCTCTCTGGACCCAGCGTGTGTGTGTGTGTGTGTGTGTGTGTGGGTGGGTGAGAGCACGGTGCCACAAAGGCTGAATCGAACCGAGACCTAACACACACACACACACACACACACACACACAAACACACCCCCCTCCCACACACACACACACACACACACACACACACACGTCCCAAGCCTAATCAATGCCCTGTTAACAAGGCCAAGACTGCAGTGGAAGGAGGTGGGTTGACAGCGCAGGTTTTTTTTTTGGCGCATTGCACAGCATCGTGAGGGTCAGCGCTGGGCTCTGGCGACGCGGGGCGCCACGCTGTTTTGACAGAGCAAGGACGGGCTATGGAGATGAGATTTGCAGTGAACAGGACTCATCCAGCCAGGCTTGTTCATTTAATTGGACTGTATGGACAGGGCCGGGCAGAGAGATTACGTCGGCTGGATTATTAAATTTAAAAGCAGCTTTTCATTTCAGCGAAATCCCCCCCCCAGGATTAAATATGATGAGCGTCTGTCACGGGCTCCCACTCACCCCACCGCGCTCACCGCACGGACACACCCACGCACCTACGCCTGCTGTGATAACATGCACCATGCAGTAGGTTCATAGGGGCTGTCATCCAGAGACATACACACACACACACACACGCGCACACACACAGTAACCGACCCGTGCCCCCTGTCATGGTGATACCAATATACTGATGTCTTTATCCGAGCAACGGTGAGTTCAGGCTGCGCAGCTGGCCATATGGACATGAGGTGAGTAGGTGGGGAGGTGAGGAGGTGAGGGTAAGCGGGAGGTGAGAAGGACGAGGTAACCGAACCGGGGATCACCCAAAGAGCCAGACTGAAAACTGATCTACTGACCTGGAGACAAAGAGAGAGGGGAGGGGAGAGAGGAGGGGGGGGGTAGGGGGTGAGAAGAGAGTCAGTGGGTATCGTTTTAGGAGAGAGGGAGAATGAGTGTGAGAGAGAGAAAGGCTCAAACATGAGGGAAAATGTTTGAGCCGGTGCGGGGGTGCGGGGGCAGGACACATGCTTGCCCCATACTATTACTGTAAATATTGATTTTCCGGTCAACCAGGATTATATGGATATGCTGCAATTGAATATTGTATTTCTATAGCTATGAGGACCAGATGTCCCCAGCATAGAAAGATGAGGAACATCTTTGGCTTAGGTTAAAAATAGGAATAGGTTAAAGTTAAGGTTAGTTGAGAGTTAGGGCTTGGATTTAGGGTAAAGGCTAGAATTAGGGTAAGGGTTAAGGTTAGGGGTTTGGGAACAGTGTTGGACTCGTTACTCCAAAGTGAGTTCACTAAAACTAACGGGTTTTTCGTCTTGTCGTCAATCCCCTGGGCCAGAGCATGATGTTAACAAAAAATACTGAAACCATAACCATTAATAGCTGACATATTTCGAGAGCATACTGATGGTAAAACGGCAGAAACACCAGCTGCGACACTTCAAGCACAGATGCCCAAAGTAACAATTTATATCGCAATGCATGTAGTCAGTGAAGGTCCACACATCCACACAA
>JAXDDW010000135.1:1015000-1085000 GCA_034670385.1 Hoplostethus mediterraneus | reverse complement strand
GGACCGCAGCGTGCCGATCAGATGACCTCGCTGCTGCAGTTAATGTTCTCTGGCGCTCAGACACAAGGCTAAGGCTCTCCCTCATACCGCGGGGCTGCTGTACTACAAGCTGGGGGGGGGGGGGGGGGGTGGTGATGTGGGGGTGGAGGAGAAGGTGTTTGTGTGAAGGAGAGAGAGAGAGAGTGTGACACAGAGTAGTTATATATTAATAAGGCAGGGCACAATTTGTTTCTTTCTTTCTTTCTTTCCCTTTGTCTTGTTCTCCCTCTTTTCTCCTTTTGTCTTACTCTCGCTCCCTTCTCTCCTCTCTCCTTCGCCTCTTTTGCCCCCTCCTTCTGCTGCCGCACTTGCCCCCCCCCCCCCCTTCTCTCTTCCTCATGCCCCCTCTCCCTCCCTCTCTTTCCCTCCCTCGCTCCATCTCTTTCTCTCTCTGCAGTGCAGCACAGTGATTATCATTCCTCTCACAGAGTCAGGCCTGATAGTCAGATACTGCTGAGCACCCTTCTACATCACCTGCTTCTAGAGGGAGGGCTGGGGGGGGGGAAGAGAGAGAGAAGGGAGGAGGATGGAGGGGAGAGATCGGTGGACTGCAAAAGGAGGGAGGATGAAGGGAGAGAGAAGGAAAGCAGCAAAAAAAGAAAAGGGGAGAAGAAAGAGAGGGGTGAATGAGAGAGCGAGGGGGGGACAGAAATGTGGGAGGGGGAAAACAGGGGAAAGAGGAGAGAGAAGCGTAGAGAAGGGAGGATTGCTTTTACTGCAGAGGTGGTCCCACTGCAACATACACGCTGCATAGTTATGTGTGTGTGTGTGTGTGATGTGTGTGTACGTGCACACATTCAAGTAAGCAGGTGTGCCGAGTGTGTGGTTTTACAGTATGTGTACAGTGTGTGTGTGTGTGTGTGTGTGTGTGCGTGGATACAAGGTGCCTTGGCTCATCACCATCCATCAGTCAGACAGCTGAAGAAATTCCGCTCAGATTGCTTCACCCTTCCCTCAGCTGAGTTTCAACCTGCCTGCTCCTCCAAACCGCGTTCCCCAAACCGTTCTCCGCATTCTCCAAATACCACAACAACAGTCAATCTTCTTTTTCACCTTCACGGCAACATTCTTTGTCTCTTCATTTCTAATTTCTACCCATCTGCGTTCACACAGAATTTACACGTCTCTCACTCTCATTACGTTTCGCCGTTTAAGCCCACCACAAATGCTGATTAACAGCGGTCCCTTCTTTCATCATCCTCTTCATTCATTCATCTGTTTATGACTTGTCTTATTCATCATCTGTCTCTTTTTCTTTCCCTCCCTCTCGCCTACTTCCTCTCCCAGCAACCTTTCTGCTTGACCTAATGGCTACATCGTGTAAACAGGATGTCTGCTCTTTTCAGCATAACTGCATTCAAGGTTTGGACTACAGTTTTAGATCAGTCCTGTATTTAAATAGCCTGTGTAAATTTATCATTGTCAAATAAATTGTTAACACATCTCATTGGTGTTCCACAGCCCCTGTGAGATGCTTTCTGTCAGCATATTTCACTGTTTCTCCTCCCCGCTGCCTTTGATGCATAACTTAGCAGTCGACAGCAAAAGATTGCTTTCAAAGATTTTCCAGCAAATCAAACCCAAGAACTCCAAAATTTGACCAGTTGACTTTAGTTTCCATTTAGTTTTGTTTTATTCATTGGCATTACTGGCATGATGATAAAATATAGAAGTGAAGTGATAAAAAAAAAACAACGGATTAAGTATGACACAGAAAGAAGAGATAATTAAAAAAATAAATTGTAGGTGAGATAAAAACAACCAAGGTACATTTCATCTCCATCTTTCATGCCCAAGGGGCTTATAAAAACAGAACAACAGAAATCAAAACGACAAGCTAAGAAAAACTGGACTGGAAAACGGAATCTAAATGGCAACAAAAACGACTTGGTGAAAAACAATAAGATCCAAATAAATCAATATATTCACTGGGGCTACTGTTTATAATAGCAACATGTATGTATTAATGTATGTGTTATTTATAACGCACATAGCATCTTTACACTGCAGCCTGATCATGGAAAGTGGAAGGATCCCTGCTTCAAAATTGCTCAATAATTCGTATAGAATGGGCAGACGATACAGACCCATTGTTTCTTTCGACAATATTTGAATTATAATAAAAATACATTCATTGAGTTCACGTATTCACTCCAACACATGCTGCACTCCCCCACAGATGTGCACAGTTTGTCAGCAGCATTAGCACAACATGATTTCTGAACAGAGGCAGAACAAGAGAGCAGAAGCAAAGGTCATTTTGACTGATCAGCATTCCGGATATGAAGTCTCTACTGTACCCATGTGGTGTCAACACAAGAATATTAGTTTTCATAGTGTGTTGCGGTGCAGTAGTGGAATAACGTATCACCTTACATTCTGTATAGTTATGGCTGATGTATGCAGGAGACTGACATTTTATCAGGTCCCCACCTCTTGGCTAGTAAATAGGCTATCATATTAGGACAAACACAATGATCTAACATAATCATACATTGGATAGGTGTGGTGGGTCACCCTGCCTTAAAGAGCTGCTAACCCACCCACAAGAGTTTAGTGTTTGTGCTGTTTCAGAGGCTTTTCCATCCTGCCAAGAATACAATTCTGGGGTAAACACTGAATACACTTCTTTGGCATGAAAATGGACAAATATAAAGATACTGAATATCGGCACAAAATAATCACTTCAGTCTAAAACTATCAGTCTCAGTATCAGCCTTCAGAAACCCATGTTGGTCAAACCCAAACAACTAGTATCATGTTATGACATTGATAATGAAATATTGTAAAATATATCATATTGGTATATCTAGAATGGGATATCTAGGTCTCTGTCCCATTATAATTTGAATGTGAAAATGTATCAGAGGTGATCATCTGAAAAACCACTTGTCCTCAGACCAGAGATCACAATTTTAAACTGATCAAAAAAGTTTAAAAGGTTCTTTAATGAAAGACGAGCATCAACACCATATCAAGACCCAGCTATAACCCCGAGGAATCCCTCTCCACTTCCACTAGAACCAGGTTCTAGTAGGTTTTTTTACATTACTATTACATTGATATTACTGCTATCACAACGCTGTCAGATTGGTGGTGATTTTGACAAATACCACCAAAGCATTTTATGGAGGCTTGAAACTGATTCATGATCATAGTAAATAATATGTCATTTCATGTTTCATCAACAATCTTTTCACCATTTCTTCAGATATACATAACAGATACATTTGATGTTTTCTTATTCTATGTGGTGTTTACTTTATACACATGGACTATACTCTCTTTGCCTCGTCCTAACCAGACCAGGTCTAACTCACTAGGTTTATATGCTCTCATATATTATGTTTTAAAGTAGAGAAGACTTTTAAATACTATTGAGCTACATAGTAAGGACTGTCATGTCCAAATCTTGTTACCTCCAGTTTACATAGTCCTTTGGATGGAACAGCAATCGACTGAATGGCTTAAGTAATGAAATTACCTGCTGTAACAGCCCTCCATCACCTCCGTCAGATGGACTTGGATTATACAGATGGATTATAAATAAATCTGCTTATATGTTCTTCAGCCAATAGTGTCAATGTATTGAAGCATTTATATCGCTAAACTTAAAAATATGCTTTTTGATGTTGGAAATGAGTACATTCAATACTAAGATAAAGTTTCAAAAGGAGTTTTAAAAGGAGTATATTTGGGATGGTGTAACAAATGAACAAAAGTCAACATGTAATAATTAATTGCACATAGATGTGGGGTAGAGAGGACTCTAAATCTGTGTTCATCAAACAAAATCAAAGTAACTTGATTTTGATTGCGCCTGGTGGTTGCACTGAAACTTACTTGACAGCTGAGAACTTGTTCTATAAACAGATTTGATTATATTTACTAAATAAAAACTAAAAAAATGACTCAAGAAAATTCTCAAAGAGTCAGCGAGGTCTATACACTGTAGTCAGGTATGGATTAGTGATTTAGTTTAGTGATTGAATGAATAAATGTATGGCCATTTGGGGAATTGAACCTCCAACCTCAGCACTGTCATAAAACCAGGATCTACCAACCATTCTATATGACCCAAAACTATTATTAAATACAAACTATGAATGAAAAATAACATACCATAATGTTTATGTAACAAATGAATAAATAAAAGGATCAGCTATTACACTGCGGCTCTCCCCCCTGTACCTCCATGTTGTCAAACATAAATGAGAATGAGCCGAGAGCCAAGGGGAGATGTGGCTCCAGTCCGACAACCATATTTGTAGTTTTGGTTTATGCATAAGCCGCATCCTGTCAATTCATTATGCAGGGCACAGACAAACACACACACACAAACACACACTTACACCCGCATACACACACAGATACACGTGCGGAGGTTGTGCAGATGCCGCACAAGCTCTCACAAGCACACGTGTGTTGAATATGCAGACACGTAACGAGGACAGAGGGAGACTGTTAATTAACTAGAGCTCGTTAATTCTCTTTGAACCGGCAGCGAGGAGGTTTACACACTAATTACCTTGATGACTGAGCCGACCTGCGCGCACGAGCAACGCGACACGCTCGCATTCAGGCTAACGTATACACATTCACACACTCACGTATTCACACACACACACAGGGCGACGCGACACCTTCTGCAGGCTTTCAAAGTCTCTCACACGCAGTCGTAAAGCACAAACCTGTAGGTGTGAAGTCTCTCCTCGCTCTCTTTCACACACACACACACACACACACATATATATATATATAGAACTTTATCGCAACAGCTCAGCCAAAAAATAGAAAGCACACGTACTGTACACGCACAAACATACTTTGTACTTTGTGTGAAGAAAATGTCAAGGGAGCTTGGGTTGGGAGAGTGGGTTTTACAGAAAGGCAGAAGAACAGACACATACACACACACACACACACACACACACACACACACACATACACATTTCAGTTCATGGCTTGAGTAAAAAGCTCATGCCATGAAATGAAAGCTATATTGGGAACAATTTTTCTACAGCTCTGTAAAACTGTAGGATTCAGTCTATTTTGAGTTCAGACCTATCATGCATCCATTTGATTCACACAGATCTGCCAGAAATAACTTCAAAATAACTCTCATACTATATCTAGATACTCATACAGTCTAATCACAACACACACACACACACACACGCGCTCACTCGGAGTGTTGTGCAGATGACTGAAGCTCCCATGTCAGTATTGAACTGTAATGGCCCGTGTCAGATTAAGGGAAAGGTTTTTTATGTGCTCCGTCAAACTCAATTAATATTCCATCAGGCATGAATTCATAGGCCACACTGGACCTCAGCCAAGTCAGCTGTGTGTGTGTGTGTGTGTGTGTGTGTGCTTAACTTAGCCAAATAATAGACAGCACACATACTGTAAACTGTACACACAAACATACTTTGTGACTCTGGTAGGAAAACATCAAGGGAGCTTGGATAGAGAGATCGGTTTGTAAAGAAAGGCAAAAACAGGTCAAGAAGAAATGAAAGAGAGATAGAGATAAGGTATGAGCCAAGACAGAGAAGCTACAAGCCAAACGTCAGGCCAGCTTTACAACAACTGAGGTGCTTATGGAAGAATAAACACTAGTATGGAGAAGTAGAAGTTATTGAGTGGCAGAAAATAAAGCCAACTTGGGGGAAAGAAACAAAACACATGGGAACAAAAGGGGATGGGGAGGATGTGCAGAGTGCGAGGGAAGCATAAATGTATGGTTAAAATATGGCCAAATGTACGTTTTGGCGAAAGTGGGGAAGACGGAGGATGAGAGAGGAGAAGAGGAAGCAAGTTAGAGAGTGTAGAGGAGTTATGGGTCAATAAAGCCTGCTGTGGGGAAGAGGAGAGGGACTCATAACGAGGTCAAGGACACGCCATCGATCGCTACATCATAAAGCTGACTGGCAAAGGGAAAAAGGGGTGGGGTGGGGGGCAAGACAGCAATGGGGAGGATGGGAGAAAGGGTGGGGGAGAAAAAGGAGAGCTAGATGTGGGGGAGAGTGAGGGGGAGAGTGGATTGGAGGAAGAGAAGGAGGGGTAGAAGGGGGGAAATAAAGTTACCAGATTGAGAGAATGAAAGTGCTTTGGATAGAAAGAGGGAAATTGAGTTAGATGGAACCACGGCTGAACGGATGAATTCTGTTAGGGCACACAGAGGGTCAGTGGCACCAGTCCTCCAATAGTGGTAACTCACTCCCTGCCTGTCAGTCAGCTCCCACCCTGCGGCAGAGGCTGGATACTCGCAATCATCTGGAAATCCTGACCCCTCAATTCTCCATCTCTCTCTTTCTCTCTCTCTGTCTCGTTTGTGTCTCTCGCTCGGTCTCTTGCGCTCTTTCACCCTCTGTCTCACTTTCCCTTGTTCTCGCTCTCTCTCTGTCATTGCTCCTGTCTAAATGCTAAATGTCTGGAGATCTGGGTGGACCGTCACTGCTTCATCTACACTAATGCTCTAAAAATATAATCCTCTCTGTGGAGAGGGTTAAATTGAGAAGTGATGCTGGTTCATTCGACTGTATTTTCTCTCTTCGTCTTCATCTGTCTCGCTTGGGCTTTCCATCCATGATGTTGGTGTCACTTTCTCATTCTGCCTTTCATCCTACTTTGATCTGAACCTGTTGGGAGAAATGGTGGAGAAACAAGCATTGCATTAAATTCCCCAATGCACCTAATTTATTCTCTCTTCTCTTGTCGTGCATGTCCATTAGGTGAAATGTTCAAATGTTCCTTCTCTCTTGGAAGAGAAGAATTGGCGCAGTTAGGGATTTTTTACCCGCCGTCCATCAATTTTACCCTCGATTATCCTAAGGTGACGTTCGGAGCTGAAGTTTTTCCGCCCTAATCTGTGTTTTCCCTCTGTTCCCACACTTCCTCTCTATAGGACGCCTGTTTCAAGGGAGATCTAAATTGGCAGTGTTGTAATTTTGTGAGCAGATAAATGAGTGGGAGAAGAGATAGGAGGGGTTGTTGTATAGAAATAGGCTTCCTAGCGCAAAGTGATCCCTCCAGGCCTTGACGCAGTCATTTAACTCTCTCTGATATTCTCTCAGCATGGACTTTCTTTTTTCTTCCTCAAAGTGGAAAGGAGTCTGCTAACTAGACCGTGGTGATTTGTACATTTGACGCAGGTCATCAAGCCCAGATTGAGTGAATTACATGATTCATTACGTGACTTTAAATAGTCATCACTTCCATATAGGATCACTTGATTTAAACAGAAGAAGTATATGTACAGTTTTCCATGGCAGACCCTTTGCAAAATGGGCCCTGAACCTGAGTAAAGTCTGAAAAAACAATGATCACTAGATTTGTCACTGAAGGTACACAGCCACATGGTTATATTTCAAGCTTTTGCAACCTAAATAGAAGGGTTAACACATTTTACCAAATGAAATAGAGCACAAAGTAGGTGTTTTTAGGGTATACTATATTACCCAGCTGCTACCACTTGGCCCCATTCCAGATGAAAAATAAGTGTCTCCAGGCAGGCCAGAGGTTTTTCAACAGTAGCTGTGTGTAAACATCAGCCACATCCAGAAGCATTAATCTAAACAGAGATTAAAACCCAACCAAAAACTTTGAAAGAACGCTGTGATTGGTTGATGACTATAACCTGCCGTTGTAGTAGCTAAACCCATAATCAAGGCGAACATGAACAGATAATCTCAATATGTCTTTGCAGACCCCTGCTCACCAGTCTAATCCCCAGATTTAGAATCTCAGATTAGGAATCCTGGATGATTAATCTCATATTGTGGATGTTGTTCCCTGCAGGGGACCCTTCGCCGGGTAACCTTCTCGGTAGTCAGCCAGCCCCAGGACGGCGGTTGCTATGACAGCGGCCTGGAGGACTCAGAGACGCCGAGCAGCAAGAGTTCATCTGGGCCACGGCTGGGGGCCCTGCCGTTACCGGAGGAAGGCTATGAACGGACCACACCGGAGGGCAGTGTGGGGGAGGAGGAGCATGTGGAGAATGGTAAGGACACCCACACCCACACCACACAAAAACAAAACACACAAACAAAAAGTGCCAATGAAGTTCACCGAAATCCAATTAATTGAAAGTGAATTCACAGAAAAGCGAGGTCAGAAAATTTGCTTGCATGGGTTTACATATTTTGTTTCTCAAAGCTGTGTGTATTCTGTGAAAGGGTGACACATGTCTTAAGTGTGTGTGTGTGTGTGTGTGTGTGTGTGTGTGTGTGTGTGTGTGTGTGTGTGTGTGTGTGTGTGTGTGTGTGTGTGTGTGTGTGCGCATGTGATATGCTTTTTTATAATAGCAAATGGGTGAAGGTATGTTATGTCAGTTCTTTATACGTGGCCTTGACTTCATTGTCCTGCAGCCCAGTCAACAGCCCAAATCTTCCCTTTCACCAAGCAAATTCTACTAGGTCTTTGTGAGTCACTTTTCAAGGACGAAGAGAGGCAAAAAATAGGATTATTTTTTTTCCATTTTCTTTTCTTTTTTTTTCTTCTCAGTGCTCTTTATGTGGTCATGCCAGAGCTGGAACAACAGTAACCACACGTCGCTGCGTCCTTGGTGACTGACTGTACTTCTGTGGCTGGAAATGTTCTTCCATTAAAAGGCCACTTCTTTGTTTTATTTTTTTTATGTTTGTCATGGTCAGATGGAGAGGAACTGAAGAGACAAATTATTGTCTGTTATAATTGTTTGTATAATTGTTTGAATTGCTTGAATCAGAATGCTTCTGATTCTGATTCTTCTGAATGCTTCGGAAAAGGTTCATTAATTCTGTGTAATTTAACTGAAGCTGGAGTCAGAGTGTGAAATAGTCAATGAAATTGAATTTTCATTTTGTTGGATACACTTTTCAGTTGCTCAGGAGATGCATATAGACTATATCATTTATTACCTTATAACTAGATACATAACACTCACACGCCTCCTCGATATCTCTCAATTATTTTCTCACTTTACTTTATTTTACTCTTTACTCTTTTCTTTATATTATTTATATCTGGCCTATGAACACACACGGTGTGTGTGTGTTCATAGGCCACACACACAAAAAACATGGTACCTGCTATAAATGTCAGTTTCTGCAAATGACAGAAAAGCCACATCTATCATCATTATAATTCTTGCGTCCATTGTCCACTGTGTCATTGTAATTTTGTAAATGTCATTGACCTTTGACATTTGACCCTGTAAGACATTAGCATCTAGTCTCTGGTGGCCTCACTAACCTCTAGTCCCAACACTCAGTGGATACAATGGTTCCAATATGAAACTTAATCTATCCCATGCATGTGAAGATCATTAGAATATGGCATTCAAAATTATGATAATAATCTTTTCTTGACCTTGTTAGTCATTTGTTTTGACCTCACCTTTCACCTTTCATCTAATGCTGAGCACTCCTGGGGATTGTAGGAAACATTCTTGTGATTTCACTGAAGTCAGCAATTTCTCATCCATTTTTTTCCCCTGTCTCTCTTGCTCCCTTGAAATTTCATCTTCTCATTTATAATCTCTACCCCCCGCCCATTCTCTCCCCCAACATCTCATGTCCCCTGTTGGACTCTTTCACCCCTCTGCTCTTTCCTCCTTCTTCTTTGCCCCCTTCTCTCCATCCTTCATGCCCCTGTCTTTCTCCTACACCCGTTCTCTCTTTCTGTTGGTCCAGATGCCAGGCAGTTGCCAGATGTAGCTCTGACAGGAAAGTGTACGAGGGAGTGTGATGAGTTTGGACACTCTGACACTTGCTGGATGCCCGTTCGCCCCTCACCACGCCAGCGCCAGCGCCACGGCAGCGACCCCCCGCGGCTCTCCACCTTCGCCCCAGGAGACGACAACAACAATCTCCGTGGTAATGACCAGGAGAGCGACAGCGAGAGCGCTGGCAGCGCGGGGAGCTCCGAACCCGGGGTGGTCGTCAGCGGAGGAGGTCAGAGGTTACCTTTAGCAAATGGGGATCCTCTCGGGACCCTGAGGAGTGGAGACCGCAACAGGAACATGGGTGACCACAACCGCAACCTTCTGAACCGGAAGATGACCTCAGCATCCTATGATACATTTAGCAGCGCAGGCTTTGGGAGGCGCCAGCAAGAGGAGGATGGAGGGGAAAGCCAGAACCCACCCGAGGTCATACCACTGACGCGGACAGGAGGGGACTACAAGACCACGTCCTGCCTCACGTTGTCACGCCGTGAGGTCTACCTGTGAGGGGCCCTGCAACAGAATGATCCACCCCAACCCCTGCTATTCTTAGAAAGAGGGAGGGATCAGTCCATGCTGGGTTAAGACTTTACTGGCAAGAGTATGCAGACATAAAGAAGGTGCACAAGGCCTTTTAAATCTGAACATGTGAGGATGTGAAAATATCAGAGAAGACGCTTTCCAAAAGTTATACATCAAATTGGAATTTTTGGATTCTGACTAATATTTATAGGAACTTGATGTGTGATGGAGCCACTCTTGGGAGCACTCTCACCATGAGTACTTTCTGGCCTGAAATCTTTTTATAGTTACTAGTGAAGGTTGCCCATGGGCAAAGATCTCCTTATGTCCATGTGGAGGAAGACAACCTAAACTCATCTTTTTTAATCCAATGCATGCCTGACCTCCTGCCATAGGGGGATCTGTGCTAAGAAAAGAGAGATTAAGGTCAATCCTGATGTTATCAATGCCTCAATACGAATAAAAACTTTTGCTGAGGTTAAAAAAAAAAGCATGATTTGGACTGAACCAGATGCTGAAAAACCATTGTGGTCTTAGTCAGTCGAAATGGATGAAAAGAAGTGATGCATCATTGAGTTATTTGAAACTGATTTGTACCAATCAAACGTATGCTTAATCAACAATATAATAACATGAGACAAGGATTTTAACCAGTCAAACTGCAGCACGAACTACAAAGACTGTGAGAACCTAACAAGTCAGAAACAGAATATCAAAGCACCAACAAATATGGCCGCTGTATTATAACAAGAAAGAAAGAAACACATTGATCGCAGAAATCAGGTATTTTTTTTGCCTACAAACACATACTGGAATCAAAACGAATTCCAACGACAAAAGAAAGACTTTTTTTTACAGTAGTCAGTTGTAACCATTCGGGAATACAAGGTCCTCATATAGTGTCAGTTGTGCCACAGTATTCCAGCGTGTGTGAAAAAACAATGTGTTTATCTTTTTGCCTTCTCACCCAGTCTGTATGTATATAGTATGTGTGTACTGGAAAAAATGGCAGTGTTATCGCTCTACTGCTGTCCACCATAGCAGAGTACGCTACGGTGCTGAGTTCAGTATTCTTACAGATGCACCCAGTGTTCATGTATCATAAATATCCTTTCACACACACACACACACACACACACACACACACACACACGCACACGGAATGAGGGACATTTGTCAATCATGAACATAAATACGGCCACACATTTTATGACATGAGTTAGTGGCCATGTAACATAAAGTATATAATACCTTGCATTACCATATATACAGAAACATTAAACACTCTTTCACACACACACATGCACACACACACACACACACAGTGCACATGAAATACATTAAAACATAAGTGCAAACACAAACCCACACAGAGATATGTGCAAGTTCATTTGCACATTTGTGTGTATGATCACAATTTATCATGTTGCCTCTCATAGAAGTAGCTGTAGCATTTTGCCTGCTCCCCTCCAGCCAGTATTTAAACATGAAATGTATTTAAATAATTACTCATCTTTCTGACTGCTATGTGGGGGTTACATTAAAGGGAATTTCGATGACATTTATGTAATGATAGACATTTTTGGAATATGAAATATTCCACATACTGTAAGTAGGACTCATAGAAAAACCAAATTTCTGTTAAAAAGAAAAAAGGACTCTGCATGAAAGAAAGCTAATTTGGTTTTTTTTTTGAAAACCATACGCCTTCCTGGATACTACGCCTATTTGGATACGTGTGTACTGTATATGTGTGCTCATGGGGCATGGGAAATAATGATTGGAGCGAGGGAGTCGGCTTCAGTGGTTCAAACTGTTTCAGCTTTATCATGGAGAGAGGATGGGGCAACCTTGGATCTTTCTTTCAGTTTCCAGTGCCTGGACCTCCCACAAAGGGTGCCACAGGCTGAAAAAAGACACAATGTAGTGGGAACATAGAGTTCTGTTGTTATCCTTTTCACCGTACAGTGCCGACCTGAACACGCCCATACTGCTGTGCTGGCCCACACAGATAACAGACTCCTTCACATTTGTCCTTCCCAGCAGCTACAGCATGACTCCAGACACACTGCACTGGGCTGAAGGGTGGGTGTGGATCCAGGCCAGCACATCTTAATTCCCATCATCAGTGTGTGGTTCAGTGGTGTGATATGGAGAATAGGGTTAGGTCGTCCCAGTAGTCTTAATGAGTTTCTTTTCTCCTCTCCTGCTCCCTTGATCTGCACTGATCTCATTAATGTCTGGATAGGGGAATGTAACACTTCTGAAAATTGCCAGTGAGTGTGCTTTTTCATTTGTCCGGTTCTTACCAATCAAATGAGGAGGAGGACACATGCTTGTTAAGAAAGTACTGTATTTTAGGTCATAGATTCACATAGAGCCTAGAGTCTAGAGCCTAGAGTTAGTCAGCAACTATAGCATTTAGTTAACGCACACCAACACTCAGGTAAGATGTGCCACAATGTTTAACTTACTAACTAACCACCCTGTGTTTTTCTATCTGGCCACACACAAATCCACTGCTGCTTCTCTCTTCCATCACACAAAGACAATATGTTGTGTTGCCACAGTGGTATAGTGGTGACCAGAAGTTGGGTGCACCGTGACCCCTACATTCATTGTAAGCCGATGGTAATTAGGCTGATATGTGGGTGTGCCCTATGGGGTGGATATACTGTGTATACCTGTGTATACCCTTGACTACACTATTGTGTGCCCGGCACTGTTTGGCTTGGTTTGGCCCACTGACCCATTCCCAAAGCCTCCATTCCCACTACATACCCCAAACATGGCTGTTGACTGAGCTCTGGACTGCACTGTGGATGTAACTCAAGGTCTAACATTTTGAGTTATTATAGTCATGGAGAGCTGAAGTTGAAATCTAGTGAGTGTTTAAAGGGATTCACCAAACAAGGACAATATCCTACAAGGTCTGTAGACATACACACACATACACAGTAATTTTGGTAGGATAAGTGTGTCTGAATCCCTGGACTCCAGAAAGATCCTGAAGAACTGAGGCCAGTTCATACGTTTTGTGAAGAGACTCTTGATACAGCCCTGCCTCTTCAAAGTGGCAGATATTTCTTCAAACTGCTGTTTTATGGCAGTTCCATTATGGCACCTTTCAAACCCTCAAATGGACTTACGGGAACCTGCTGTACATGAATCTGTGTGGGTGTGTATCTTTTTTTATACTGCACGTTTAAACAAGAATATGTTTCAGTCTACTGCGAAACAGAGTGGGGAGACAGAAAGAAGAGTGTAACATCTGAGATCTATCATCCACTAGTCAAGACAGTGTTAAAAACAGGACACTTCAAGGGACATCAAGTACTTGTCCTCCCCCTCCTGCTGTTACCCTAATAGCCATGTACAGATAAAACTACGCTGTAGAACAGAGAACTGGGAAACCATAACAGACAATGGCATGCTTAAGGTCTTCAATTCTGCACTTAAAAAGAAAATGAAAAAAAAAACTTTTCTTTTTATTTGTTTTCTTTTCTTGTGGGGCTGGCTGTGTTTTTTGCTGCTCCCTTCCTGTAATTAATGAACTAATTGCATTTGCTATGACGAGGAAGAAAGGGAGTTGTCGACGAATGGTTTAGTATGAAGATGAATCATGTAAAGGTTTGACTTTGACATTAAAAACCTCAAACACTCTTGTGTCACTATGTTTTTACTTAATTTTCTGAAGACTACATCGAATTATCTATTGTTTCATTATATTTCTCTTAACCATCACACAGTAAATACTGTGTATTATGCACCTTTGTTCCCCAAGGATTGTACAATATGCGCAACGCTTTGATGCACAGACGACAACAAAATATTTTCAAGGAAATGCATTTATCAAGAATATCAATTTCAGATCAGTAGCCAGTCTACACATCAAGTACAACACTTTTCAGACAAAAACAGAATTTTCATTCGACTTCTATCCAAAATGATCCACCACAGAACCCAAATCTTGGCATTTGACTGCACTCTAACCCTAATTAGCTCCTCAGCAATGCTAATTAGCAAGTAGGTTAACCCCATTGTTAATCTCACTCTGAATACCTCTGTGTCTGTACATTTTTTTTGTGTCTAAATCGTTCTGAGGCATTTTTTACTACCAATATGAGTATGAAGGACTCCAAATGTCAAATGTCAAAAGTCACACAAACCCAAACCTTATTTCATTTTCATGCCATTATTCATTTTCTCCAGTATCCAACACTGACATCAAGTGGGCATAAGTCAGTATTGCCTCATTCTTATTTTTGTTTTGACAAATTAGCATTTTTCATTATTTTGAGCTGTCCTACCATGATCCAACTTTTTGATCTTATCAATAGTCTAAACATTTGTCTTAATCAATGTAGTTATAGGAAAGGTTATCGGCGGTAGAAGAGCAACAAATCAATCTAAATCATTCCTTTAAATACAATTCTTTATATATTGCAAAAAAAATGCTAATATCACATTAACTTGAGTGTTCAGTACAACAGCCATTTCTCTAAGCCCACGGCAGAAATACATGGCTGCCAGTATAGTTTATATCATCAAAATTACATTATTGCAAAACCTACATAAGACACTATTTTTATATGACACCAATCAGCTATCAATCTGTCCTAATTAAAAGCTGCATCAGTTAATGTTTACAGTCATTTTCCAAACTAACTATGTCAATATTCAGAGCAGTGAATTGAGTTGTTTGAGAGAACATTTGAATTTTAAGTAATCTGACTGTAATCAGCATTTGTAGTGATCATTTAATCTTTTGAGAATTTTGAGAATGTTAACCTGTTATTCAATTGTTAATAATAATTCAGTAGGATAGCTTGAAACAATCTCCCATTTGTAGAGCTTTAGATTTCAGGTCATGGATTCTTTTGTATCCTCATTACCTGTAACAACAACCATAGGACATTGAAATGCAAATATTCTATTTTAGTTAGAATCTATTTTAATTAAAAGTTGCTTCACAAATTACTGACTGTAGTTTTAGGTCTTGTTGAGAGAATGGAAAATACTTTATTGTTCCTAAGGGGAAACTTGTTCTGTAGCCTGCAATAAAGTCATAAAAACACACATAAAAGAAACACATTAGACAAAATAATACTATTAGCAACCTGCTCTGAAACAGCATCAAGTATTAAATCAATGTCCAGCCATAAGTCATACCTTTTAAGTAAGGACCAGAAAAGGCTTTGCTGATAAATCACGCTGCTTCATAGGATAAATGGACAAGGATCTGTCTGTACTGCAACAAAGTGACATCAATTTCTTTTAACTCTTTTTATTCAATTCCCAGGATATACTCACTGAATGTGCATTTTATTGATTTTATAAAAACAGAGGTAGACGCTGAGAGGGAGACAGGTAAACCCCAGAATGTTAACTTTTAACAAATGGTCTTTTAAGTTGTCTAAGACTCTCAGGGGCTTAAGCGTACATCTTTTTTTTCCAATGAACATTGTGCTGAGGTGAACATTTCAATTGCCTTTATTGTATGTGAATAGAGAGAGAACCTTGGGCCTACTTTCATGGCTTCAAAGTGAACCGACGTCATCGTATAATATGCTGAAATTTCTTTATCATACTAATTTGTGTTTGTGTAGTTTGCATATCCTGACATTCCAGTTGTCCAGTCAAGAGCAGGCTGCTCCAACAACATTCAACATCACTACTCTTGACATACACAGTCACATATCTGGTCAATTCTGTCAGAGGGCTGTGCTCCTCTGTTCAGGAGAGCCTTGCCACAGTAAAAACACTCATACACCAATCTGCTGATGTGAGGTTTGATCCTCCCTGCCTGCCTGTCCTCTGTCATTTGTCTCTCTTCATCTGTCCTTGGTCACATCACCCTGAACTACGGTGGCCCTAAGAGCTCAACGCACTGCAACTTAAAAAATCAATCAATCAATCAAATCAATTTGACAACACACACAACACATTAAGACAACACAACACAATACAGACAACGCAACACATTTAGACAACACAACACATTACGACATCGATGCCGTAATGATGTTAAAACAATATGCTCTTCTAGGCTTCGGTATCAAGCGAAACATTGCTTGTGTTTTGTCTACTTGCATGTGTTTTCTTCAGTTGCAGCGCGTTGAGCTATTTTTGAGTTTGTTATATTGTTAGAACCTTAAATTTTGTCAACCTCACAGTAAAATTTTCCCTCATCCCGTCTCAAGTCTGCCTATGTCACAGGCTTGACACCAAGAGGATAAACCTGAGTATTACAGCCTGAATATTGTGCTTGTTACAGTGACTTGTGGAGGAAATACAACCCACAGAAACTTCTGCAGAATTATGATTTGTTCTCAGATTGACTTGCTTTAACTTGCTTTATTCATTTCACACTAATCAGGTAAGAAGAGGGGCTGATATATTATCATGTGGAAAAAAGATAATCAAAAAATAGGTTTAAAATAAGCATGATTCTGAAAGGAGAAAACCAATACAATCACCGTACATTCTAATAAATCCCAAAAATGTAGATAAGAAAGAATCATACAGAATCATATCTGGCTAAGGTGCTAATATGATATGACAGTATTTTCAAATAATCATGTAATAATCAGTACTTTTCAAATTATCATTCTAAGTTAGAAACTAAGGCAGATATAAACCTCAGTGCTCAGTAATGTGAAGTACATGAGGGAACATCAGCGATAGAAGAGGAGCACAGCTGACTCAGTCATTTGCCTGGATGCACTCCATCCACTGTTTGTCCCATAGCCATTCCAGTCAAAGGAAGTGAAGTCGCCACATTGTCTTGGGGTTGCCTCAGGGAAGTGTCCTCCTCCACCAATACAGAACTATGAACACACACACACACATGCACACACGGGATCCGACAGAGTGCAGTTTTTGAACAAAATGAGTAGCACTCTGGACAAATGTAATCCTGAGGAGTTTTTATTTTTGGGAGGGGATTTTAATTGTACTGAGACTGAAGTTCTAGCTGGGAATCATAATGCTGCATCTCGACGTGCAATGAGCCAGCTAGTTGAGAAACATGACTTAGTAGACATATGGAGAAGACTTCACAGCAACACAAGACAGTACACATGGGCCCATACCAGAGATTACCATACCAATTTAATCTCCTTGGCTAGGCTAGATAGGTTTTATTGTTTTAAACATCACTTTAACATTTTTAAAATGTGTAAAATGATGCCTGTTGGTTTTACTGATCACTCCCTGGTGACTTGCCATGTTTTAATAGGAAATATTAAACCCAAGAGCACTTATTGGCATTTTAACACTGCTTTACTGATTGATGCTAATTTTAAAGATGCTTTTAGTTTTTTTTGGGGAAGGTTTTAGAGCTAAAAGGCAAGATTGTACATCTTTAAGGCAGTGGTGGGACTGTGGCAAGGTGGAAATTAGGCAGCTTTGTCAGCAGTACACTCTCAATGTCACACGGAATATTACCAGATCTATAAGTGATCTAGGGATGGAAATAGTGGAACTGCAAAGATTAGTAGAGTCCACAGGAAATCGAGGACATATTGAAGTCCTCAAATCCCCCCAAAAAGCCATAACAGACCTACTAGGCACTAAGGCTCAAGGGGCATTGGTCCACTCACGCTTTCAGAGCACCAACCAGATGGATGCACCTTCAAAATTATTCTTTGGCCTCGAGAAGAGGAACGGTCAGAGCAGGCTCATCCATGCCCTGCGCTCTACCACTGGACAGGAGCTTACCGAACCCAGGGACATCAGGAGACGAGCAGTACAGTTTTACTTTATAGCAGTGAGTACAATGACGATGAAGAGCTTTTTAATTCCTTTTCCCAAGGTCTGCCCAAGGTCTCAGGAGAGTCCAATGGAGAACTGGAGAAGCCACTGGTGCTGGATGAGCTCCATGCTGCTCTACAGAGCATGGATGGGGGAAAGGCCCCTGGTATTGATGGGCTTCCAGTGGAATTTTACAAAATGTTTTGGACTGACTTGGGTGAGGACCTTTTAATGGTTTTAAATGAAAGCTTCACTGCTATGATTTTACCCTTAAGTTGCAGGAGGGCAGTGATAACCCTACTGCCAAAGAAGGGGGACCTTCAAGACATTAAAAACTGGCATCCTGTGTCCCTCCTATGCTCAGACTACAAGATCCTGTCCAAAGCTCTGGCCAATAGACTGAAAGAGGTCATGGACCAGGTCATCCATCAGGACCAGACATACTGTGTGCCTGGTAGGTTCATATTAGACAATGTGTCTCTAATTTGTGATATTTTGGACATCTCTAGTTCTTTGGGTATAGACACTGGTCTCATTTCGTTAGATCAGGAAAAGGCTTTTGACCGGGTTGAACACCTCTACCTCTGGAAGATTCTGGAAGGTTTTGGGTTTAGCCCAGGCCTCATAGCTATGATCAAGGTTTTATACCAGGACATTGGGAGTGTACTAAAGATCAATGGAGGGTTGAGTGCCCCTTTTAAAGTGGGCAGAGGTATTAGACAGGGTTGTGTGCTCTCAGGGATGCTATATGCGCTTTCCATAAACCCTTGCTGCACAAGATAAGGTTGCGTATTGAAGGACTGGTTTTCCCTCATTTTAACACAAGCCACTTTTTACCTGCCTATGCAGACAATGTTGTTATTCATATTAAAAAACAAGAAAATATTAATAGGTTGCATGAAATTGTTACAGACTTTGGACTGATATCAGCTGCTAAAGTAAACTGGGGGAAAAGTGAAGCTCTGGCAGTTGGGAGCTGGCAGAATGGGTTTCCCAAGCTACCAGGAGGGATGATTTGGAAACGAAGGGGTTTTAAATATCTGGGAGTGTTTCTTGGAGACGAAGCCACCGTTAAGAAAAACTGGGAAGGTGTGTTGGAAAAGGTGAAAGGCAGGTTGTGGAAGTGGCTGCTGCCACAGATGTCTTATAGAGGGAGGACACTTATAATCAACAACCTGGTGGCCTCTGCACTTTGGCATCGGCTGGCTTGTTTGGAGCCACCTACAGGCCTATTACAGCAGCTACAGTCCATTATAGTAGATTTCTTCTGGGACCGGCTGCACTGGGTTCCTCAGGGTGTACTTTTCCTTCCTAAAGAAGAGGGTGGGCAAGGCCTGATACACCTTGCTAGCAGAGTGACTACTTTTAGACTGCAATTTGCACAAAGGTATCTTACAGGCCCAGTGGATGTGGTATGGAGGCGAGTAGCAAGCACCATACTAAGAAGGGCAGTTGGGTTGGGTCTGGATACTGCACAATTTTTAATGGATTTTAAGTTTTTAAGAGCATCTGGATTACCTCCCTTTTATCAAGGAATTTTAAAAGCATGGAACTTATTTAAGTGGGAAAGAATGGAACCTACTTGCTCAATGTACTGGCTTCTAGAGGAGCCCATCATTAATGGAGCCAGGTTGGATGTACAGAACAGCAACACACCCGGACTCACTCACACACTGTGTGTCACTAAGACTTTAAAACTTTCACACACAGTGGATGTTGCTGGACCTGGTTTAAACAACACGCAGGCTGTGGCTTCTCTTTTAGGCCAGAGGTCTGTTCGCTACACTGAGAACATTTTGAACTTGTGGCGTGAAAAACTGACTGGGGAGGAGATAGCACTGCTGCAAGATTATTGCAGCGGAGTTGAAGTTCCAGACAAGGACGACCCATTTACTCTCAATTTGGATGGGACAACAGGACCGCTGCTTGTGTTAAGAAATACAGAGGAATTAGATTTGTATACAGTGAAGGGTAAGACATTGTATAAATGTTGTGTAAAAGTTTTAAATAAAAGTAAACTGGATGGAAAGGTGGTAGGTAGAGAACAGCCCTGATCAGGAAGTAGTCCCTTAATTTGTTGCGCTAGTGAGAGCGTGGGTTGATTTTAGATTTTACAAAGCAATGAATAACATGGATGATTTTATACAACAGTGGTGCTACAATGACGTAATTTGCTCTGTAATAGAAGATGCTTTGATCTTTGGCTTTGTTTTAAGTTTAGAACAGTTTGTCTTTGTTGTTGTTTTGTTTTTTCTCTTTTGTTCGTTTTTGTCGTTTTGTTTCATCAATGTTTCTTTTTATTATTGAAGTTTACAATGAGTCTCATGTAAATTAAAGTTTTTTTTAAATTCAAAATTCTCTCTCTTTCTCTCTGCGTGTGTGCCTGCTTTTTCTCTCTCTCTCTCTCTCTCTCTCTCTCTCTCTCTCTCTCTCTCTCTCTCTCTCTCTCTCTCTCTCTCTCTCTCTCTCTCTCTCTCTCTCTCTCTCTCTCTCTCTCTCTCTCTCTCTCTCTCTCTCTCTCTCTCTCTCTCTCTCTCTCTCTCTCTCTCTCTCTCTGTTTAGACACAGACAGTAAAAGTTTAGACACAACTGAGAAATACCATCAATCAGGGTGCTTTATTTTGAAATTTGTTATATTTTGTAAATTGATCGGATGCTCTATGCCGTTCCTGTGTCTGCCGTCAAAAAAAAGGAAAAAAATAGTCCTAATAGCCCTAATTAAGTTCAGCTCCTTGGGCATAGAAGTCCAACTTATCTTGGGGTGCCGTTCATTTGTCGGCATTCGGCACCATTCGTCGCCGTTCCGTGTCCGGTGTGAACCCGGCGTAAGATTTTCTCGATTCGTGAGTGAATGTGTCAAGCTAGGCAGGAAGTCAGACACAGGAATGGCATAGAGCATCCGGTCATTTTCCAAAATATAACACATTTCAAAATGAAACACCCTGATTGATGATGGCACTTCACTTGAAGACACTTGAATAACAATCTGAGCCTGTCAGTGGCAAAATCAAGCACTTTTAGTGGACGTACTTTGACCGCACGCCTATGCCCCTACAGATTACATTGCAGCCATTGAGCCCGTTTGGCGACTGCTGACTGAGCCGATCTACCGGACCAATTCCGAAACTTTTTGGACCTATTTTGCGGTATAATAGGTGATTTTGTGGATATAGATGCCAGGTTTAAAAATCCCGGAATTGTCCTTTAACAGTTCACCTAAGGTTATTGAATAGTCGAGAATATATAGATACACAGTAGATCTTACTGTAAAGAGTTTGAATAGGTTCCCGCCATAATTGTTTAAGAAGCTACTGTTTGTGTGGTAACGTAAAATGGCATTGGTTCTCCAGCTGTCCAGTGCACAGTTGTTGGGAACATGCCACACTGACATATCTTGTGCCGATATTTCATAATATCCAGGATTCTGGGAAAGAAATGAAAGAGGTGAAACAACTTTATCTGTGTACATTTATTCTCATTCAGTGTTAACAAAAATTTAGTCAGAAAATCACATCATTATTTGATCAGAAACCAATGCCATCTACTGTACCTTGAAGTCATCAGAGGTGGCACCTTCTGCTGTTCCAAAGGTGTTTCTGTTGGCCCAGTTCCCATCTCCATCTGGGACGTTGACATTGCCACCCTGCTGGCTGGACCAGCGGTCACCCACCGTGCATTTACCAAACATGTTGTTCTCATGTACGCTCGCCACCAGGGTCCAGCCACTGCCTGCAGTTGTCATGTCACAGAAAGTCAGGTATTCTACGCCGTAAGCAGTGGTCAGGTAATACAACCCATCTGAAGGATTGAAGAGACGGAGAAGGACAATTAAGGCCAATTGTAGCAGGAACCTTAAATGTGTATTTGTCTTCGAGTAAAGGAGTTTAAGGAGAAAGGAGAAGGAGCAGCAGCACAGATTTTAAAGAGTTCATGGGACTGCAGACCATTTTATTTGTACACAACAATATAATGTGACCCAATCGTGGCTGCCACTTTCCAATGCTGCCTCTCCCAGCCGCCACACCTCCCACCAGTCCTGCCAGGTCAGCTGTGAAGCACCAAAGCTGACAGACCACCAGTCTACAGAAAACCAATAACATGAGATTATTGAGGTTGCATTGTGTTATGTACAACACCTCACCTGACATAACACCGTAATCCTCTTTTAATTGTTTGCAGCTACTGGCCTTGCCGTTTATCGTAGCCACTGCAAAGACAATATTAAATTTTGATTCATGGTATTCCAGCATCACCATCATGACCACATAGTTGTGATTGTCAGTTCCATTTTAAAGGGGACATATTTTACTCATTTTGGGCTATTTAAAACTGTTTCCAGGGGTCTTGAGAAGATGTTTTTGAAGTCGATATCAAAAAAAATCCTAAAACCAGCTTCTGTGGTGTGTGTTTCAGTCTCTCATTTTCTCCATTGCAAAGAACAGGCTGTTTTGAGGGGGTGGAGTGGTATGTAAATGAGCATGTAAATCAGTGTGTTCTGATTAGTCGTCTCACGGCCAGCATGGAGTGAGGCAGCCAATCGCCTGGCGGAGGCAGGGAGCAGAGCTTATATGGAGCTTATAAACTTATTGAATACCACTTGCAGACAAGCTAGGATTGACAATTTTGTTGAGCTAGTTAGCCAATATAGTATTGGATGCAACAAATAACTTTAAGATGAGTCCTGACTCCAGCTTTAGTTTTCTTACTTCTTCCACAACAAGCCTGTGGCTATCCCCGCTATCTCGTTAGCTAACCAGCATATACGAATATAAATCGAATATACTAACCAGACTAACTTGTAAATTAAATCAAAACATGACACTTAGATTCCAATTTTGCAGATGGGTCACGTACCATATGAATTGTTCCATCTTTAAGCTTCAATTTAGATGCTAATCCTGTTGTTGCTCAAGCAGTCCGAGGAGTCACATACTCTGTCCTGGCATCTATCTAGGGATCTATTTTGCTGCCTGCATCCTACATAACAACTGGAGAGTTGGGATCTGGCCATAGACATGTAGTGTAGTGATGGGCAAAAAAGAACAAACAAATCTTTTTGAACGAATCTTTTTAGTGTCCGGTACGTACCGGGTTAGCAACACTAACACTGCCCACGCCCACTCACGTTGCCTGCAATGAGAGACTGAGCGGCTGCTCTGAGCTGCTCGCGAACCGTTCAGTCTCTATCGGACTTCTCGGACATCTGCTCTCTAGGTTCGCGAGATGTCCGATGTCCGAGAACTCCGATAGAGACTGAACGGTTCATCAGCTCTCTCGTTCATCTCGTTCATCAGCTCTCTCGTTCATCTGCTCTCTCGTTCATCTGCTCTCTCGTTCTCGAACCGTTCGGTCAGTTTTGTTGACCAATGTTAAATAGCTTATAGTTTACCCAATCACCAGTTAATTTATTAAACAACATCTAAAACAACAAAAACTGTTGTCAATGTGTGCAGAATAGATCGCTACATTATTACATTGGCCTTTTTCACGATCCAATATGGGTCCTTGATCCGGCAGGAAGTAGTCTCTCTCATTCATCAGCTCTCATTCATCGTTCAATGAACGATGAACGAGAGAGCTGATGAACGAGATGAACGAGAGAGCTGATGAACTGTTCGGTCTCTATCGGACTTCGTTCATCTCGTTCATCAGCTCTCTCATTCATCGTTCAATGAAAGGGCTGATGAATGATGAGAGAGACTACTTCCGCATACCTGCCGGATCAAGGAGCCATATTGGATCGTGAAAAAGGCCAATGTAATAATGTAGCGATCTATTCTGCACATATTGACAACATTCCATTGTACTTGGAAAAAATGGCGTCCGACAGTGATATGCGCCGATTCTATTCACTAATGGCGCTGTAGTAGTTGATGTAGGTCCTCTTTAGATGCTTGTAACATTCTGAGACTTGCCATACAAACATGAGTTTGCAGGCGATTATGTTTTCCCGAGCAGATGCACTGGAACACATTTAGATTGGAAGTTAGGAATACTGACTCGGAAAAATCGATTTCCGAGTACAAGGAATGCAACGGCTTGCGGTGCTGCCGTGAGCTACATTTTGAGATGATGTAAATGGGAGTAGTTATTCACCTGCGGGTGGGCATGCTCTGAGAGGGGTTGGATTATGTTAATGTGGCGACACGAGCATGGGATGCTTCAAGGCAGTATTGATGAATTTAAATTTATTGTTGCCAGACAACGCCACCCTGGGAATTTCACCCAGGGACTTCTTTAAATGGACTACCCCAACGGGAAGGCACTCAGGTCCGTTTCGCAATGAAGGCAGAGAGGGCAGTTCGATTGTACAAAAATATTTTATTTAGCTAGGTCACTGTTCGGTTAAAATTCTGTCAGTAAAATCACTCACATGGGGGAATAAAGAAAAGGAAGGAACCAATCAGGGCTGAGACCTACTGTGACGGATGGGTCCAAAGGAAAGGGGGATCCCAGGAACACCACACGTGAAGCAAATAATAAAAAGTGAAACAAAAGTCAAAGTGCAAACACAATATAAAGGGGACGCCACCACCGGGACACCGATCCACCACCGTAGGCTCAGCACCTGAATGGGGAAAACCAGAGAACAGGTTGAGAATGAAAATAATAACAGAATCGTACTTAATCACAAAAGAGATCAGAATTAAATTTACAAAAATCTATAATGAAACACTAACAAATTAACCAAAAATCTACATAATCACAAATTAAATGCAACCCACAATAACCAAAATAAACACAAAACTAACAGAATAATCCTATTTATGAGTTGCAACAAAATCAAGTACTACAAAAGAATATACCGAATATACCATAAGGGACAAAACAAAAACAAACAAACAAACAAACATGTCAAAGGAACAAAATTAAGTTCCCGCACTGTTCTCACACACACACACACACACACACACACACACACACATTAAGACGTGGCTGAATAAAACAAGAACTGGCGTTACTGAGCCACAGCTTCGCCCAGGCAACGACACAAACACTTAGCCAAGCAAAGCAAGCAGTCTGGAAGCAAAGCAGTTTCAGGGCTTGCAGAGCAGTTTCAAGATTTGCAAAGCAGTTTCCAGGCTTGCAAAGCAGTTTCAAGGTTTGCAAAGCAGTTTCAAGGTTTGCAAAGCAGTTTCAAGGTTTGCAAAGCAGCAGTGGTCTCGTTAGCCGGCGCTGCGCCGTTACACGGTCGTCTTTAGCCCTATAATAATAACAAACACAACATGAGTAATTTACAAATGGCTGGAGGAGGAAGCTAAGGCCACTGCACTACATACCGGTCAGGCCGTCCCGGACAACACGGCGTGGAGCGGGGGGACGCGTGGGAGCAGCGCACCTACAAGCAACGAACAGCGAGCGGCACACGCAGTGGTGAGCAGCCGACAGCAACACCCAAGCAAACGTCTATAAAACAAAATAAACATTTGCACTGGATGGGCAACATGCGAGAAACTGCAGCCGCTGCCAACAGCCTACCTGCCATCACACGGAAGCGGAAGTGACTGACGCCAGGAAGCAACGTGACCCAGCCCTCGGCAAGCAGAGGGAGACAGGTGCTCTCGGCCCGCCTTTATTCAGCCTTCTCCCGCAGTGATTGGCTGAGACCGCAACGCAGCTGAAAGTCACCAGGACCAATGAGTACATCCTGCTACATTAAGAAGCGCCCGTTATGACGTATAAACGGGCTACTTTCCGTTTCGACCGTTTTTGGAAAAAGGAAAATACAGAAAGAGGGGTTGACTTCCAGGTTTCACATTTTCTCGGCTACTTAGGTCAATGATAACATGTGGAACATGTATAAGGGCCAGGAATAAGCAGTTTTCCATAATATGTCTTACTATTGTGTTACGATGCCAGGCTCGCCTCGGCTCTATTTCACCAAAACCCCCTCCCGAAGGTTAGCCCAGCACCTAACACAAACCTACCAGACCCTGCGTGGTGCATCAACGTGTAATTGTAGTCTCGTTTCCCTGGGTGAGTGCACTAACTTCCTACCTGGAGGGGGTCGTGTGTTACGGGAAACTCACCCAGGTGGACTGCGCGCCCCAATGACCGTGGGTCGGCTCCGGCCGTCTCCTCTGACTTTGGTTTCCCTGGACAGCCCGCTCTTGGTTCAGTTGGTTTAAGTTCATTAAGTGTGGAACAAACGAAAAACAAGTGGTGGTGTGGTGGATGTCGGTTCAGTCCTCTCGGTGCGTGGTCGAGCCTCCTCTTCACCTGTCGTCTCTTCCCAAGTGGCCTCTGCCTTCTCCCTCCTTCCGGCCACAATTTCCCGACCTTCCTTTCGGGAGCAGCTGCCACCAATTTGAGAATCACCCCAACACCACGCCCCTTCCTCACGTGTATGTAAGTGAGTCCCTAGCAACCACTCTATCATACACCCCACCAGACTGACTCATAACAATTGTTTTATTGGCATCAAACACATCATTTTGGTGATAGCAAGCAGAAGACAGTATAAAGTATCAGAGTCAATAGAGGTAGATGATGAAGTGATATAGTTTAATACCTTACCTGACACATGGTGAACAGTCAGAAAGATAAAAAGAACAATCCGACTAGGCATGATAACTGTGGAGACCAAAAATCAAATTTAAATATCGGTTACAACACTCCAACTTACTCAACGTGCTTCTAACGTCACACTGCTGTATATGCTGAACATACTGCAGATAAATTAAACTATTCTCTGACACTCTTGGGTAGGACCATCAACTACCAATTCACTAAGTAACAATTTATTATTAGTGACTGACTTGGCTAAATGAAATATGCAGAAAAGACAGACCAGAACTTCTGTACTTCTACTACTGCACTGCCTCTACTACTTCTGCACTGTCTTCTTCTCACTACACCCTCTTTATTCATTCTCTAAGAATGAGAAAACACCTGTTTTGACACACCTCAACCATCCTCCTCTTTGACTTTCCTCAATTTACTACCAAACAAATGACAGCACCTCAAACCACAGATTAAGTCCTTGAGTAATTGGACTTCATTACTGTACTTAAGGTTAATTCCGGTATATACCTTTAACCATAAACAGAAATCTTGATCAAGGAGAAGTCTTGCTCTGAAATCTGAAAGATGAGGTGAGTTGTTGCAGGAAGCACCTTTAGTGGACTTTTAGTGGGGGCGGCTCTGGAGGTAGAGCAGGTCATCCTCTAATCAGAAGATCGGTGGTTCATCTTTTGTATGTTTACCATTTATTCAGTTGATCAGAAGTTCATTCTGTGATACAAGGATAGGCAATTTATCATGATTTGCTTGCTGCCTAGAATATTGTCTCTGAGAACACCTGAATTCAAACCAAACTTTGGCTCTCCCAAAGTGATGGGTTGGGAAATGAGGAAAAATATAATGAGCGTGTAGAACTATCTGTAATGTTTGATCTTTGTTTTTGTCTTGCTTTCCTCATACCTCATAGCCACCAAACTCACCTGCTGAGCCACACAGACATAAAATGACCAACTTATCCATATAAAACATTTAAGATAACAAAAAGCTAAACATTTAAACTATGCCCTTCTTAAAAAACTCAACATACAATCCATAGTGGTATGCCGGTATGCCAGCATGCCAGCATGCCAGCATCCCAGCATCCCAGCATCCCAGCATCCCAGCATCCCAGCATCCCAGCATCCCAGCATTCCTGCCCAACCCTCATCTCCTGCAATGCTGCCTTGAGGCCTTTTTATGATAGCAGACAGGTGACATCAATCAAGGTAGGAGGCAAGTCTAATTGCTCAAGGGATCAAGCACAGGAAGTCATGATAAAAGTCCTTAACAATAAAAGTCCTTCTAGGACAGGGGTAGCTTCAACCGGTTACATACCAAAAAATGTCAAAGATCTCAACTGAAAGTGGTAACTCCTTACTTCACAATAATGTCCAGACTTCCATAAGTCAATGAGTTCCTCAATCTTAGGATTAAGAGGCCTACTCACTTTGAAAATCCATTAAGTTCAATGTTCTTCTAGGCCTGGAGTTCATCACAAGGCAAACCACGATATTCTATTATTAGCACAACCCCAGAATCAATAGCACGTAAGTTAACTCATGTAAATTTTTTAAAAACCCTTTGGGTGGGGGGGGCCCTTAAAAAAAAGGGGTTTTTTTTAAAACCCCGGGTTTTTTTGGGGGGCCGGGGGGTTTCCGGGGGAAAAAGAAAAATTTGGAAAAAATTTGGTTTTTTTTAAAAATTTTCCCCCCCCCCCCTTTTTTTTTGGGCCCCCAAAGGGGTTTTTTTTTTTTAAAAAAATTTTTAAAAAAAAAAAAAAAATTTTTTGGAATTTTTTTTGGGAAAAAAAAATTTTTAAAAAAACTTTTTTAACCAAAAAAATTGCCCCCCCCCAAATAAAAAAAAATTAAAAAAAAAAATTAAACCCCCCCCAAAAAAAAAAAAAAAAAAAAAAATTTTAAAAAAAAACCCCCTTTTTAAAAACCCCCCCAAACCCCCCGGGGCCCCCCCAAAAAAACCCCCGCCCCAAACCCCCCCCCCCTCCCCCCCCCAACCCCCCCAAACCCCTTTTTTCCCCCCCCCCGGGGGGGAACCCCCCCGGGGGTTTTAATTTTTTTGGGGGAAAAAAAGGGGAAAAAAAAGGGGAAAAAAAAAAACCCCAAAAAAAAAAAAAAATTTTTTTAAAAAAAATTTAAAAAGGAAAAAATTAAAAAAAAAAATAAAAAGGGGGAAAAATTTTCCCAAAAAAGATTTTTCAATTGGGGGAAAATTTAACCCCCCCTTTTTTTTTGGAATTTTTTTTCCCCCCCCCCCCCCGGGGTTTTGGGGTTTTTTTTCCCTTTAAAAAAATTTTTTGGGGAAAATTTTCCTTGGGTTTTTTTCCCCCCCCTTTTTTTTTGAAAAATTGTTTTTTCCCCCCCCCAAAAAAAAAATTTTTTTAAAACCCCTTTTTGGGCTGTTTTTGGTTTTTGGGGGTTTTTTTTTAAAAAATTTTTTTCCCCCGGGGTTTTTCCCTTTTTTAAAAAAATTTTTTTTTTTTAAAACCCCCAAAAAAAGGCAACCAAAAAAATTTTTTTTTCCCATTTTAAATTTTGCCCCGGGGCAAAAAAATTTTTTTTAAATTTTTTTTCTTTTTAAAAATTTAAAAAAAACAAAAAATTAAAAAAAGGTTAAAATTAAAAAGGGGAAAAAATTGTTTTTTTTGGAAAAAAGAAAAAAAATTTAAAAAACAAAAAAAGGTTTCCTTAAAAAAAATTTTTAAAAAAAAATTTAAAATTTTTTTTAAACCCAAAAAAAAAAAAATTTTTTTTTCCAAAAAACCCCCAAAAAAATTTTTTTTTTGGGGGTTTTTTTTTAAAAAAAAACTTTTTTTTTAAAAAATTTTTTGGGGGTTTTTAAAAAATTTTAAAAATTTAAAAAATTTTTTTCAAAAATTTTTAAAAATTCATTTTATTTTTTTTTGGGTTTTTTTTTTTTTAAAATTTTTTAATTTTTTGGGTTTAAAAAAAATTTTTAAAAAACCTTTTAAAAAATTTGGAAAAATTTTAAATTTTTCTTTAAAAAAATTTTGGTTTTTTTTTTTTTGGAAAAAAAATTTTTTTTTTTAAAAAAAAATTTTTTTTTTTAAAAAAAATTTTTTGGTTTCCCCTTTTATTTAATTTTAGGGGGGGAAAAAAAATTTTAAATTTTTTGGGGCCCTTTTTCCCGAATAAAAAAAAAAAACCAAAAAAAAAATTAAAAAAAGGTTTTAAAAAAATTTAAACCAAACCCCCAAAAAAATTAATTTTTTTTTTAAAAAAACCCAAAAAAATTTTTTCCCCCCCCCTTTTTTTTTTCCCAAAATTTATTTTAAAAAAAAAAAAATTTTTTTTTAATTTTTTTTTAAAAATTTTTTTTAAACCCCAAAAATTTTAAATTTTTTTTTTTTTTTAAATTTTTTTTTAAAAAAGGAAAATTAAAAAAATTTTAACAAAAAAAATTTTTTTTTTTAAAAAAAAATTTCCCCCCCCCTTTTTTTTAAAAAAATTTTTTTGGGATTTGGGTTAACCCCCCCCTTTTTTTTAATAAAAAAAAAAAACCCCCCAACCCTTTTAAAAAAAACCCCCCCCTTTTTTTTTTAAAAAGGGAAAAAAATTTTTTAAATTTTTTTTTTTTTTGGGTTTTAAAAAAAAAAACCCCAAAGGTTTTTTCCCAAAAATAAAAAAACCATTTTTCCCAAAAAAAAAATTTTTTTAATTTAAAAAAATTTTTAATTTGCCCCGGGGCCCCCCCCCTTTAAAAAAGGGGCCCCCCAAAACCCAAAAAAAAAAATTTTTTTTTTTTTCCCCCCTTTTTTTTTCCCCCTTTTGTTTTTGGGCCCCTCCCCCCCCTTTAAAACCCCCCGAAAAAAAAATTTTTAAAAAAAAAAATTTAAAAAAAAAAAACCCCCCCCCCCCCTTTAAAAAAAACCCCCAAAATTTTTCCCCCCAAAAAAACCCCCCCCAAAAAAAAAAAAGGGGGGGGGGGGCGGGGGGAGGGGGAAAAAAAAATTTTAAAAAAAAAAAATTTTTTAAAAAAAAAAAAAACCCCCCAAAAAAAAATTTTTTTAATTTTTAATTTTTTTTCCCCCCCCCTTTTAAAAAAAAAAAATTTTTTTTTTCATTTTTTTTTTTTTTAAAAAAACCCCCTTTTTAAAAAAAAAGGGGGTTTTCCCCCTTAAAAAAACCCCTTTCGGGGGTTTTTAAACCCCAAAAAAATTTTTTTTTTTTTCCCCTTTTTTTTTTCCTTTTTTTTTTTTTTTGGGGTTTTTTAAAATTTTTTTTTTTCCCCTAAAATTTTTTTCCCCCCCCTTTTTTTCCAATTAAAAAAAAAAGGGGAAAAAATTTTTAAAATTTGAAAAAAAAAAATTTTTTAAAAATTAAAAATTTTTTTAAAAAAACCCAAAAAAAATTTCCAAAAAAAACCCAAAAGGGGGGAAAAAAAAAAAATTTTTGGAAAAAAGGGTTTTTAAATTTTTTTTTTTAAAACCCCCCTTTTCAAAATTTTAAAAAAAATTTTTTAAAAAAAAAAAATTAAAATTTTTTTAAAAAAAAAAAAAAAACCCCAAAAGAAAAAAAAAAAACCCCCCCAAAAACCCCCAAAAACCCCCGGTTTTTTTAAAAAAATAAAAAAAAAATTTTTTTTTTTTCCCCCAAAAAAAACCCCCAAATAAAAAAAATTTTTTTAAAAAAATTTAAAAACCCCAAAAAAAAAACCCCTTAAACCCCCTTTTAATTCCCGGGGCCCCCCAAAAAGGAAACCAAAACCCCCCCCCCTTTTTTTTTGGGGGGGAAATTTTTGGGGCCCTTTTAAAAAAAACCCCATTTTTTTAAAAAAAAAACCCCCCTTTTTTAAAAAAAAAAACCCCCCCCAAAAAAAAAAAAACCCCCACCCCCCCCCAAAAAAACCCCTTGGGGGGCCCCCAAAAAAAAAATTTTTAAAAAAAAAAAAATTTTTTGAAAAACCCCCAAAAAAGGGAAAAAATTTTTTCCCCCCCTTTTTTTTTTGGGGCCCCCCAAAAACCCCCAAAAAATTTTTTCCCCCCCCCTTTTCCCCTTTTGGAAAAAAAAGGAAAAAAAAAAAACCCCCCAAAAAAAAATTTTTAAAAAAATTTTTTTTTTTTTGGGGGGGGGAAAAAAAATTTTAAATTTTTTTTTTTTCCCCCCGGGGGGGGAAAAACCCCCAAAAAAAAACCCCCCTTTTTTTAAAAAACCCCCTTTTTTTTGGGGAAAACCCCTTTCATTTTTTTAAAAAAATTTTTTTGGGAACCCCCCAAAAGGGGGTTTTTCCCCAAACCCAAAAATTTTAAAAAAATTTTAAAAAAAATTTTAAGTTTTTTTTTTTAAAAGGCTTTCCAAAAAAAAATTTTTAAAAATTTTAAAAAAAAAACCTTTTTTTGGGGGGGAAAACCCCAAAGGAAAATTTATAAAAAAAAATTAAAAAAGGGGGTTTTCCCTTTAAAAATTAAAAAAAAAAAAAAAAAAATTTAAAATAAAAATTTCCCCGGGCCCCAAAAAAAAAAATTTTTTTAATTTTTTAAAAATTTTTTTTCCCCAAAAAAAATTTCCCAAAAAAAAAATTTTTTTTTCCCCGGGAAAAATTTTAAAAAAAAAAAGGGGGGGTTTTTAAAACCCCCCCTTTTTTTTTGGGGGGGGGGAATTTGGGGGGGGGCCCGGGGGTTTTCCTTTTTTTAAACTCCTTTTTTTTTAAAAAAAAAGGGAAAAAAAATTTTTGAAAAAATTTTTTTTAAAAAAACCAAAAAATTATTTTTTTTTTTTAAAAAAAAAAAAAAAATTTTTTTGGGGGGAACGTATTTTTTCCCAAAGGTTTTTTTGGGCCCAAAATTTTTTTTTTTAATTCCCTTCCCAGGGGGTTGGGCCCCCCCCCTTCCCCCCCCGGCCCCCCCCCCTTTTTTAAAAACCCCCCCCCCAAACCGGCCCCCCCCTTTTTTTTTGGAAAAAAATTTTTATTCTCCCCGTAAGCGGGGGGGGAAAAAACCCCCAAAAAAAAGGGGAAAAAGAAAAAAAGGAAAAATTCCCCCTTTTTTTTTTTTGGGTTTAAAAAAAAGGGGGGAAAAAAAAAAATTAAAAAAAATTTTTTTTTTAAAAACAAAAAATTTTCCCCCAAACCTTTTTTTTCCCCCCCCCCCCCCCCCTTTTTTCCCCCCCCCCCCCCAAAAAAAAACCCCCCCCCCCAAAAAAAACAAAAAATTTTTTTGGGAAAAAAAAAAAAAATTTTTTTTTTTTTTTTCCCCCCCCAAAAAAACCCCCTTTTTTTTTAAAATTTTTTTTTTTTTAAAAACCCCCCCAATTTTTTTTTTCCCCTTTAAAAGGGGGAAAATTTTTAAATTTTTTTTTTAAAAATTTTTTTTAAAAAAATTTTAATTTTTTTTAAAAAATTTTTTAAAAAAAAAATTTTTTTTTTAATAATTTTTTTAAATTTTTTTTTTTTGGGGGGTTTTTGGAAAAAAAAAAATTTTTTTTTTTTTTTGGGGGGTTTTTTCCCCTTTTAAAAAGGGGGGGGGGGGGGGGGTTTTGGGGTTTTTCCCGGGGGGTTTCGGGGGGTGTTTTTTTTTCCCCTTTTAGAAAAAACCCGGGAACCCCCCCGGGGGGGGCCCAAAGGGGAAAAAAGGGGGGGGGTTTTGGGGGGCCCCCCTTTTTTTAAAAAAAATTTTTGGTTTTGCCCGGGGGTTTTTTTTTGGGGGGGGAAAAACCCTTTGGGGGGGTTTTTTTTTTTCCAATTTTTTTTTTTAAACCCCCTTTTTTTTTTTTTTGGGGTTTTTTTTTAAAATTTTTTTTTAAAGGGAAAAAAAAAAAAAAAAAAAAAAATTTTTGAAAAAAAAAATTGGTTCCCCCCAAAAAAAAACCCCCCCCCCCCCCCTTTTTTTTTTTAAAAAAAGGGCCTTTTTTCCCCCCCCCCCCCCAAAAAATTTAAAAAACCCCAACAAATTTGGTAAAAAAAAAAAAACCCCCCCCAAAATTTTTTTTTCCCCCCCAAAAAATTTTTTTTAAACCCCAAAAAAAACCCCCCCCCCAAAAAAATTTCCCCAAAAAAAAAAAACGGGGGGTTTTAATTTTTTTAAAGTTTCCCCCCCCCTTTGGGGGTTTTCCCTTTTTTCCCCCCCCAAAAAAAAACCCTTTTTTGGGGGAAAAAAATTGATATTTTAGTACTTGTTTTAACTTGCTTTATTCATTTCACACTAATCAGGTAAGAAGAGGGGCTGATATATTATCATGTGGAAAAAAGGTCATCAAAAAATAGGTTTAAAATAAACATCATTCTGAAAGGAGAAAACCAATGCAACCACAGTACATTCTAATAAATCCCAGAAATGTAGATAAGAAAGAATCATACACTGTTGATAATATCAGGCTACAGTGCTAATATGATACTACAGTATTTTCAATAATCATTTGATAATCAATAATTTTCAAATTATCATTCTAAGTTAGAAACTAAGGCAGATATAAACCTCAGTGCTCAGTGATGTGAAGTACATGAGGGAACATCAGCGATAGAAGAGCAGCACAGCTGACTCAGTCATTTGCCTGGATGCACTCCATCCACTGTTTGTCCCATAGCCATTCCAGTCAAAGGAAGTGAAGTCGCCACATTGTCTTGGGGTTGCCTCAGGGAAGTGTCCTCCTCCACCAATACAGAACTATGAAAATACAGGCGCGCACACACACACACACACACACACACACACACACACACACACACACACACACACTCCATTAGTTCCCAAGCCCCTACACATGTACATGTCTAACGTTAATCATCAATAATCATGCTGTAGTTGTGAGGACGTGCACACAAAGACAGAAAATACTTCTCACATGTTCAACATCACATCCCGTTGGTTTGGTCCCAGAGCAGATGGCAGTAGCAGCACGCTCTCTGTTGATAGCTCTGAAGGAGATGTAGCCTGGGATAAACTGTGCTGTAGGAGAAGCAAAAAAATGTACTTTATAGTCAAAGGCCTGTCCGCATAAAGTTAAGTACAGATGCCATAAGCTAGATGTACATGTAAGGGGCTTTTGCTGAGTGGATTACATGACCACAGAAACATTTTCTCAATATTCCTCCAGGATCACAGCTGCAGTCAAGAGCACCCCAACATCATCATTTTAAATTATCTTACTTCTTGCATTGGGTCCATAAAACATCATTGTGGTTTGCGTATTTCCATGGTCATATGTGATTGGGAAGGATGGTCCGTTGTTGGTAAGGCAAGCCCCTGCATTGTATCTCACTGGGTAACTCTTTACATTTGGGAAAAATATATACATATGTTTAAGTACAATTTCCTATAGCATATACAGTAAAGGATTGAAGACAGTATGAAAATTATAGATCCAAGCATGACACTAAATATAATGTTTAGAACTGTTTAGGTACAGCACTTATACCAAAGTTAAAAAGTTATGGAAATGGTATCAAACCAATTGACACATAATAGTTATAATAACAGACAATCAGCTATAATAAACCATGACCTATAACAAATATTGCACTACTGGCTCCATTCAGGCCTGAACAAAAGAACAGAAATACTGTAGCTTGAGATTTAGTTAAGAATAATTCTGATCACACTTGTAATTCGACTTAACAGTTCACCTAAGGTTATGTAATCGTGGAGAATATATAGATACACAGTAGATCTTACTGTAAAGAGTCTGAAAAGGTTCCCGCCAGAATTGTTTAAGAAGCGACTGGCTGTGTGGTAACGTAAGATGGCATTGGTTCTCCAGCTGTCCAGTGCACAGTTGTTGGGAACATGCCACACTGACATATCTTGTGCCGTTATTGCATAATATCCAGGATTCTGGGAAAGAAATGAAAGAAGTGAAACAACTTTACCCGTGTACTTTTATTCTCATTGAAAGTGTTAACAAAAATTGAGTCAGAAAATCACATCATTATTTGGTCAGGAACCAATGCCATCTACTGTACCTTGAAGTCATCAGAGGTGGCACCTTCTGCTGTTCCAAAGGTGTTTCTGTTGGCCCAGTTCCCATCTCCATCTGGGACGTTGACATTACCACCCTGCTGGCTGGACCAGCGGTCACCCACCGTGCATTTACCATACATGTTGTTCTCATGTATGCTCGCCACCAGGGTCCAGCCACCGCCTGCAGTTGTCATGTCACAGAAAGTCAGGTATTCTACGCCGTAAGCAGTGGTCAGGGAGTACAACCCATCTGAAGGATTGAAGAGACGGAGAAGGACAATTAAGGCCAATTGTAGCGGGAACCTTAAATGTGTGTCTTCCAGTCAAGGAGTTTAAGGAGAAAGGAGAAGGAGCAGCAGCACAGATTAAAGAGTTCATGGGACTGCAGACGACTTTATTTGTACACAACAATATAATGTGACCCGATCGTGGCTGCTGCTTTCCAACGCTGCCTCTCCCAGCCGCCACACCTCCCACCAGTCCTGCCAGGTCAGCTGTGAAGCTGACAGACTACCAGTCTACAGAAAACCAATAACATGAGATTATTGAGGTTGCATTGTGTTATGTACAACACCTCACCTGACATAACGCCGTAATCCTCTTTCAATTGTTTGCAGCTACTGGCCTTGCAGTTTGTCGTAGCCACTGCAAAGACAATATCAAATTTTGATTCATGGTATTCCAGCATCACCATCATGACCACATAGTGGTGATTGTCAGTTCCATTTCAAAGGGGACATATTTTACTAATTTTGGGATATTTAAAACTGTTTCCAGGGGTCTTGACAAGATGTTTTTGAAGTCGATATCAAAAAAGATTTCCTAAAACCAGCTTCTGTGGTGTGTGTTTCAGTATCTCATTCTCTCCATTGTAAAGAACAGGCTGTTTTGAGGGGGTGGAGTGGTATGTAAATGAGCATGTAAATCAGTGTGTTCTGATTGGTCGTTTCACGGCCAGCACAGAGTGAGCCAGCCAATCTCCTGGCAGAGGCGGGGAGCTGAGCTCCCATGCTGCTCAAGGTAAACAAGCTGGACGACGTTAACTATGGCCGCTGCTTTAGAACAAACACTCAGTGTTGCAGACTCCAGCTCAAACATGTTTGAACCAGAGTCTGACCCAGACTGGGAAGAGGCAGCTGAGGTGGTTCCACTTAATTTCTCACTGATAACAATTCTGTGTAATATTGTACTTTCGTGCGTTTGTTTTGTGTATGTGGGTGTGTGAGCGACGCTCTTTGCTGTAGCCGGTCTGTTTATGGCTCATGTCCATAAGCTTATTGAATACAACTTGCAGACAAGCTAGGATTGACAATTTTGTTGAGCTAGTTAGCCAATATATTATTGGATGCAACCTATTTGCATCCAAACAGCGCAGCTCACACAACCAAACGCAATTGTACTAATGGTGGCTAAAGTTTACCAAGCCAGACACGTTCGACAGACTTATAAAACAGACACTGGTCCCAACAAATAACTTTAAGATGAGTCCTGACTCCAGCTTTAGTTTTCTTACTTCTTCCACACCCAACAAGTCCGTGGCTAGCCCCGCTATCTCGTTAGCTAACCAGCAGTCGAATATACTGACCAGACTAACTTGTAAATTAAATCAAAACATGGTGACACTTACAGATTCCAAGTTTGCAGATGGGTCACGACACCTTATGAATTTCTCCATCTTTAAGCTTCAATTTAGATGCTAATCCTGCTGTTGCTCAAGCAGTCCGAGGAGTGGTCATCACACAGAAAAAAATAGCTAACTGTAGCCGGGATGTTGCCATTAAAAATAAAATGAATCCAGTCTGTCCTGGCATCTATCTAGGGATCTACTTTGCTGCCTGCATCGTACAACAGAACAACTGGGGCCTGTTTGAAGAAGCAGGTTCAGCAAACTCTGAATCTAACCCTGCACTCTGAGTTGATTAATTCCGAGATGGCCAAGTCTGAGTTTTCAGTTCCAGAACGGCTGATTTGAGTTAGTTCAATCAACTTTGAGTATGTTCACCTTGAGTTAAGTGCATGCGCAACGACAATAAAAAGCCATCATCAATGCAGGTCCGATACTACGATTCACCATGGCAACCAGCAAGCAGAAGGTTCGTAAAGGAGAGGGAATTGGCATGGGAGAGAATCGCTGCCCAAGTCAATGCGTACGTTTGAATGCAGTAGTGTATTCATTTAACATTTAACCACACTTTCTTATAATATTACCTACATGTGAGAAAGTGGTGGAATGGTATTGGAAAGAAATATTTTCATTTAGGTGCAATCCCACGGATGCAAAGCGCTCTTGGCAGCAGCTGAAAATGAAATACAGATACATTACAATAGAGTAACTTAGCAGACGCTTTAATCAAAAGCTACTTACAAAGGTGACAGTTAAAACTATGTGGGAATCAAACCCACAACCCTGAGACTGAGAGTCTAATGCTCAGTTCAATACCAACTGAACTGTCTGGGGCAGACATACTTCAAATGGTGTACTTGGGGTGACAAATTAGAAAGGCAGATCTAGAAATTTAATTAGTGGAACATAAGTTAGAGGTGGGTGCATGGTCACAGGTGAAAAATGTTGTTGGAACAATGTAAAAATACCAACTGTTGCTTTTGTATTTGTAGGAAATAAAGAAGACCAAATGAAATGTGTCTTTATTTGACTGCTCGGGGTGGTGGTAGCTTAATCCGTGAACTGTAAACGGCATATTATATCTCGGACAGCTCTTCCATCCTGGATATAGAACATCTAATCAGGGTCTCAAAAGGACACGCGATGTCCGACAGCTGTTTCAGGTTCACAGAGTCAGATACCATGGTAATTGACTCAGAGTTTGAGTTACCTCTCTTTCTGGAACGGAAAACCGGATGAGTTTCCCTCATCTCAGGGTTACCAAACTCAGAGTTTTCACTAAACCCGCTTCTTGGAACATAGACATGTTGTGTTGTAGCTCCACTGTTTGTAAAGTAATGGTGCATTCCATTATACTCGGAAAATAACGGTGTCCGACAGTGATATGCGCCAATTCTATTCACTAATGGCGCTGTAGTAGTTAATGTAGGTCCTCTTTAGATGCTTGTAACATTCTCAGACTTGCCATACAAACATGAGTTTGCTGCAGGCGATTATGTTTTCCCGAGCAGATGCACTGGAACACATTAGATTGGAAGTTAGAAATACCGAATCGGAATTATCGTTTTCCGAGTACGAGGAAAGCAACGGCTTGTGGTGCTGCCGTGAGCTACATTTTGAGACGATGTAAATGGGAGTGGTTATTCACCTGGGGGTGGGCATGCTCTGAGAGGGGTTGGATTATGTTAAGCAGCGCCCGTTATGACGTATAAACGGGCTACTTTCCGTTTGAACACCGTTTTTGGAAAAAGGAAAATACAGAAAAAGGGGTTGACTTCCAGGTTTCACATTTTCTCAGCTACTTAGGTCAGTGATAACATGTGGAACATGTATAAGGTCCAGGAATAAGCATTTTTCCATAATATGTCCCCTACTATTGTTTTATTGGCATCAAACACATCATTTTGGTGATGGCAAGCAGAAGACACTATCAGAGTCAATAGAGGTAGATGATGAAGTGATATAGTTTAATACCTTACCTGACACATGCTGAACAGTCAGAAAGATAAAAAGAACAATCCATCTATGCATGATAACTGTGGAGACCAAAAATCAAATTTAAATATTGGTTACAACACTCCAACTTACTCAACGTGCTTCTAACGTCACACTGCTGTATATGCTGAACATACTGCAAATAAATTTAACTATTCTCTCACACTCTTGGGTAGGACCATCAACTACCAATTCACTAAGTAACAATTTCTTATTAGTGACTTACCTGGCTAAATGAAAGATGCAGAAAAGACAGACCAGAACTTCTGTACTTCTACTGCACTGCCTCTACTACTTCTGCACTGTCTTCTTATCACTACACCCTCTTTATTCATGCTCTAAGAATGAGGAAACACCAAAGTTTTGTCACACCTCAACCATCCTCCTCTTTGACTTTCCTCAACTTACTGCCAAACAAATGACAGCACCTCAAACCACAGATTATATTTATCCAGGGGTGTACTTGTACAGTACTTGAGTAATTGTACTTCATTACTATACTTAAGGGTAATTCCGGTATATACCTCTAACCATAAACAGAAATCTTGATCAAGGAGAAGTCTTGCTCTGAAATCTGAAAGATGAGGTGAGTTGTTGCAGGAAGCACTTTTAGTGGACTTTTAGTGGGGGCGGCTCTGGAGGTAGAGCAGGTCGTCCTCTAATCAGAAGATCGGTGGTTCATCTTTTGTATGTTTACCATTTATTCAGTTGATCAGAAGTTCATTCTGTGATACAAGGATAGGCAATTTATCATGATTTGCTTGCTGCCTTGAATATTGTCTCTGAGAACACCTGAATTCAAACCAAACTTTGGCTCTCCCAAAGTGGTGGGTCTGGAAATGGTATGAGGAAAAATATCATGAGCGTGCAGAACTGTCTGTAATGCTTGATCTTTGTTTTTGTCTCGCTTTCCTCATACCTCATAGCCACCAAACTCACCTGCTGAGCCACACAGACATAAAATGACCAACTTATCCATATAAAACATTTAAGATAACAAAAAGCTAAACATTTAAACTATGCCCTTCTTAAAAAACTCAACATACAATCCATAGTGGTATGCCGGTATGCCAGCATGCCAGCATGCCAGCATCCCAGCATTCCTGCCCAACCCTCATCTCCTGCAATGCTGCCTTGAGGCCTTTTTATGATAGCAGACAGGTGACATCAATCAAGGTAGGAGGCAAGTCTAATTGCTCAAGGGATCAAGCACAGGAAGTCATGATAAAAGTCCTTAACAATAAAAGTCCTTCTAGGACAGGGGTAGCTTCAACCGGTTACATACCAAAAAATGTCAAAGATACACAAATATCAAGTACCTGATAAGTACTAGATAAGGGGCATCCTTTGACTTCACAATAATGTCTTTGGACTGCTGTCATACAAGTGCAAGTGCCTCCAACTCTTCAAGGAATTAATGAGGTGTTTACCTACTTCTCACTCTGTGCCCCAGAACTTCCCATTAAGGTTCAGTGATGTTTAGATCTGGTGCCTGGGTAGGCCATGGAAAAGGTTTGACTTGATCACTGGTGTTCATGAAACCACTCTCAGATGTATTATTAGCACCTCAGCAATGCTACTTAGCACGTAGGTTAACCTCACTGTTAATCTCACTCTGAATATCTCTGTCTGTATATTGTTTGTGTCTAAATGGTTCTGGGGCATTTTTTACTACCAATATGAGTATGAAGGACTCCAAATGTCAAATGTCAAAAGTCACACAAACCCAAACCTTATTTCATTTTCATGCCATTATTCATTTTCTCCAGTATCCAACACTGACATCAAGTGGGCATAAGTCAGTATTGCCTCATTATTATTTTTGTTTTGACAAATTATAATTTTTATATAATAAAATGGATAAAGGATAATGGATGGATAATACACTTATATCGGAGAGAAAAATGATGAATGATTGAATGTTGATATGCATAACCTTAAACATTCATGGATAAGACAAAGAAAGCAAGGCTTTTCAGAGTCAATGGAAATCTATGGTAACCATACATTTAATGCAGAACAAAGACTACAACCACTTCAACCACTATTACCAACAAAACAAATGTTGATGCTTTATTAACTTTGACTTTTAGCATCACATTACATTATTGCAAAACCTACATAAGACACTATTTTTACATGAGACGAGTCAGCTATCAATCTGTCCTGATTAAAAGCTGCATCAGTGAATGTTTACAGTCATTTTCCAAACTAACTATGTCAATATTCAGAGCAGTAAATTGAGTTGTTTGAGAGAACATTTGAATTTTAAGTAATCTGACTGTAATCAGCATTTGTAGTGATCATTTAATCTTTTGAGAATTTTGGGAATGTTAACCTGTTATTCAATTGTTAGTAATAATTCAGAAGGATAGCTTGAAACAATCTCCCATTTGTAGAGCTTTAGATTTCAGGTCATGGATTCTTTTGTATCCTCATTACCTGTAACAACAACCATAGGACATAGAAATGCAAATATTCTATTTTAGTTAGAATCTATATTAGTTAAAAGTTGCTTCACAAATTACTGACTGTGGTTTTAGGTCTTCTTGAGAGGATGGAAAATACTTTATTGTTCCTAAGGGGAAACTTGTTCTGTAGCCTGCAATAAAGTCATAAAAACACACATAAAAGAAACACATTAGACAAAATAATGAAAGTTTTAGCAACCTGCTCTGAAATAGCATCAAGTATCAAATCAATCAATGTCCAACCATAAGTCATACCTTTTAAGTAAGGACCATAAAAGGCTTTGCTGATAAATCATGCTGCTTCATAGGATAAATGGACAAGGATCTGTCTGTACTGCAACAAAGTGACATCAATTTTTTATTTTATATTTTTTTTTAACTTTTATTCAATTCCCAGGATATACTCACTGAATGTGCATTTTGTTGATTTTATAAAAACAGGTAGACGCTGAGAAGGAGACAGGTAAACTTTTAACAATCTTAACTTGGTCTTGTAAATTGTCTAAGACTCTCAGGGGCTTAAGCGTACATCTTTTTTTCCCAATGAACATTGTGCTGAGGTGAACATTTCAATTGCCTTTATTGTATGTGAATAGAGAGAGAACCTTGGGCCTACTTTCATGGCTTCAAAGTGAACCGACGTAATCGTATAATATGCTGAAATTTCTTCATCATACTAATTTGTGTTTGTGTAGTTTGCATATCCTGACATTGCAGATGTCCAGTCAAATAACATATAGAGCAGGCTGCTCCAACAACATTCAACATCACTACTCTTGACATACACAGTCACAGATCTGGTCAATTCTGTCAGAGGGCTGTGCTCCTCTGTTCAGGAGAGCCTTGCAACAGAACTGTAAACACACTCATACACCAATCTGCTGATGTGAGGTTTGATCCTCCCTGCCTGCCTGTCCTCTGTCATTTGTCTCTCTTCATCTGTCCTTGGTCACATCAGCCTGAACTACGGTGGCCCTGAGAGCTCAACGCACTGCAACTTAAAAACACACATGCAAGTACACAAAACACAAGCAAATTAAGAAAACATCATCAATTTGACAACACACACACAACACATTAAGACTACACATTGCGACATCGATGACGTAATGATGTTAAAACAATACACGCTTCGAGGCTTCGGTATTAAGCTAAACATTGTGCGTGTTGTCAAATTGATGAAGATGTTTTCTTAATTTGCTTGTGTTTTGTCTACTTGCATGTGTTTTCTTAAGTTGCAGCACGTTGACCTTTTTTTTCAGTTTGTTATATTGTTAGAACCTTAAATTTTGTCAACCTCACAGTAACATTTTCCCTCATCCCCGTCTAAAGTCTGCCTATGTCACAGGCTTGACACCAAGAGGATAAACCTGAGTATTACAGCCTGAATATTGTGCTTGTTACAGTGACTTGTGGAGGAAATACAACCCACAGAAACTTCTGCAGAATTATGATTCGTTCTCAGATTCACTTGCTTTAACTTGCGCTATTCATTTGGTTCACACTAATCAGGTAAGAAGAGGGGCTGATATATTATCATGTGGAAAAAAGGTAATAAAAAATAGGTTTAAAATAAACATCATTCTGAAAGGAGTAAACCAATACAACCACCGTACATTCTAATAAATCCCAGAAATATAGATAAGAAAGAATCATACACTGTTGATAATATCAGGCAACGATGCTAATATGATACTACAGTATTTTCAAATAATCATTTGATAATCAATAATTTTCAAATGATCATTCTAAGTTAGAAACTAAGGCAGATATAAACCTCAGTGCTCAGTAATGTGAAGTACATGAGGGAACATCAGCGATAGAAGAGCAGCACAGCTGACTCAGTCATTTGCCTGGATGCACTCGATCCACTGTTTGTCCCATAGCCATCCCAGTCAAAGGAAGTGAAGTCGCCACATTGTCTTGGGCTTCCCTCAGGGAAGTGTCCTCCTCCACCAATACAGAACTATGAAAATACACGCGCACGCACACACGCACACACACACGCACGCACACACGCGCACACACACACACACACACACACACACACACACACACAGGCTTGTGATGTTATACTTGTGAAGTCATTTCATTGTTTTCCATTAGTTCCCAAGCCCCTACACATGTACATGTCTAACGTTAATCATCAATAATCATGCTGTAGTTGTGAGGACGTGCACACAAAGACAGAAAATACTTCTCACATGTTCAATATGACACCCCGTTGGTTTGGTCCCAGAGCAGATGGCAGTAGAAGCACGCTCTGTGTTGATAGCTCTGAAGGAGATGTAGCCTGGGATAAACTCATCTGTAGGAGAGGCAAAAAAAAGGTACTTTATAGTCAAAGGCCTGTCTGCGTAAAGTTAAGTACAGATGCCATAAGCTAGATGTAAGGAGCTTTTGCTGAGTAGATTACATGACCACAGAAACATTTTCTCAATATTCCTCCAGGTTCACAGCTGCAGTCAAGAGCACCCCAACATCATCATTTTAAATTATCTTACTTCTTACACTGGGTCCATAAAACATAATTGTGGTTTGCGTATTTCCATGGTCATATGTGATTGGGAAGGATGGTCCGTTGTTGGTAAGGCAAGCCCCTGCATTGTATCTCACTGGGTAACTCTTTACATTTGGGAAAAATATATACATATGTTTAAGTACAATTTCCTACATCAAATACAGTAAAGGATTGAAGGCAGTATGAAAATTACATTGTCCAAGCATGACACTAAATATAATGTATGTATGAATATAACTGTTTATGTACAGCATTTCTACCAAAGATACAAAGTGATGGAAATGGAATCAAACCAATTGACACATAATTATAATAACAGGCAATCAGCTATAATAAACCATGACCAATAAAAAATATTGCACTACTGGCTCCATTCAGGCCTGAACAAAAGAATAGAAATACTGTAGCTTGAGATTTAGTTAAGAATAATTCTATTCACACTTGCAATTCTACTTAACAGTTCACCTAAGGTTATGTAATAGTGTAGAATATATAGATAAACAATAGATCTTACTGTAAAGAGGTTGAATAGGTTTCCGCCATAATTGTTTAAGAAGCTACTGTTTGTGTGGTAACGTAAGATGGCATTGGTTCTCCAGCTGTCCAGTGCACAGTTGTTGGGAACATGCCACACTGACATATCTTGTGCCGTTATTGCATAATATCCAGGATTCTGGGAAAGAAATCAAAGAAGTTAAACAACTTTACCTGTGTACTTTTATTCTCATTCAGTGTTAACAAAAACTGAGTCAGAAAATCACATCATTATTTGGTCAGGAACCAATGCCATCTACTGTACCTTGAAGTCATCAGAGGTGGCACCTTCTGCTGTTCCAAAGGTGTTTCTGTTGGCCCAGTTCCCATCTCCATCTGGGACGTTGACATTGCCACCCTGCTGGCTGGACCAGCGGTCACCCACCGTGCATTTACCATACATGTTGTTCTCATGTACGCTCGCCACCAGGGTCCAGCCACCGCCTGCAGTTGTCATGTCACAGAAAGTCAGGTATTCTACGCCGTAAGCAGTGGTCAGGTAGTACAACCCATCTGAAGGATTGAAGAGACGGAGAAGGACAATTCAGGCCAATTGTAGCAGGAACCTTAAATGTGTGTTTGTCTTTCAGTCAAGGAGTTTAAGGAGAAAGGAGAAGGAGCAGCAGCACAGATTAAAGAGTTCATGGGACTGCAGACCATTTTATTTGTACACAACAATATAATGTGACCCGATCGTGGCAGCCGCTTTCCAACGCTGCCTCTCCCAGCCGCCACACCTCCCACCAGTCCTGCCAGGTCAGCTGTGAAGCACCAAAGCTGACAGACTACCAGTCTACAGAAAACCAATAACATTAGTTATTGATTATTGAGGTTGCATTGTGTTATGTACAACACCTCACCTGTATAAACGCCGTAATCCTCTTTTATTTGTTTGCAGCTACTGGCCTTGAAGTTTGTCGTAGCCACTGCAAAGACAATATCAAACTTTGATTCATGGTATTCCAGCATCACCATCATGACCATATAATGGTGATTGTCAGTTCCATTTTAAAGGGGACATATTTTACACATTTTGGGCTATTTAAAACTGTTTCCAGGGGTCTTGAGAAGATGTTTTTGAAATCGATATAAAAAAAAAAATCCTAAAACCAGCTCCTGTGGTGTGTGTTTCAGTCTCTCATTTTCTCAATTGTAAAGAACAGGCTGTTTTGAGGGGGTGGAGTGGTATGTAAATGAGCATGTAAATCACTGTGTTCTGATTGGCCGTCTCACGGCCAGCACGGATTGAGGCGGCCAATCGCCTGGCGGAGGCAGGGAGCAGAGCTCCCATGCTGCTCAAGGTAAACAAGCTGGACGACATTAACCATGGCGGCCGCTCCAGAACCAACACTCAGTGTTGCAGACTGACCCAGAGTGGGAAGAGGCAGCTGTGGCGGTTCCACTTAGTTTCTCAATGATAACAATTTTGTGTAATATTGTACTTTCGTGCGTTTGTTTTGTGTATGTGGGTGTGTGAGCGACGCTCTCTGCTGTAGCCGGTCTGTTTATGGCTCATGTCCATAAGCTTATTGAATACAACTTGCAGACAAGCTAGGATTGACAATTTTGTTGAGCTAGTCAGCCAATATATTATTCGATGCAACCTATTTGCATCCAAACAGCACAGCGCAAACAACCAAACACAATTGTACTAATGGTGGCTAAAATTTACCGAGCTGTGGCAAGCCCCGCTACCTCATTAACTAACAAGCAGTCGAATATTCTAACCAGACTAACTTGTAAATGAAATCAAAACATCGTGACACGTACAGATTCCAATTTTGCAGGTGGGTCACGTACAGCATGAATTGCTCCATTTGCTCCATCCTTTAAGCTTCAATTTAGATGCTAATCCTGCCGTTGCTCAAGCAGTCCGAGGAGTGATCATCACACACAGGAAAATTAGCTGTGTGTAGCCGGGACGTTGCCTTTAAAAATAAAATTAATCCACTCTGTGCTGGCATTTTCGCGTGTGTATTCCATTGTCCATTGTCCGACAGTGATATGCGCCAATTCTATTCACTAATGGCGCTGTAGTAGTTGATGTAGGTCCTCTTTAGATGCTTGTAACATTCTCAGACTTGCCATAAAAACATGAGTTTGCTACAGGCGATTATGTTTTCCCGAGCAGATGCACTGGAACACATTTAGATTGGAAGTTAGGAATACCGAGTCGGAAAAATCGATTTCTGAATACAACGGAATGCACCATAAGAAAAGGCTTGCGGTGCTGCCCTGAGCTACATTTCGAGACGAGGTAAATAGGAGTGGTTATTCACCTGGGGGTGGGCATGCTCTGAGAGGGGTTGGATTATGTTAAGAAGCGCCCATTATGAGTATAAACGGGCTACTTTCCGTTTGGACACCGTTTTTGGAAAAAGGAAAATACAGAAAAAGGGGTTGACTTTCAGATTTCAGATTTTTTCAGCTACTTAGGTCAATGATAACCTGTGGAACATGTATAAGGGCCAGGAATAAGCATTTTTCCATAATATGTCCCCTACTATTGTTTTATTGGCATCAAACACATCATTTTGGTGATGGCAAGCAGAAGACACTATCAGAGTCAGTAGAGGTAGATGATGAAGTGATATAGTTTAATACCTTACCTGACACATGGTGAACAGTTAGAAAGATAAAAAGAACAATCCAACTAGGCATGATAACTGTGGAGACCAAAAATCAAATTTAAATATCGGTTACAACACTCCAACTTACTTCTAACGTCACACTGCTGTATATGCTGAACATACTGTAAATAAATGAAACTATTCTCTGACACTCTTGGGTAGGACCATCAACTACCACTTCATTAAGTAACAATTTCTTATTAGTGACTTACCTGGTTAAATGAAAGATGCAGAAAAGACAGAACAGAACTTCTGTACTTCTACTACTGCACTGCCTCTACTACTTCTGCACTGTCTTCTTCTCACTACACCCTCTTTATTCATGCACTAAGAATGAGGAAACACCAAATCTTGATCAAGGAGAAGTTTTGCTCTGAAATGGGGGTGGCTATGGAGGTTGAGCATTCAAGTTCATTCTGTGATACAAGGATAGGCAATTTATCCTATCATGATTTGCTTGCTGCCTAGAATATTGTCTCTGAGAACACATGTATTCAAACCAAACTTTGGCTCTCCCAAAGTGGTGGGTCTGGAAATGAGGAAAAATATAATGAGCGTGCAGAACTATCTGTAATGCTTGATCTTTGTTTTTGTCTTGCTTTCCTCATACCTCATAGCCACCAAACTCACCTGCTGAGCCACACAGACAAAAAGACAAAAAAATCTCAACATACAACCCATGGTGGTGTGCCGGCATCCCAGCATTCCTGCCCAACCCTCATCTCCCGCAAGGCCTTTTTATGATAGCAGACAGGTGACATCAATCAAGGTAGGACGCATTGCTCAAGTGATCAAGCATAGGAAGTCATGATAAAAGTCCTTAACAATAAAAGTCCTTCTAGGACTGGGGTAGCTTCAACCAGTTACATACCAAAAAATGCCAAAGATACACAAATATCAAGTAACTGATAAGTACTAGATTAGGGGCATCCTTTGACTTCACAATAATGTCAATAATGTCCACAATAATGGTTTTGGTGGTGTTGTCGGGGCCAGCCAGCCACCAAACTGACTAGGAAGCACGGCATTAAGATCTCGCCTGCTTTCCCGTGTTTAGTGGAGGAGTGCAGTCTGAAATCTGCTGCAAGGATGAATGGGGCCGTTGTCATTTTTTTGGATGCAGTGGAGAAAGTAAATACCGTGATTGAGAACGGCGTCTCTATTAATGACTCGTTCGTATTGGTGTTACCTCTCGCCACACCGGCGAGAAGAATAATGTTGTCTAATGTCCCCCTGTTCATTGGAGATGAAGTGTTGGAGCGAGAGTTGGCGAGGCATGGGAAAATTGTTTCGCCAATTTAAAAAGTTCCGTCTGTGTGCAAGTCGCTGCTGCTGAAACATGTTGTTTCGCATCGGAGGCAGGTTTACATGATCCTCAATAACAGGAACGAGGAGTTAAACCTGGTATTTAAGATAAAAGTTGACGATTTTGACTACTCTATGTTTGTGACTTCAGATACAATGAAGTGCTTTGGTTGTGGTAAGGGTGGACATATTATAAGGGCCTGCCCCGATAAGGATTCTGGCGCTGGTGCTGGGACAGGGGGACAGGGTCAGGGGAAAAACCAGACGGCCAATGAGGAGACAGGGAAACGGGGCCAGGGAGGAAACAAAACAGTAGAGCTGTGACGTTCGCGAACGAACCGAATCTATTGACCGGCTCTTTAACACAAACGGAGTGAGACAGAGAACAGGCACAAGGGGAGGAGCGCAGCAGAGTACACGTGCGGTGCGATATGCAAGGAAGTATTGTTTTGCACAAATTATTGTGAGTTTTTCTATCAAAAAAATGTTCTTTACTAAAATTTGCACTGATGTTGCTCAGGTATAGTCAAAGCAGAGGGATGTGGCGCCACCTTGTGGAATGTTTACAACAAATGCAGATCAGACATTAAAATCTAGTCCACACATGCCATTGCCAAATGAAATTATAATCAATATTTCAGAATAATTCAAACTCAGATATCCCACCAATAGAATATATATTGGTGAGATGTCTAAGTTTGAATGATTCTGATCCAAATCTTACCCTATCATTCCTCCCAGTGATAATTTCCCAGATAAAATGAGTCACCCCCAGACTGGCTTCTTAAAAATAAATAAATATAAAAATGAGCCAGTCTTTTGAACGGCTCTTTGAAAGGAACGGATCCACAAGATCCGGCTCCCTTCAAAGAGCCGTAAATCCCACCTCTACAAAACAGTCAATATGGAGGCAGGGGGACAGGGCCAGAAAGTTGGTGATACAGCCAATGAGGAGACAGGGGGACAAGGTCAGAAACAAATTGAGACAGCCAATGAGGAGACAGGAGAGGTGGGGCAGAATGAAACTGACAAATCCTCAAAAAAAACAGGTTTAGACAGATGTGAAGTAGAAGGAAATGACGGAAATGAGCGGTGAGAGGCAGGACAAGCCAGCTGAAGAAAAACACAGTGTAAGTAAGTAAGTAAGTAAAAATGTATTTATAGAGCGCCCTTCACAGCACGAGTGCACAGAGTGCTTTACAGCAGTAAAAAAATTAAAAACTAGTGTCAAATAAAAGTACAATTAAAAACAGCGGACACTGCAAAATGCAAAACCAAAGAGAAAGTAAGACCACAGGAAGACAAAAGACATTACACACAGGCACAGAGGCTGGTTATAGATGGCCGAAAGCCTGCATGAACAGGTGGGTCTTTAGCTGACTTTTAAAGGTCAACTCAGAGGTAGTGGTTTTCAGGTCCAGGGGGAGGGCATTCCAGAGTCTGGGGGCAGTCACTTCAAAGGCTCGGTCCCCTTTGGTTCTCAGCCTAGTCCTGGGAACCACTAGGAGGTGCTGGTCGGTGGATCTGAGTGACCGGGAGGATGAGTATGAATGGATGAGATCGGAGATGTAGACGGGGGCTTGACCATGGAGGGCTCTGAAGGTAAACACAAGGACTTCAAAGTGAATCCTGAGTTGAATCGGGAGCCAGTGCAGAGAGGCAGTGGAAATAAAGAACAGGATGAAACAGAAAATACAACAACCCCAACAGCTGCAGATGATACAGCGTTGTCAGGAGGGGCCAATGAGGAGGTGGACATGGCGGAGGATGAGGTGGTTGTGAGAACGCCACGATTAAAAAGAAAAACAAAGAACAATACTGGGTCCCAGGCAAAGAAACTGACTGTAGCTAAAACAAGAAAGCAGGCAGCCAGACAGAAACCAGAGGAGACTGACTCCAGTATGGAGGACGACTCTGCTGCTGACAGTGAGGCTGAAACGTCTGAAGCTGAAACTACGCAAGGTTACAGTGCAGAAAAAAATTAAAATCTTTTACAAAAAACAAAGAATATGAAAGGTGTGAAAGTGGAAGACTACTTTTCACAGAAAAGAGTCTTTGTTGATTCTGCCAGGCTCCACATGAGCAAAGGAAAAGGAACGTGTACTGACCAGGAGACATACTGATTGAAGAAAGTAGTTCAGAAGCTCAGACAAGAATTAAACAATGATGATGGTACAGAAACAGCCTAAGACTATATGTCTGATTTTAAAGTCAGTTTTACTGTTGTGTTTTATCCTCCTCTTCTCCTTTCCCATGAGTGATTTTAAAGTAGGAACTTTAAATCTGAACGGGGCAAGGGACGTTAGAAAGAGAGCAGTGTTGTTTGAGCTTTTAAAACTCCACAACACTGATATAGTGTTTGTCCAGGAGACAGCTCTAATGAGACTGACTGGAGAAGAGATTGGGATGGGGAGGTGATACTATTGCATTAATACAACTTGCAGACAAGCTAGAATTGACAATTTTGTTGAGCTAGAGTTAGGGCTAGGCTAAAGTTTACCGAGCCGGACACGTTCGGACACGACCTATAAACAGACACTGGTCCCAACAAATAACTTTAAGATGAGTCCTGACTCCAGCTTTAGTTTTCTTACTTCTTCCACACCCAACAAACCCGTGGCTAGCCCCGCTATCTCGTTAGCTAACCAGCATATACGAATATAAATCGAATATGCTAACCAGACTAACTTGTAAATTAAATCAATACATGATGACACTTACAGATTCCAATTTTGCAGATGGGTCACATACCAGAATTGCTCCATCTATAAGCTTCAATTTAGATGCTAATCCTGCTGTTGCTCAAGCAGTCGGACGAGTCACACACAGAAAAAATAACTAACTGTAGTCTAGGGATCTATTTTGCTGCCTGCATCCTACAACATAACAACTGGAGAGTTGAGATCTGGCCATACACATGTGTTGTAGCGCCACCGGTAGCGCTAATGGTGCATTCCATTGTACTTGGAAAAAACGGCGTCCGACAGTGATATGCGCCGATTCTATTCACTAATGGCGCTGTAGTAGTTGATGTAGGTCCTCTTTAGATGCTTGTAACATTCTCAGACTTGCCATAAAAACATGAGTTTGCTGCAGGCGATTATGTTTTCCCGAGCAGATGTACTGGAACACATTTAGATTGGAAGTTAGGAATACTGACTCTGAATATCGATTTCCGAATACAAGGAATGCAACGGCTCGCGGCGCTGCCGTGAGCTACATTTTGAGATGATGTAAATGGGACTGGGAATGATGAAGTGATATAGTTTAATACCTTACCTGACACATGGTGAACAGTCAGAAAGATAAAAAGAACAATCCAACTAGGCATGATAACTGTGGAGACCAAAAATCAACGGTTACAACCCTCCAACTTACTCAACTTACTTCTAACGTCACACTGCTGTATATGCTGAACATACGGTAAATAAATTAAACTATTCTCTGACACTCTTGGGTAGGACCATAAACTACCATTTCATTAAGTAACAATTTCTTATTAGTGACTGACTTGGCTAAATGAAATATGCAGAAAAGACAGACCAGAACTTCTGTACTTCTACTACTGCACTGCCTCTACTACTTCTGCACTGTCTTCTTCTCACTACACCCTCTTTATTCATGCTCTAAGAATGAGAAAACACCTGTTTTGACACACCTCAACCATCCTCCTCTTTGACTTTCCTCAATTTACTGCCAAACAAATGACAGCACCTCAAACCACAGATTATGTTTATCCAGGGGTGTAAAGTCCTTGAGTAATTGTATTTCATTACTATACTTAAGGGTAATTCCGGTATAGACCTTTAACAATAAACAGAAATCTTGATCAAGGAGAAGTATTGATCGGAAATCTGAAAGATGAGGTGAGTTGTTGCAGGAAGCACTTTTAGTTGACTTTTAATGAGGGCGGCTCTGGAGATTGAGCAGGTCGTCCTCTAATCAGAAGATCGGCGGTTCATCTTTTGTATGTTTAACATTTATTCAGTTGATCAGAAGTTCATTCTGTGATACAAGCATAGGCAATTTATCATGATTTGCTTGCTGCCTAAAATATTGTCTCTGACAACACCTGAATTCAATATAATGAGCGTGCAGAACTTTCGGTAATGCTTGATCTTTGTTTTTGTCTTGCTTTCCTCATACCTCATAGCCACCAAACTCACCTGCTGAGCCACACAGACATAAGATGACCAACTTATCTACATAAAACATTTAAGATAACAACAAGCTATACATTTAAACTATGCACTATGCAACTATGCACAAAAAATCTAAACATACAACTCATGGTGGTGTGCCGGCGTTCCAGCATTCCTGCCCAACCCTCATCTTCCAAGGTATCAATCGAGTAGGAAGCAAGTCTAATTGCTCAAGGGATCAAGCACAGGAAGTCATGATAAAAGTCTTTAACGATAAAAGTCCTTCTAGGACAGGGGTAGCTTCAACCAGTTACATACCAAAAAATTTCAAAGATACACAAATATCAAGTACCTGATAAGTACTAGATAAGGGGCATCCTTTGACTTCACAATAATGTCTTTGGACTGTCATACAAGTGCAAGTGCCTCCAACTCTTCAAGGAATTAATGAGGTGGAAATCTACTTCTCACTCTGTGCTCCAGAACTTCCCATTAAGGTTCAGTGATGTTTAGATCTGGTGCCCGGGGAGGCCATGGAAAGGGTTTGACTTGATCACTGGTGTTCATGAAACCACTCTCAGATTTATTATTAGCTCCTCAGCAATGCTAATTAGCATGTAGGTTAACCTCACTGTTAATCTCACTCTGAATACCTCTGTGTCTGTACATTTGTTGTGTCTAAATGGTTCTGAGGCATTTATTACTGCCAATATGAGCACTCCAAATGTCAAAAGCCACACAAACCCAAACCTTATTTTATTTTCTCCAGTATCCAACACTGACACCAAGTGGGCATGAATCAATATTGCCTCATTCTTATTTGTGTTTTGACAAATTATAATTTTTATATAATAAAATGGATAATGGATAATGGATGGATAATACACTTAAATCGGAGAGAAAAATGATGATTGGTTGAATGTTGCTATGTATACTGTTATATATTAATGGATAAGAGAAGAAAGAAAACAAGGCTTTTCAAAACAAATGTTGATGCTTTATTAATGTGAGGTGTCGCAGCTGTGATAGTGGCTGCGCGCCTAGCAACAGTATTATGGTAACCTGGGGCGCATGGGTGACGATATAAGGACGCGCCAAGTTCAGGTGGGGGAACTCTGGCTCACTTAGACAAGTTGGCGTGAGGCTATGCGGTTTTGTCGGGGGCGGAGCTGCGGAGCTGAGGCTGCTGCATGAGAAACGGTATGTGTGGTCAAGGGTGTGCAGGGGTGATTGTGTGTTAACGGTGTGTGTTTGTACTGTAGAGGGACGGACGCTGCGAAGTTCGGGGTGCGGGGGCTGCTCTGCCTGCATTTAGAGAGTGATATCTGGTATGTATTTTAGAGGTGATGTGTTTTAGAGGTTGTTTCTGTGCATTTGACATGATTGTATTGTTGCATTGTTGTATACTTTTGGGGATGGATTGTGTGGATCAGTGAATGCAGTGTTCTTCTGTTGTGTTGAAGGGGAAGTCGGCATGGAGGGTCTGAAGTTTGCAGCCCTATGTTGCCGTTTCTGCCACGCTCACGATTGTGACTTGTAAACTGACACGCCATCCAAAAGAAGTTGCTACGTTATATTTTAGGGAATGTGTTGTATGAATAAAGTACTCAGTAAGGAACTCGTGGTGGACATTCGTACCTAAGCATTAACCTGTGACAGCATTACATTAACTTTGACTTTTTAACCTGTTGTTAAATTGTTAATAATAATTCAGTAGGATAGCTTGAAACAATCTCCCATTTATAGAGCTTTAGATGAAATTTCAGGTCATGGATTCTTTTGTATCCTCATTACCTGTAACAACAACCATAGGACATTGAAATGCAAATATTCTATTTTAGTTAGAATCTATTTTAGTGAAAAGTTCCTTCACAAATTACTGACTGTGGTTTCAGGTCTTGTTGAAAGAATGGAATAGACTTTATTGTTCCTAAGGGGAAACTTGTTCTATAGCCTGCAATAAAGTCATCAAAACACACATAAAAGGAACACATTAGAGAAAATAATAGTATTAGCAACCTGCTCTGAAACAGCATCAAGTATCAAATCAATCAATGTCCAGCCAAGTCATACCTTTTAACTAAGGACCAGAAAAGGCTTTGCTGATAAATCACGCTGCTTCATAGGATAAATGGACAAGGATCTGTCTGTACTGCAACAAAGTGACATCAATTTATTTTAACTCTTTTTATTCAATTCCCAGGATATACTCACTGACTGTGCATTTTATTGATTTTATAAAAACAGAGGTAGACGCTGAGAGGGAGACAGGTAAACCCCAGAATGTTAACTTTTAACAAATGGTCTTGTAAGTTGTCTAAGACTCTCAGGGGCTTAAGCGTACATCTTTTTTTTCCAATGAACATTGTGCTGAGGTGAACATTTAAATTGTCTTTATTGTATATGAATAGAGAGAGAACCTTGGGCCTACTTTCATGGCTTCAAAGTGAACCGACGTAAACGTAATATGCTGAAATTTGTGTAGTTTGCATATCCTGACATTCCAGTTGTCCAGTCAAATAACATATAGAGCAGGCTGCTCCAACAACATTCAACATCACTACTCTTGACATACACAGTCACAGATCTGGTCAATTCTGTCAGAGGGCTGTGCTCCTCTGTTCAGGACAGCCTTGCAACAGAACTGTAAACACACTCATACACCAATCTGCTGATGTGAGGTTTGATCCTCCCTGCCTGCCTGTCCTCTGTCATTTGTCTCTCTTGAAACAATATGCTCTTCTAGGCTTCGGTATCAAGCGAAACATTGCTTGTGTTTTGTCTACTTGCATGTGTTTTCTTAAGTTGCAGCGCGTTGAGCTATTTTTGAGTTTGTTATATTGTTAGAACCTTACATTTTGTCAACCTCACAGTAACATTTTCCCTCATCCCGTCTCAAGTCTGCATATGTCACAGGCTTGACACCAAGAGGATAAACCTGAGTATTACAGCCTGAATATTGTGCTTGTTACAGTGACTTGTGGAGGAAATACAACCCACAGAAACTTCTGCAGAATTATGATTCGTTCTCAGATTGACTTGCTTTAACTTGCTTTATTCATTTCACACTAATCAGGTAAGAAGAGGGGCTGATATATTATCATGTGGAAAAGAGGTAATCAAAAAATACGTTTAAAATAAGCATGATTCTGAAAGTAGAAAACCAATACAACCACAATACATTCTAATAAATCCCAGAAATGTAGATAAGAAAGAATCATACACTGTTGATAATATCAGGCTACGATGCTAATATGATACTACAGTATTTTCAAATAATCATTTGATAATCAATAATTTTCAAATGATCATTCTAAGTTAGAAACTAAGGCAGATATAAACCTCTGTGCTCAGTGATGTGAAGTACATGAGGGAACATCAGCGGTAGAAGAGCAGCACAGCTGACTCAGTGATTTGCCTGGATGCACTCCATCCACTGTTTGTCCCATAGCCATCCCAGTCAAAGGAAGTGAAGTCGCCACATTGTCTTGGGGTTGCCTCAGGGAAGTGTCCTCCTCCACCAATACAGAACTATGAACACACACACACACACACACACACACACACACACACACACACACACACACACACACACACACACACACACACAGTTATACTTGTGAAGACATTCCATTGTTTTCCATTAGTTCCCAAGCCCCTACACATGTACATGTCTAACCTTAATCGTCAATAATCATGCTGTAGTTGTGAGGACATGCACACAAAGACAGAAAATACTTCTCACATGTTCAATATGAGTTCCCGTTGGTTTGGTCCCAGAGCAGATGGCAGTAGCAGCACGCTCTGTGTTGATAGCTCTGAAGGAGATGTAGCCTGGGATAAACTGTGCTGTAGGAGAAGCAAAAAAATGTACTTTATAGTCAAAGGCCTGTCTGCATAAAGTTAAGTACAGATGCCATAAGCTAGATGTACATGTAAGGGGCTTTTGCTGAGTGGATTACATGACCACAGAAACATTTTCTCAATATTCCTCCAGGATCACAGCTGCAGTCAAGAGCACCCCAACATCATCATTTTAAATTATCTTACTTCTTGCATTGGGTCCATAAAACATCATTGTGGTTTGCGTATTTCCATGGTCATATTTGATAGGGAAGGATGGTCCGTTGTTGGTAAGGGTAGCCCCTGCACTGTATCTCACTGGGTAATGCTTTACATTAGGGAAAAATATATACATATGAGTACAATTTCCTACAGCAAATACAGTAAAGGATTGAAGGCAGTATGAAAATTACAGATCCAAGCATGACACTAAATATAATGTATATATAAATATAACTGTTTATGTACAGCACTTCTACCAAAGATACAAAGCGATGGAAATGGATTATTATTATACCTTTATTTAACCAGGAACCTTTATTTAATCAAGAATCAAACCAATTGACACATAATAATTATAATAACAGGCAATCAGCTATAATAAACCATGACCTATAACAAATATTGCACTACTGGCTCCATTCAGGCCTGAACAAAAGAATAGAAATACTGTAGCTTGAGATTTAGTTCAGAATAATTCTGACCACACTTTCAATTCTATTTAACAGTTCACCTAAGGTTATGTATTACTGTAGAATATATAGATAAACAATAGATCTTACTGTAAAGAGGTTGAATAGGTTTCCGCCATAATTGTTTAAGAAGCTACTGTTTGTGTGGTAACGTAAGATGGCATTGGTTCTCCAGCTGTCCAGTGCACAGTTGTTGGGAACATGCCACACTGACATATCTTGTGCCGATATTTCATAATATCCAGGATTCTGGGAAAGAAATGAAAGAAGTGAAACAACTTTACCCGTGTACTTTTATTCTCATTCAGTGTTAACAAAAATTGAGTCAGAAAATCACATTATTATTTGGTCAGGAACCAATGCCATCTACTGTACCTTGAAGTCATCAGAGGTGGCACCTTCTGCTGTTCCAAAGGTGTTTCTGTTGGCCCAGTTCCCATCTCCATCTGGGACATTGACATTGCCACCCTGCTGGCTGGACCAGCGGTCACCCACCGTGCATTTACCAAACATGTTGTTCTCATGTACGCTCGCCACCAGGGTCCAGCCACCGCCTGCAGTTGTCATGTCACAGAAAGTCAGGTATTCTACGCCGTTAGCAGTGGTCAGGTAGTACAACCCATCTGAAGGATTGAAGAGACGGAGAAGGACAATTCAGGCCAATTGTAGCGGGAACCTTAAATGTGTGTTTGTCTTCCAGTCAAGGAGTTTAAGGGGAAAGGAGAAGGAGCAGCAGCACAGATTAAAGAGTTCATGGGACTGCAGACCATTTTATTTGTACACAACAATATAATGTGACCCGATTGTGGCTGCCGCTTTCCAATGCTGCCTCTCCCAGCCGCCACACCTCCCACCAGTCCTGCCAGGTCAGCTGTGAAGCACCAAAGCTGCCAGACTACCAGTCTACAGAAAACCAATAACATGAGATTGCTGAGGTTGCATTGTGTTATGTACAACACCTCACCTGTCTTAACGCCGAAATCCTCTTTTAATTGTTTGCAGCTACTGGCCTTGCAGTCTGCCGTAGCCACTGCAAAGACAATATCAAAGTTTGATTCATGGTATTCCAGCATCACCATCATGACCACATAGTGGTGATTGTCAGTTCCATCTTAAAGATACTATTGTTTTATTGGCATCAAACACATCATTTTGGTGATGGCAAGCAGAAGACACAGATCAGAGTCAATAGAGGTAGATGATGAAGTGATATAGTTTAATACCTTACCTGACACATGGTGAACAGTCAGAAAGATAAAAAGAACAATCCAACTAAGCATGATAACTGTGGAGACCAAAAATCAAATTTAAATATCGGTTACAACACTCCAACTTACTTCTAACGTCACACTGCTGTATATGCTGAACATACTGTAAATAAATTAAACTATTCTCTGACACTCTTGGGTAGGATCATCAACTACCATTTCATTAAGTAACAATTTATTATTAGTGACTTACCTGGCTAAATGAAATATGCAGAAAAGACAGACCAGAACTTCTGTACTTCTACTACTGCACTGCCTCTACTACTTCTGCACTGTCTTCTTCTCACTATACCCTCTTTATTTATGCTCTAAGAATGAGGAAACACCAAAAGTTTTGTCACACCTCAACCATCCTCCTCTTTGACTTTCCTCAATTTACTGCCAAACAAATGACAGCACCTCAAATTTCAGATTATATTCATCGAGGGGTGTAAAGTACTTGAGTAATTGTACTTCATTACTATACTTAAAGGGTAATTCCGATATAGACCTTTGTTTAACCAGAAACTTCATCTTGATGAAGCAGAAGTCGTGCTCTGAAATCTGAAAGATGAGATGAGTTGTTGCAGGAAGAGGTTAAACAAAGGTTTCTGGTTATACAAAGGTCTGTCTCTGTAGGGAACCTTTCCATAATCTTGTCAGACACTTCGAATTACAATCTGATCCTGTCAGCGGCAGGGTCGTCCTCTAATCAGAAAATTGCCGGTTTGATCCCCAGTCTACATGTCAAAGTGTCCTTGGGCAAGCTACTGAACCCCAAATTGTGCCTTCGGTGTGTATAAATGATTAGGTTCCCCTGATGTGCAGGTTGGCCTTGCATGGTAGCCCCTGCCATCAGTGTGTGAATGGGGTTAATGTAGTGTAAAACGCTTTGAGTGGCCGCGCTATACAAATGCAGTCCATTTACCATTTAGTCAACGTACTTTGATCGCGCACATTTGCCCCAACGGATTACATTGCAGCCCGTTTCACGACTGCCAGCTGAGGCAATCTACTGGACCATTTCCAAAACGTTTTGTACATATTTTGGGGTCTAAATGACTAATACACTATATTGCCAAAAGTATTCACTCACCCATCCAAATAATTGAAATCAGGTGTTCCAATCACTTCCATGGCCACGGGTGTATAAAATCAAGCACCAAGGCATGCAGACTGTTTCTACAAACATTTGTGAAAGAATGAGTCGCTCTCAGGAGCTCAGTGAATTCCAGCATGGTACTGTGATAGGATGCCACCTGTGCAACAAGTCCAGTCGTGAAATTTCCTCACTCCTAAATATTCCACAGTCAACTGTCAGTGGTATTATAACAAAGTGGAAGCGATTGGGAATGACAGCAACTCAGCCACGAAGTGGTAGGCCACGTAAAATGACGGAGCGGGGTCAGCGAATGCTGAGGCGCATAGTGCGCAGAGGTCGTCAGCTTTCTGCAGAGTAAATCGCTACAGACCTCCAAACTTCATGTGGCCTTCAGATTAGCTCAAGAACAGTGCGTAGAGAGCTTCATGGAATGGGTTTCCATGGCCGAGCAGCTGCATCCAAGCCATACATCACCAAGTGCAATGCAAAGTGTCGGCTGCAGTGGTGTAAAGCACGCCGCCACTGGACTCTAGAGCAGTAGAGACGCGTTCTCTGGAGTGACGAATTGCGCTTCACCATCTGGCGATCTGATGGACGAGTCTGGGTTTGGCGGTTGCCAGGAGAACGGTACTTGTCTGACTGCATTGTGCCAAGTGTAAAGTTTGGTGGAGGGGGGATTATGGTGTGGGGTTGTTTTTCAGGAGCTGGGCTTGGCCCCTTAGTGCCAGTGAAAGGAACTCTGAATGCTTCAGCATACCAAGTGATTTTAGACAATTCCATGCTCCCAACTTTGTGGGAACAGTTTGGGGATGGCCCCTTCCTGTTCCAACATGACTGTGCACCAGTGCACAAAGCAAGGTCCATAAAGACATGGATGGGAGAGTTTGGTGTGGATGAACTTGACTGGCCTGCACAGAGTCCTGACCTCAACCCGATAGAACACCTTTGGGATGAATTAGAGCGGAGACTGAGAGCCAGGCCTTCTCGTCCAACATCAGTGTGTGACCTCACAAATGCGCTTCTAGAAGAATGGTCAAAAATTCCCATAAACACACTCCTAAACCTTGTGGAAAGCCTTCCCAGAAGAGTTGAAGCTGTTATAGCTGCAAAGGGTGGACCGACGTCATATTAAACCCTATGGATTAAGAATGGGATGTCACTTAAGTTCATATGCGAGTCAAGGCAGGTGAGACAATACTTTTGGCAATATAGTGTATGTACAAATAGGGCCCAGGTTTAAAAATACTGGAATTACGCTTTAAGTACTATTTCAGGAGATTTGTACGGAAGTGCTGCAATTATCTTTTTTTAATGCCGTTATCTTGATCACAAGTTAATTATTTTGGGATCTCGAGATAACAAAGCTTGTTTTCTCGTGATAACAGATTAATTTATCTCATTATCTCGAGAAAACAAAAAGACGATTTCTCAAGATAACAAGATAAATTAACCCGTAATCGTGTTTCATATTTGTGTCGTATTGGTGTTCACTGAGAAACACTGACGCCACCATTCTGTTTAAATTCACAAGAGTGGACCATGACATACACACACTGCTCTGCGGAGTGGGTTTGGGAGTTTCAAAGCAAACAAACTTTTTATGAACTTTTGCCATTTGTTGTAAGAATGTTTTCCCTAGTGATTTGATATGAGGGTATTTATATTATGGGGTAAGTTTACATACAGTGGTCAATTTAAAGCAGATATGTTACTGTCCAGTAGGCTACAACCAAAGAGTCTTGTTGGTATAGGGGAACTGGAAAAGAAACTATCCACATGGGTGGCTGTTTGAATGGTATAATATAATGATATAATCTGCTCCCTGGCTGGCTTGGAGGAAGATCGGCGGGGATGGGATAATAGCAGATCATTCATTCAACTTGGACACTCTAACTGCATGTGTGTGTGTGTGTGTGTGTGTGTGTGTGTTGTGTGGCCACTTCCCCCCCTGCATGTATTGTGAACAATGTTGCAATTAAAGTCGTTTTTCTTCTTCTTCTTCTTCTTCTTCTTCTAATAAAGTCAGCTTTTTCATAACTGTGATAACAGGTTGATTATCTCAGACCAGGTCTTTGCTGTGGTATGTTGGGGAGGTGGGATCAAGGCAAAGGATGCCAACAGTATCAATAAACTGGTCAAGAAAGCTGGCTGGAAAGCTGAGGTGGCTGAGGGGAGGATGAGGTCTAAAATCAGATCCATCATGCAGAATCCATCCCACCCCCTCTATGATGAGATGAACGGGCTGAGAAGCTCCTTCAGCCATCGTCTTATCCACTTCTTGGATACTTTTTGTCAGTTTTGGCAGGTGAATGATACTTCCTCATTCCAAATAAAGTGGTGGGTCTGGAAATGGTATGAGGAAACATATCATGAGGAAGTCTTGATTGCAGAACTAACTGTAATATTTGATCTTTGTTTTTGTCTCATACTTCATAGCATGTTCCATTTTCAGAGCAACTTGGTTCCTGCAATATCAGGGGGTGTACAAAATAACTAGATGTAAGAAAAAGGCTGAAAGATGACTCATCAGACCATATTACTTTTTTCCATTTCTCAGGGGTCCAGGTTTTGTTGCTTCTTACACTGGAATGATACATCTTTGTGTTTGTCTGGGGTACAGGTACTTTCCAAATGGCAGCTCTGCCATGAACATCCTTTTTCTCTTGCCACATTAAATAATTTTGCAGTTTTTGTGACTGACACATCTGTAGTTGGAGCACCGGTTATTCTTTTGGTAGCTTCATGTTGTTTTGAGAAGTCACATATAAAAGTGGTCATTCTCAGACACATACTGCTACTGCTACACATACTGCTACTGCATATGTAGATTTCTTTATAATTGTGATATAGTTACTTAAAAATGTGTCTTTCTTTGTGGTTTTTTTGGTGATTTTGTTTTGCCTACCTCCTACCCTCTCCCACTCCCTCCGGACACCCTCTATATGTCTGATAATTTAATCTGTTTTGTCCAGGTCTTACCTCCCATATACCTCCTGTGGCCCTGGATAAAAAGCAAACTTTCCGCCTTTTGAATTAAACCAGCAAAATACAAATGATAGTATAATCAAATTGACACTGGATTATATATATATATAATTTTAGTAAACTCTCTGACAAGTATTTATTTTGTTGCTATATTTCACAACAGTCAAGTGTTTATTGATCATTAGTGGTTCCATTGGAGACACCAGACAACAGCAACAGTGGCATACAAAGAGTGGCAAGAGTGGCATACAAACACTAAATGTACCATAACCAGTAAAACACCCAGAATTAATCAGATCAAATAAAAACAGCTTAAAAAAGATTTGCAGTGAAGGTTTAAAGAAGAGCAGTGGGAGCTGAAGCCCTTTTACAGCAGTGAATCAAGAATCGGCATGAGGGATTGGCAGAAAACAAAACTATCACACACATCATAAATTATTTTCATTGAGATTCTAGAATGCAGGTGCAGCAATCTACCAAAGTAGAAGTTAATTTTGCAGCCTGAGACCACTACTGTGTTTTGTTTTTATTTGTTTTAACTGCTCATCTACTTTTGTTGGTTCACACTTTATAGGAGTTTAATGATACATTTGCATATAGCATGTGCTATTTGATGGAGGAGAGGAACTTGCATTGCTTTTGTTGAGGCAGTTGTAATGAATGTGCTTCTGCAGAAGGCTGGTAGTTGCTGGCTCTATGCACAGTGCATGTATTTATATACGTAAAGCAAACATTTACCAATATAAGATTAGACAATATTTTTGTGCTGTCGAATACAATGTCAAATGTGCCTTGAATACAAATTTTGTGTACCTCCGCTGTAACAACAAACCACAAGTAGTGTAACATCTAAAACATGTCCATGCAATAAGTACGACCAACCCACTTGAGCCACACTGAAAACAGATATTGCAAAGATGTTGAAAACCAGATGCAGGAGAAATCCTTTGTTTCTTCAGCTGTCCACCAGAGGGGTGGATAGGAGCACCATGTGGGAGCAGACCCATAGGAAGAAAGGTATGAAGTAGGAGGAGGACGCCATGCTCAAGGAGGAGATGACAACATTGTGACATTATCACACTACGCTGGGTTCACTTTTGGGTGTTTGGAGGGGGTCTAACACTGATTCTCTGTGTGTGAGTGCCCGCGATTCTGAGTGAGTCTGTGAGTTTTCAGTGTGTTTGAATGAATCGGTTGATTGTAAGAGTAAATCATTCTCCTCTTGTACTGGAAATGTAAATGTGCAGCTGATGCTTCTTGGTGACTATGGACTCAAGGCAAGCTGATCAAATCATAAAGGTCTAAAATAACTTTTTTGGCCGTACCAAAAATACAAAGATATTTGTCCATGCCAGTGTGCTCACACTCTCAATCATACACACACACACACTCACACACAGTCAAGAGGTGAAACCCCGACCTCATTTTGAGCAGTCAAGCAATGTTCAACCGAGGCTGGTGATATTAGAGCGACCACCAGGGGGTGCTACAATGCGGTGGCCGGAGCGTCGTGGGATGTTGTCATCAATCTGCGCCCCTGAGAAATGAAGAGGATGTGACATTTATTTCAAATATCTACTTAGAGAACTAAGCAGATCCAGATCACCTCTTGTATATATAAGAAGTGTTCTTACTTAAAAGTCTTCTGTATTATAGAGCTATACTTACATAATTACACAATGCTCATGTAATATATCCTAATAGCTCCATCCAACACACAGTAAGTATCAAAAGAATCATCTGATCTTACATATGACAGTATATGATAATATATTTCTGTCACCTGATAGGCTGAAGTTGGACTGGTGAAGATTGCGTATTGGTGGAGGTTGGTGAGAGGTGGGTGAAGTTTTGGCTGAGGGAGCGGGAGTGATGTATTTAGGGGTGGAAGGGACGTCATACACAGGGCCATCATACATCCAACGACTAACCCCTTGCCTGCCCTTCACCTGGATAGTACACACACACAAACACACACACACAAGGCCAACTTATCAGTCAGACTTCAGAAACCTGCATCTAAGACACCCTAACATCTCATTGTTTTCCTGGAACCACTTTCTATTTAAGTGATGATAGAATGTTATTGTACATATTAAAATCAGTTTGAGGACCAAACAGTTTACTTTGGTGTAAAATGCATTGTTTATGTGTTGTGAAGTGATATCGGATGTCACATGCTTCCTTCTGTTTTCCTACCAGCAGACTGTACTTAAAACACATGAAAACTAAAGCGTGGCAACTGTCTATTTTCAATTATGGATAAGAAAAGTAAGAAAAAAGCAAGAATGCCACTGGGGCAACTAACATTGGATGTTTGCTGCCCTCAGAATCATGACTGGGTAAATGGTTTTAAACAAGACTGTACCACTGTGAAATCCTGTGTTAGAAATATCAGTCTAGCCATCTATGTACTGTACCTGGTTCCTGAACTTGATGCGCTGGTAGGCGTGGTCTGGGAAGGCCTTGCGGGGAATGAAGCGGCCAGTTCCCTGTTGAGCCTGCAGTTTGCCTTCCTCATATACGACCCGACCCTGACTCAACACCAGCACTGGACCCCCACGGCACTCCAGACCCTCAAAGATGTTGTATTCCAAAGCCTGTGTGGGACGAGAGACAAACAAAAAGGAAAGAGATGGAGAGAGAGAAAATAGGAATTAAATAGAAGACAATAAAGCAAGTTCTTTCATTTTTTCATACATCTAACTGTTAGAAGCTGTGATTCTGTATATACTGCATACTGAACATTTTCAGCCAGCATCATTGCATCAGGGGGTTGAATGGATGAACAGAGGGAAGGAAAATGAGACAGAAGACATAAAAGATGCAGTCAAATGGCGGCAAAGGAAAGAGGGGGGATGAAAACGAAGGGGAGAAAAGGCTGGAGGCATATAGAAAGTGCGACAATGTGAATGTAGGGGGATGGGCAAAGAGATGGCAGCACAGAATGGGTAAGGGGTGGAGTGGGATTATAACCTAAAACCGGCACCAGTCTAGATTAGGGCCTTTGAGCGTGGCAGAGCAGACTGAATGCATTAACCAGTATTTACCATCTGCACTGTAATGTAGTAAACTCATTGCAACACTCCAATAGTGTCACATTACTCCAAGCAAATCTTCACCTCTGATGCCATTCTCCTGAGTTTGAACTGGTCTTTTCTTCGTTAAATTCAAGGATAAACCTCATAATCACCTGAGAGTATTTTTCTGACCCTACTGCACCTCGGCAGTATGGTATCATATTGCTGACAGTAATTACAAGCTTGGCCCAATATCAAGCTCAATCAAGTTCATTCTGGGCTCCCCGCCACCTCATCTAATCTCGCACTTGGTTTTTTGTCCTATTTCACACTCTATCATAACCCAGTAAGAAACACTCCTTCCCCCAGTACCTTTCCTCCCCCAACAGCTGACGTCTATATTTCTGGATTAGTTGAATTGTCTCTCACTCCATCCTTTTCTCCATCAACCATCTTACTCTTTTTTACCCCTCCTCCTTTTTCTCTCATCATCTTCCCCTTCCCTCTACCCCTTCTCACTTCCTCCTTTGCACTCCACCTCCTCGCTACCCCTCCGTCCATCTCCCCTGTTTCGCTCTTTTTGTCCTCACCGACTGCTGGAGTTTGGCAGTGATCGTTTTGATTCTGTCAGGGTCCCAGATAACAATGTCAGCATCGGAGCCCACGGCTATCCGCCCCTTACGGGGGTACAGGTTGAAGATTTTGGCAGCGTTGGTAGACGTGACCGCCACAAATTGGTTCTCGTCCATCTTCCCCATGGCCTATGTGATAGAGAAGTGGATGTTTAGTATGGTAGATGAAACAAGAAAACGTTCCAGAAAAACAGACACTCACAATAACTCACACACATACACAGTGCTCACCACTGCCTTGTCCCAGACGAAACCCATCCTCTCCTCCACCCCGTTGGTTCCCTCTGGGATCAGAGTGAAGTTATCTTTGCCAATGGCCTTCTGGGACATGCTGTATGCGCAGTGAGCGCTGCCCACCACCTGTAGGTCCCCACTGTATCAATGGCAACACAATGGTAGGAAAGCATTGAATTGAATTGAAACCTTTATTTATTCAGGGAAGACAATTGAGAGTGAGCTCTCTTTTACAATGCCACCTTGATTACAATGTAACACATACAAATTATAACTATGTAACGACAAAACAACACAAGATAAAATCACAAAACAAAGTCACAAGATCCAAGAATAAAAGACATGACTATGAGAAACATGTACAGTCGACATGGAGCACACCTTCTACCAGAACCTTAAACCTCTCCAGAGAGACAAGTTGGTCCAGCTTTAGGGAGTCCTGCAGCCTGTTCCACTTCTCAGGTGCATAAAAACTAAAGGCAGCCGCAGTACGTTCAGCCTTATATGTGATTGCAGTCTAGTATGGTGTTCTATATCTCTAAAATTCAAAAGTGAGGACAGGTATAGTGGCAGCTTACCAGTCAGTGCCTTAAAAATAAATAAAAGAGAATGTTGTTCTCTTCGAGTGGCAAGGGATGGCCATCCAACTTTGCTGTACAGAACACAGGGATGGGTGAGAAACCCATCACCAGTAATAAAACGCAGAGCACTATGATATACTGCATCAAGAGGCTTCAGAGAGGTGGGCGAGGCATGCATAAACAGAACATCACCATAGTCAAAGACAGATAATATTGTTGATTGCACAATGATTTTTTTGCTAATAAGGGAAAACAGGACTTATTTATATAAAGAAATCTTATCTTTCCCCTTAGCTTTTTGGTGAGGTGTTCCACATGGGTCTGGAATGATAGTCCACTATCTAGCCAAATAGCCAAATATTTATAAGAGGCAACAATTTCTATTGGTGCCCCCTGGAGAGTGTGAATACCTATACTGGCATCAGTCCCGCGAGACCTTGAAAACAATATACATTTAGTCTTGTCAGAATTTAAGACAAGCTTATGGCCAATAAGGGACAACTGGAAAGCATCAAAAGCAGACTGCAGATTTGCAGTGGCCGTTCTAAGAGTGGATCCTGCACTGTATAGGACTGTATTGTCCGCATAATAATGCACAGAACAGTGTGGGAGTCGGGGCACAATGTTATTAATGTATGTAATGTAATATAAATAGTAAATAAAAGTGAACCCAAAATGGACCCCTGTGGGACACCCTTACCAATCACAAGAGAGTTTTATTTAAACCCATCGGCAACAACAGCCTGTGTTCTCCCGGTAAGATAATTTGAGAACCAATTGACAGATAGCTCGTCTAGAACTATTGAGGATAGTTTATTTAATAAAATGCTGTGATCCATTACTGCAAATTAACTAGCGATACGAGAATCTTGGCTAGACAACATACTTTTGAAATTGGACGGTAGTTATCTAGTTCAGTAGGATTACCACCTTTAAGCAGCAGTATAACCTCCACCTCTTTCCACACGGCAGGGATTTCACCAGAAACAAACGTCAGATTGAACAAGTGGGCAAGTTGGGATGCTGTCACATGAGCACTAAGGTGGAGAAGATAAGGATCAAGATCATCCTCACCTTTAGATTTCTTAGTGCTTAATTGTGAAAGAGCACTAAAAAGAGTAAAGCTGCCGCAAACGTTGGGCGAGCTCCCAGCTACCAAACCAGGGGCATGGTCCGCTGAAGGTATACTCGCAGACAATCTATCAAAGAGGTGACCAGAGGATATAAAATGGCGGTGAAAAACCTCACACATATCTGTCTTGTTTAGAACTGGAACATTATCACTACAGATCTGCGGTGGGAGAGAGGAAGTTGGCCTAGGCTTAAGAGATTTCATCACTTTCCAGAAGCTAGCTGCATTTCCTCTGGAGTTAGCAAGAGAGGACAGATAATGTCCACACCCTGGGAATAACGATCAACATAGAAACAGACATTCCTTCCAGCAGCCACCAGGTGTCTTCGTTGAGCAGGATGGTGTAAATTAACAGTACCAGTCATGGCCTAGGGCAAACAGGCCAGTCAGCTGAGCCACTCGGAGCAGTAGAACACAGCTGCAGTTTCATTCCCTCAAGGTTTAACTAGACCACATAAAGATACGCTGTGATCAACGCTTATGCTTACTTTTCCCTGTGATACACAATAGCCTGAATTTCACCTCTGATTATAATAGTGAGCCCTGGGATCATCCCCACAATAAGAGTGCTTATTACTGAAATAATAGGCCTCACTGAAATGTTTCAAACTGTTGTTCTTTTGTTCACCTCTAAAATAGAACCTAAAAAATATACCCTGTCTCTTCGGCAGAAGCTCAAACAACAGTGGTATCACACCACTGCTGTGACAGCATGGGCCCGCCTTGAGATGGGTGGGGAGGTGGGGGGACAGAGGAAGAGAGGAAAAGGAGAGGGGGGGGGTGGGAGGAGGGGGTGGGGAAGCACTCGGCACTTGGTAGCCAAGGCAACAGATGATGAAGGATTCTAGTTCCTGTGCTATTTATGGAATCGGGGACAGTGAAAGGTGTACAGCAAGATGCTGTGTGTGTGTGCGTGTGTGTGTGTGTGTTCGTGTGTGCGTGTGTGTGTGTGTGTGTGTGTGTGTGTGTGTGTGTGTGTGTGTGTGTGTGTGTGTGAAGGTGAGAAAGTGAGGTAGTGGTCCAGTGCACTTTATCCATTCACAAACAGCTGAAGTGGCTTCCAAGTGATTCTAAAGTCCCTTTGCATGTTGATTCTTTCTCACATTTTCTTGCTTGCTTGCTTCCACTCCCTCTTCCTCTCCCTCTCTTCCTTACACATGCACCTTTTGTCTCTCTCTATCTACATGTATCTTTTTCTTTCATAGCTGCTCTCGTTCTGAGTAGAAGCAGGTTTGCATTGTGCATTATACCAGCAGGTGTTCGTGGCATGAATAACTCATTTCTAAGGACAGACAGTATGAATTAGTCTCCTTGGACATCATAGAGCTGATTTATATTTCACATTTTGCAGAGGTTGTATCAGTTATTTAAGCACTTCAACTGCCCTCACTCTGCATAAATGTGATCACAGTTTTTACATGTTCCAGTATTCAAGTTTTGCAATACTTTCATCGCATTATCATCACATAAAACACTATGGGTCAGGAACCAAAGAGTTATGTTGAGTCCCTATATTACAAGATGACCACAGTGAATTTATTGAGGTCTGACAGCGTTTACGTACCCCTGGTATTTAATATTGTCCATGTATCTTACCAGGCTAGCAGTGTGTGGAGGTGGTCTGGGGTCGTGGGGTCAGGACTAAGGGGTGGAGAAGTCACGTAGGCAGCAGCCTTAGCCCAGTTCTTACTCCAATAGTGAGAACCATCAGTGGCCAGGCTAGCTGTAATTGGCTCCCCAAAAACAACAGAACCTGGAGAGGAAGATAGTGGGGGACAGATAAGTTTAAGGTTTATGCCAACAGAACACGTTAAATGTCCACTGAAAATAGAATCAGACACATAAAATTAC